>VDFB02000008.1:198190864-198286469 GCA_007258455.2 Sequoia sempervirens
ATGATTGGAACATCATACCATTATTGTAACCATTCATCATCTAACTTCTAGATTCACTAGATTTATGACCAAATCTATTGCATGTATAACACTGACTGGAAAATGATTGAACATTCCGATTCATTCTGCTTCTACACTCTACAGCTATATTTCCCAAATTATTGTAAGAATAACAATAACCATTAAAAGATGAATACCTTTTATGTAGTTGGTTGTCTGATAGGTGGTCTTTTGAAATCTTTCTTCTGGTTTTAGATCTATCTAATATTGCTCTTCTTATCTCCATTCTTCTTTTTTTCATGATTCTTCTTTTCAACATTGTTTGGAGTTTAATTTTCCTTTGAGATTTCTCCTTTACACTCTAATCCTTTTTGTCCTTTGAAGCTTTTTGACTTACAAGTATATCATCAAGCAAGGTGGACCCCTTCTTGAATTTTTCTTCTTGCATCTTTGCAAGTTCTCTAGATCTTTCTTCAAAGACACAACTTCTTCAAGCTTTGAACATTCTATAGATTTATCTTTCAATATGGCATTCAAAAAATCTTCAACTCTTTTTCTTTCTTCAACTTGTACTTTTAGACTAGTGATTGTCTCATTTGATTGTTTGAGCTGCTCATTTGTTTCCTTGAATCTTTCTTTAGATTTCTTTAGTTGCTCTCTCAAATTTTTGATACACTCATGTGCATCCTTATGATTTTCTTTTAGGTCTCTATTCTTACATTTTGCTTTATCAAATCATCAAGAGCTGATTTGAGTTCTCCTTCCATATCAAATTCATAGTATTCTTCAATGACCCCTTTAGGGATGATCTCTTCTAGAGGAATAGGATACCTTCTAAGTTCCATGTGTTCAACCTCCAAGATCTACCTCAACGATTAATCCAATTGAAGGAACCAAGCTCTAATACCAATTGTTGAACATTCAAAATATTGAGATGGGGGGGTTGAATCAGTATTCACTGAAATTCATTAACTTCATCAACTTAAACATCCATTCAAAGCATCACATTAAACTTGCAGTAATGGAAAGCAACATTTAAAGCATGTATCACAACACATAACACATGAACACTAGATTTACATGGAAAACCCTTGAAAGAGAAAAGCCACAATGAGGATTAGCTCACAATATATTGTAAATATGTACAATGGATTTACAGAATGGTGGACTCACTATCCAAAAACAATGGCTCACTTCCAACGGATCACTACCCAGAATAGAAAGAGATAGACAAATGGGTGGCTTAATGCCAAGGATGAACTACTAATAATGCATTTGCAACATGCTAAAAATATAGTTCCACTTAAGCTCAGAAAATCAACTTTGCACACTTCATACTTCACCACTATCACCTTTTGCACTTCACACTACATCAGATCTCCCACACACTCTTAATTACATCGAATACTCTTCATTCACATCTCACATACATCATACATTCACATTAAATAATGAATTAACCTTGTATATATACCAAAACCAACCAAAACATTAATTAGGTCAGCCTAATTGCATGAACCGTCTAACACCATGACTTGTTGACCCAAAACTCCAAAACACACACTTTGTGAAGAGAACAAAAATGTGTAGCACACCACAATAGGTTGAAATGACCTATAATCACTCCCATGATTCTGATAGATACACTACTCAACTTCACACAACCCTAAAATTTTTAGATCAACACTGCACAACAAAATTGGTGAAGCAACAACTAAATGAACCAGCTATTCATTCACAACTTGACATGCGGACCACCAAATCACTTTCCACTTGGAGTGCACACACATCTGACACCTTCCAACACTTCCTCAAAACCACACAGTATAATATTCATCCATGGTGGAATGCAGAGCATTCCAACATGCACTTTGCAACTGCAACTCTACCATTACTAAGCCTGATACACTATCATTGACATCTTCAACTGAGAAAGACATACACCATTGAGAATTTGGATGTAGACTCCTTCAACACATTCCATCAACTCTTCAAAACCAAATGACAAGATGATGGTCTGCGGAGCAATGCGGACCATAAAATTGTTGCTCTATAACAACAAAAAATGCACATCGAGACTTAGCCAATTCTTTAGCACACTTGGTCTTCTTTGGATCAACACTTTTGCATTACTGCAATGGGTTTCCATCAATGACAACACCATATACCAACATTATCATGCTGCCAAAAAGTAAACATAGATAAATAAAATTATGTGGTTCACTAATGTATGGTTACACCCACAAGAAAAGAAAGATAATCTCTTTATTATTTCTTTGTTGCAACAAATACAAAGTTTTCATCATAATTTTTACAAGTTTTTTTTGGTCTGCAAATGTGTATTGACAATAGGAAAATGAAGAGGAATGGGAAGGGTAATGGTTTGTTGATTGCTAGACTTCACATTCAACAATATCCCACTTGAAGTCCAAACTATTGCTGCAAGTAAACACACTGAGAGATATCCCTACTTTTCCATGTATTTATTGTCACATCGTGATGAGGCCAAGAGAAGCTAAATTCAAAACTTGAGCTTCTCCTATGTGACTACTTTCATGATTGCATTAGTAGAATTCACACTAGTATGTACTTTTCCCAACTTCAACTTGCCCTCTTCAAGAGCATTCCAAATGAAATGATATCTCAACTCTATGTGTTTTGTTCTATTGTGAAAGACGACATTTTTGGCCAGATGTATAACACTATTGCTACATTATACAAGGTGAAGACTTGTTGTTTACAACCCAATTCACCCAATAAACATTGCAACCATAACATTTTCTTAGCACCTTTGGTGAGTGCAATATATTCCACTTCGGTAGTAGAGAGTGCTACCACTTGTAATCTAGAAATTATTTTATTATTTTGCATATTCAATTCAACAAAGTAAATAAATATAAAATGTTAAAAAATAATTGTGGGGAATTTAAAATTTTTGGGATGATTGACAAGTGGTAAAAAGTAATTACGCTTGTGGGGAAATTTCTCGCCTCACCTCAAATGCACCCACTTAAATCTTTAAATTAAAAAGTAAGGACTGCTATTATTCAAAAAAAAATTCTAATTAATCTTATAACATATTTATTTTTTGCTTCATGAAACCCTCTACTCTTTTAAAATAGATCATAAAACCCCTTCCATAAAATTAAGTTTAAAGTTAGAAACATGGTATGGTCCTTGTTGAGAACATCTAGAATAGCTTCCAAAAAAGATTCTAAGAATACCAAACCTAGTTTGACTTTCCCATGTTTTGTGTTAATACTAAGTCAATGTTGATTTACATTTAGTCTTTGTCTCAATGAAGACGCTTTTAGTGAACTTTGAATGACAGAGAGAATTTGGGATTATGGAGTTGGAATTAAGATTGACCCACCTTTACTAAATATCATATAAGTCGAGAATGCCTTAAAATAGAAGCCATAATTTTTTTAGAATTGAATACAAGATGGAAGCTTTCAGAATATGGAGGAAAAAGTGAACGTTTATATATCTATATATATATATATATATATATATATATATATATGAAGCTTGAGAGAGAAGAATTGAAAATAGTTGCAGCAACATTTTTATAATTTGTATTTGTATTTTATTTGTGTTGTTAATTAAGTAAAATTAACATATTTAAATAAAATATTATTTTAAAATTAATTTAAAAAATAAAACAAAACACAAATGAATTGTATTATATATTAATAATAGATTTTTAATATAAACTAAAAATATATTAATTATATATCATTTAAAAAACAATATATCTATTTATATATAATGGCTATGTTATATAGAATTTACACTGCAATTCATATTGATTATAAATATGTGTAATGTTTAATCTAATCTTATTTTTTAAGAAGTGGATATTTTCTATATAATATTTATATAAGACCATCATAATATATATATAATCATAGCATCACTTAAAAATAAGTTGTGTTTCAAATTTAAATCTTACATTTTATTATATTTTATTAATACATGCATCAACCAATTCTATTATATGTACAACAATACTACTCAATATAATAATTCATTTTCATTTTTCATCTAAAAGAAATTAATATTTTAATATTTTTAACTGACCATACATGATTCTACCAGTCTCCTTGCATGGTCTTTATGTAACTTATATACATATAACCTATATATATATATATATATATATATATATATATATATATATGAATGATCTGAGTATATATATATATGATAGACCCACCAAGATAAAATCCTTCTGGTTAAACAGTGTGCTTGTATCTTCGTCGTACAGAGATAACTTTAGTTCTTCAAGATTGTTTTATCATAGACCCAAAAGTGAAAGGTTGGATATAGTGTAGCCTTTACTTGGTTGATTAGTTCAAGTCAAATAAAATAATGGCATATTATCAATAAATTTAATTAAATATTATATAAAAATGTTGACTATTTACTTACATGTTGCTTACTTTTGCAGTGAAAAAAGCAAGTTGACTGTTTGGTTAATTCAGAATGGGAACAATTCACTTGTTTCAAGTTTTTAATATATTTGTTTAATATTTTACAGGTTTAGATTTGATGGCTAACAATGTCAGCTGACTATAATGCTTAAGCCCAGCCCCATCATTGTGTCCAAAGATATAAAAGAAAAATGGTGACACAGAGAAAATTAACAGTAAAATGATGGAGGAAAGAATGTAAAAACTTATCTTCTACAAAATGTACAATGCAATTTTTACGATGATTCAATCCAGAAATAACTTGTTCTTTTCTTGAACAGCTCTGTAACTTGTAGAGAACAAAAAGTTGTTTCTTATTTCACATAGAAAAAAGAGATTTCAGCTGGTGCCATCAAATATATAATATAGTAATGATAACAGATTTTTACAATCCATAGAAATTAGCTGCATTTTTTCTGGATTTGATTGTGTGAGTTTATTTTGCGTCAACGTTTTGGATCACACTCGGTGATCCAACATGATCAGGATGAAATTTTCATTTCTTCTTATGCTCTCTACTTCATCCTGATGTTGGATTATGGAGTGTGATCCAAAATATTGATGCAAAATAACTCACACAATCAAATCCAGAAACTTTATAGCTAACACAATACATTCTTAATAATAAATTTCTAAATTTATATCCCTCTCAATTACACTACTTCATTATTCTACATCTATGTTACCAGAAACGAGAAACGGAAACCGCAACAGCAACGGCAACGTGACGAGAAACGGGATATTCAAAGGTTGCGTATAAGAAACGGATTTTATATACATATATATTTTCAATCAGATTTATTATAAATTTGTCCCATATATATAAAAATGCATACAAGTTAAAAGTTTGTTTTATAAAGACATGCTAATTTTATACAGTCTTTTTAAAAAATATGTTTACCTAAATTTAAAAACGAAACACCTTATTTAAATATTTAAATAATTTAAAAAAATAATTAATAAAATAATTGTTTTAAATATGTCATTAAGATTCTAATCATTTAGAAACCCATCCTAGGAAAAGCAGTCAAGAATTTGGAGGGAGAAAGGGCTGCATGACATTCGTAAAAAGATAAGCACAACATGGCATTAAAAAAAACTAAAGTTACTGTACAAACTTTTTGTTTTTAAATGCTGGACCGTATAATCTGCAGTCAAGCAGACGTTATTCAATGCTGAACTGTATGATCTCCAGTCAAGTAGACCTTAATCGCCCATGCGCATTCTTTCACGCCATGCCGATTCTTTGATAACTGAAAAATCCCGAAAAAAACAGCGATTTTTTACCAGCAACGGTTTGGAAACGTCTGCTTGCCATAGAAACGGCCGTTGACGACGGAAAACCCGTTTCGGCCGTCGTGACGCGAAACGGCCCTCTCCCGTCACGTTTCTGGTAACATAGTTCTACATAGCTCTGCAAATTTTCAACACATATCAGAGCAGATACTTCCGCTGCGCAGTGAGGAACAGAATAAAGAAAGCCAATTTACTGAGGCGCTCATGCAACGAAGCTATTTCAATGGCGGATCTCATAATATGCTTCTTCCCGGCCAGCTTTTCACAGAATAATGGCTTCAACAATGGGCGGAAAGACAGCCCAGCTCCTATCTTTCGCCTAAGGCTGCCATAACAGAGTGCTATAGAATGACCCATGGATCTGAAAATGGCAGCCTTAATTTTTCCTCTTCTTGTCGGCGCCATATTCAGGGACAAGATTTGCTTCATACTGATGCAACCTCTGAAGCTTCAAACAGATTTTGCTAGAATTGTTGAATACAAAGGGGAAGAGACATGAGATACCCATTTATAGGGCATAGAGGCCCACATGCTTCTGTGGTGAGAAACAAATATCTTCTTGTTCCTCTGGACACCACCATCAAGTTCTAACTGCTGACCACTGTGCTTTCGGGTTTTTTACGCTGGATAAATCCAGTCAATTTGTCTTTCCAGTTTTGTCGGAATTGAAGGTGAAATCAATATATTCTGTCGCACAAGTCGGTCCGATAACAGTAAGTAGTGACGTAAGTCGTGACGCAGAGCAAGCCAATTTGAGCTTCCTTGCGTTGGGTGGTCCTCTGTTTTGTCACGAATATTCATTGCATCACACATCATCTAATTTTTTTTAAACAAATCGAATTCTGACACGGAAAACCAGCAAATTTTTGATTGTCAATCATTATTAAATGTGTGGTACCTAACACAAGCGATCTAACAAGTCAAAATATTCTACCTATCGTTCCCCACACGTTGAGTGGGAAGACTATAGGTAAAAGATAATACAGTACGAGGACCAAACAATAAGTAAAAAAGAGGTTGAGTATAGACCAAGCATTACAAAATGACTCAACGTTTGCAGTTGAAACTCTTAATTGAGGTCGGGTGTGCCTCTTTGGAGGTGGTGCTGGGGTTTGTTGACAAGGTGGGTGTGTTCGGGGAAAGGGGTCTCATGTTCTTTTGGTCTATTTTATGTTCAGTGCCGGAAACTTTCGTGTTGCTGTATGTTCGTTGCAGACCTTGGTTCAACATTTTAAGCGGTTGGTTTGTGCTGCCTGTTCTAGGTTGGTGTTCTCTGGTCTAGTCTCCTAGGTTTAAATTGGGTTTTTCCTTCCCAGCCGTGTTCTGGGCTGGTCTTTTGTTGTTGTAGTTCCTTTTCTCTGTAGTTGTTCTATAATCGGTTGTTTGCTGTGGTCAAAAGCTTTGGGTGTTAATGGTCCTTTCCTGCCTCACTCCTCGTGAGTCTTGTTTTTAGAGGCCTCTCTTTTTGGGAGCCTCCTTTCTTTTGCCTAGATGGCTGCTTTGTAATTGGTATTGACCCTTCCACTTTTAGCATAATCAAAACTCTATAGAGTTTAAAGTTTGAACCATTGCAAAACACCTTTGTGGTTTGGCTTTGATCTAATGACAATTATTTAGTCATATAAGTAAATTCTAAGACTCATGATTTTTAGGTATATTTTATTTAAGAAATAATATATTATTTTTTAGATTATTTTTAAAAGAAAGGAATATTTTAGTCTTAAAAAGTAATTTTATGTGTATTTGAGTTGAAGAAAAATATATTTTTTAAGTTTGTAAGAAGGGGATTTATATCAGAGTTTTTTCAATCGCAAGAAGATGAGCTATTTACAATGGGATGGATTACTATGTTAGTAGAGAGTCACTTCATTATGACACCAACTTTATTGGCATAAGCATCATGGTATAATGGGTTGGATATGTTATTGTAGACTAAGTCTTCCAATGAATATAAGATTGATTTTAAAATGTAGATGTGGGAATTTTTCAGTCATAGAAGCAAATTCTAAACCAATTTTTTTTGGCATATTTGACTTGAGGGTAGGAACATTTCTTAGAAGCTAGTAGGAAGGGAATTTCTTAAGATTTTTCAGCCACAAAATAGGAGGGAGGAGGTTAAGGAAGAAAACATACTCATCATCATCCAATTAGTCATTATGTTAGTAGGAGGACAACTTCTATTGGACTATCACCTCCCATTCGCATAATGATTATGGCATATTGGACTATATATTTTGTTGTAGACGAAGCCTTCTATCTAATGTGGAATCAATTTTAGGATGTAGATATGAGGGTTTTTTAGTTATAGAAGTGATACCGAGATGCACAATTTTTTCAAGTGGCTCAAATTCCGAATTATGGGAGAGTGTTTCATCTCAAACAATTTGGAATGACTCTTAAATCATTTCATATGTTAAATATTTGATGTAACATAACCATTGCATTGGCTCAATTTTTTTTCTTCTGAGATGAATAATTTGTTAGGTTGTTATAAAAGAGCCTAACATATTTGTGCCATTAGTATTAAGAAGGCCAAGCTTGAAATGGAGATGGGTGTAGGTCCTAAATAAAATAAATATGTTTTCTCTAATTACAATAATTAATAGAAATAAAGTATCCAAATAATACAAATTTAAGTACAATGCTTTTGCATTTTCTAATAAATAGATATCTCGAAGAATAAACACCCCTAATAATACATATCTCAATGGTAATTTTGTTGGGTAGGGTCATGGATTTTCCCAAAGGTGCCTAATAAATAGTTTTAAGAAACTTGGTTAGGTTTGTATTAAACTTGCATGACCTTGATGTGACCATAATTTCCTTGGTTGATTGCATCAGAGTTATGATTAAGAAAGGCCCCTAGGATTATGAGGCACTCACATACACAAGATCCTTTGGTGTAGAAAAAAGATAGCTTCACAACCTTGGACATACTAGAATAGTGAATATGATTTCCTCTAATTGACCTATGCAAAGTGATCTATACAATAATTAGAATGCCAAATTTATAAACAACCTACCACTTTCTACACATGATTTCTAACACCCAATATATATTTGTGTCAAATCAATTAAATTAGATCCCATTTTCATTATATAAAAGTGATATATTACGTTATTTTTTAGTTATTTACAAAACCCAATATGCATGCATGTGATAAGGTATTTCGTTAGAGTTGAATCTCCTAGGCAAGTTGTACAATCCAATTACCAAGGAAGCTATAATTAGAAAATGTGTTTTTTTATGAAGATGAATCATAATAATGGGACTAGATTAATGACTAGAAAAATGGTATTGACATGGAATATTTTGATTGAAGTGTTAGGGATTTGGTCAAAATTGAGAAATTATTTTATGTTGGTTTTGGGATATATTTTCCACATGTTCACCTCTAGCATTGTTTTGAAATATTTGTAGATCAATTTTCCTCTTTCATGTGTTCCTCTCCAATTCTAACATACTTGTGTTTTATTTGTGTATGTCAGAGTTTAGGGGTGGTCTACATTCTTGTACCAAGTATTAGTGTTAAGGGATGTTTGAAATACTTGTGTATTTCAAAGTCTCAAAGTTTTAGAGTTTCAAAGTTTGGAGTGAATCTTACTCCCATTACCATGGTATTGACTAATAGAAAGGTTTGACGTGCAAATAATCACATTATTCTTGTTAGACCATCAAGGTGGTAGTAGACCATTAAGGGATGTTTGAAATACTTGTGTATTTCAAAGTCTCAAAGTTTTAGAGTTTCAAAGTTTGGAGTGAATCTTACTCCCATTACCATGGTATTGACTAATAGAAAGGTTTGACGTGCAAATAATCACATTATTCTTGTTAGCCTGATGTATTTGAAGGTTGTTGTATATTATTATTTATTAGTGTGTTATGGATGTGCATGACTCTTTCCTATGTGTGAATGAGTGATGAGAGGTCAACGAAGAAATAGGGTGGCACTAGTGTTAGTTGGCGCCTAATGAAATGAGGCACCTACACTCATTGGGGCTTGATGAAGAGTTTTTCTCATGTCTGGTAACTTGAAAAATAAATAAAACTAGCCTATGTTTTGTATCAATGAGATTGCATACATCCTTTCTAAAGCTCAATAATTGTAAGAAGCTTAAATAAAGAAAATGATGCAATGATAGAATGCTAGCAAATAATTTTTTATAGTGTAGGAATAATTTACAGTAGAAGCCAAATATAAGGTAAAATCCATTTAAACTATTTTAAATGTTGAGCACCAAATTAAATGACACATTTCTCCTTCATCCACCTCCACCTACTTACCATTATTGTAGATCATTTTCTTAGCTACCTATATCAATTCATCAAAATATATTTGGGCTATTGATTTCAAATTTCTATATTGTTACAATTAGTGTTGATGCCCTATAACTATTAAAGAGAAAATTTTGATCATTTTTAAAGCACAAGGTTGGTTTTTTATAATGGTCCTAGAATTTGTAGGTGTAAGGATTTTCCATGGCTACAATTAACTAAAGAAAGGGGGCGAGGCTTTGAAACATATGAAGGAAAAAATATATTTGGGTTTATGCAGATGATGTCTCCAAAGCTATTTGCATATCTTTAGGGCCTAGATGCTAACTTACTATTAAGTTTCTCTCTTGCCATAGTTACTGACATGAATGTATTGAGAAATTGATAATGTCACTACATTCTAAACTATTAAAAATATTATAATAATATTTTGTTTTGTTCATCTAGATTATGTAATTCAATTTTGGTTTATTAAGTATGTTTTGTGTATAATGCCTATAAGATGATGGAATATGTTGGACTAGATTGGTCTTTTAATGGTTCCATTGATTATTTTCTTTCCTACTATTTTTGACTTTGTAGCCCAATTAGATAGGCATCAATTTTGGATCTCTTTGACCAATTTCACATCTTTAAAATAAATCAAAACCATTAAGCAATAGTTTAGGAATAAACTAAGTGATATGCATTTATTATCTTGTATTTTAGCTAGGGAATGAATTTTAAGGGAGCCTTAAAATAACTTATTTCAAGTGGAGCATGCTTGCATAACCAAATCAACTATAAAGAGGTATTAATATAGCCAATTTTTCTTGTCCTAGTGATAATATTTGGATTCAAGACAATAGATTGGGTTTAACTATCATCATTCTAGTCACCCATTTTATTTATCAAGCCTCTATGAACACCCTCTTAGGACTAAGTTGATCTTGAAGAATAGGAGAGAAAACCCACTCTCATAGAGTTGAACCTCAACACTCAATGGTCTATCGATGAGAATATTTTACTTTTATGATTTGGAAAAATTAGAATTGAAAGTGAAATTATTTTCTAGAAAGTGGAGCTATGGTTTTCAAACCCAACAAAAAGTGTGATTTTTTTCCCTCTATACCAAGCAATAGCTCCATTACAACCAGTAGCTATACTTAACCATTAATACCATCTCAAAAACAAGATGAGTTCCAATTCCAAGGAAGAAAACAATCTCATGAAAAATATGTGAGACAACACAAAATAAAGATGAATATGATAATTTTACTAATTTTTGTTTTATTTTTGGAAATTGATTAGATAATTAACTTTAAAGAAGCCATAAATAAAAATAAATGTTTTAGTGTTATGTACATAGATTTTTTAGGATTAAGAAAAATAAAACATGAAATTAGGGGATCTTCAAATACTTGAAAAGAAGTCATTGGTGTTAAATTGGTTTATAAAACTAGATACATTGAAAATGGAAAAATGAAAAGGTGTAAAGAAATATTAGATGAAAAGGAGTATGTTTCAATAGCCTAGAATTTATTACAATGAAACATTTTCACTTGTGGAAATATTAGACACAATTGGAAATTTTTTAGCAATAGTAGCTCAAATAATTGGAAAGTGTATCAAATGGATATAAAATCTATATTTTTAAATGGTGTGATAGAAGAAGTGGTTCATGTTGAATAGTCACTTGGTCATGATATTTTGGTTCAAGAAAATAAAATATATAAATTGAAAAAGGCTTTATATGGGCTCAAACAAGTAGCTAGGGCTTGGTATAGCTAGATAGTGTATACATCCAAAATGGGTCTAGAGAATATTAATTGAATACTGGTTATTTGATTAATAAAAATCTTTATTTCCTCTACTATATAAATAAATTGTAAAGTTTATTTATATAGTTCATATTTCTTAATTCCTCTTATCTAAACCGCTTTCTTCATGATTTAATTAAATGGACAAATTTAACTATTTTTTTTTACTTGATTAATTCCCTCTCATTAAATTTGAATTCTTGATTCAAATTTTGTCACGTTTCTCCATATTCTTCTAACCTCCTTCCACATCATCTTCCAACTCACCATGTGTCACATGAAAATAATTATTCCTAATTTCTAAAATGGGAATTTACCCTCAACAATCTCAACCAACTCAAGGACACATGGCTTCTTCTTTCCATTTATTCTTTTCTTCACTTGGCAAGATTGTTCTACTAAAGGGGACAACTTCCTTATTTCTCTCCAACTTCCTCATTTCTCACCATTGATCTCTCCAGATTGAATCCTAATCGTCCATTGTTACCAAATCACCTAATGCCTTGGTGAAATCTATAAATAGAGGCTCAGTTATAGCTTTTGATAAAAGAGCATTGCATACAATTACTTTGCATAAATCATCTCAACATTTGAGAGCTTAGTTTTCATTTTGATTCAATATTTAGAATAGTTTACCAAGTAAATTAGAATCATGGCTGTATTCTTAGATGTGTCTTAGTTTGCATACAATATTTAGAATCATTCTCATAGCATCTCCATTAGTTTAATTTGGCATTGCATCATTTCATTAAAATTTTGTCTACAGTAATTCACCATTTACCATGTCATTTAGTCCATTATTAATCAAGAAACATCAAAATCATGTAGGTGTAGATATAGTTTATGCATTCTAGTTCAATGAATACTCATTTCTTAGGTGGCATCCCTGTAATTCAGTGCATAATTAAGATATGAGAGCACTATTGCCAGGATCCTTAAGAATAGAGGAAGATGGAATGGCTTTAAGGAATCATTTTATTGAATTGTGTTGTTAATCTAGATTTCCTTAATGTAATACATTTCATCTATTGTGTGTTATTAATTACTTTAATCCACATATTTTCTCACACACATAAATTGGTGCCCACCATGGGGCCTAGCCCCTGCTATTTTGATATTTTTCTAGAAAGTATGCTTTACAGGTTCGGATGTGAGTTTCTCTAGTGCAATCGCTAATTCCTTTGGTGCACCCGAAATATTCTTTGATGCATTCACCGACTGTTCCATTGCAACAAGGGATTTCTCCAGTGCATCCACACCATTCTATGGTGCATAAGGGGGTTTCTATAGTGCATTTACAACTTTTTGTAGTGAATTCATGTTTTCTATGGCGCATTGACTTATTTCTACAACACATTTACCTTTTCGGTGCATCAACTTACTATAATGGTGCATTTTATTTTCTCTGTAAATTTCCCCTGGTCTAAATACTAATGGATGTTTTTCTGTTGTGTAAGCTTCATAAACACTGCCAAAGACTTTGCTGAAACTCAAGAATGCTGCCAAAGAAACATTTATTGCAAACTATTGATAAATCTGATGTATGGGATGGAGTGATTTATTTCATTTTTTCTTAATTTAGGAATCTAGACTAATTAGGAAGGAAAGAACACCATGTCTTTTGTGTGTATTGGATGGTAGGCATATGCTCTACCCTTAACTGGGTGACCAAAAACCCAGACCCATTCTTGTTTATCTGCGAGTGTAAGTGGAGTATACAGTGTGTGTTCTCTCTTTATTCATGCAAAATAAAGATTGATCGAACTACAGGTATAATTGCTTTCTTTTTTTAATTATCTTAGAGGGCTTCCCTTGTGGGAAAATGTAATCACCCAAGGGAATGACCCAACCGCTAACACGCTAAAGCCAAGTGATTTCCAGCTGGTATATAAGTGTGGGTACTTGTTGAAAGGAAAGTATCACGAGGATGGTTTTGACGGGAACGATAACAATGGTCTCTCACCACATGGATCATCCCCCACGAATGGAATGTCCATACTAGAACCCTTGTTATAGTTGGCCAAAAACTTTTATCTATTATTTGGTGCATTAACGGTCATTTCAAAGGCATCCACATTCTCATAGTTTTTGGTAGAGATAATCAACTTCCATGGGAGTTTTATGGGGGCTAGAAGCTTGGTTGACCTGAGAAGTGAGTGCATTGTAAGGGGGAGCCTGTGTGGCCAAGCTTTTGAATTCATTCGCTAAGAATAAGTGTGGTTGGAGTAAAATCCACGTGGAATCCAAAAGAATACAGTCTTACACATCCTTAGGAGTGTATAGTTTCTTGATTGTGTTTGTCAAAGTGTTTTCAAAACAAAATTAAAACAAAACCTTACACACTAAAAGTGCAAAACTATGATTCAGAAAAAAATCATTTGAAACAAAACTTTCTTTGACTGAAAACTAGGAAAATTAAGTAAACTAGCAACAAACTGTTATATTCCCCTGTTCAGCACATACACTTCTTCTTTTAGCAGATTTACTACTTTTTCTGGCGCATATACCCTCTGTTACAACACATTCACTACTTTTTCTAGCGCATTCACCTGTTGTTATAGCGCATTCACCACTTCTACCAATGCATCCCTTGCATTCAGTGGTGCATTTACCAAATTCTGTAGCGCATTCACCTAAAACTTTGGCGCATTTGAGCTATTCCCTAGTGCATACACCTAATTCTACAGTGCATCCAAACTTTTCTCTGGCACATCCAAGCCCTACTATAGTGCATCTTCCTTTTAGCACATACACTGATTGTTATGGCGCATCCACCAAAATCCATATCCAAAGAGCTGAATTTGACTCTCATCTGACATTTTGAAACCAGAATTCAAAATCTTTTCCAATCCAAAATCATTCCTTAGGAAAAACAGAGTCTAAACATGTCTGTTATCAAATGATTTCACAAAAAATTTGGAAACCAAAGTCCATAGTTCTTAGTCCAAAAGCTCATAAAAAATGTCTCTCAACACTACAAATTTAGAGAGAGATTGCTCTTCAATTTCTATAGAAAAGCCTCAAAGAATAATCCCAACCTGTATTCATTTTTTTGTTGTCAAAATCCAAGACTTTTCCAAAGATTTGAACACCTCGTCTAGGAAGGAAATTCAAGTCCCCTCCACATTTCACAATTGAAACCAAAATTTTAGAATCTTCTCAAGTTCATAATTATTCCTTAGGTTCCTTAGAGTCTAAACTTGTTAAATTTGACCTCTACAAGTGGAATCATTTACCTAAACATTGATAACACATCTAAAAGTTCCTAATCATCACCAAAATCCAAATTTGATCATCAAGTTGAGTTTCCTCATTAGGATTTATCATCCTTCATCTAGAAAAAATACACTTTACATCAAATTTTATCATCTTGGTCACATCAATAGGATTCATTATTCTATTTGACTTAGGTATTCCTTGGCACTCCAAAACAACGATGAAAATTTAGCAAACCTTCATCATTTCCATGCACATTTTAACAAGGTCCCAAAAGAAAAAACTTAAGGATAAGGAACTTGAATCTCAAATACCATGGGTGAACCAAAAGAAAATTCCTTTCACAAAATTTCTCAAAACAAAACAGAAGAAATAACATAGGAGGAAATAGAACAACCAATCCAAGATCCCAAATTTCACAAATTCCTAGAGAGAATATTTGAAAAGGAAGGAGAAAAATACCTTCTAATGTTAGCAAACCAAGGGGTCAAGTTACCAAGTGATTTTGATGTCAATAAATTGAAGGGAACCCCAAAGAAAACTGACATTGAAACACCAAATATAGATCAAATGGCTACCCTAACACATCAAATCAAGAACCTTCAACAATAATTGCAAGATATGCAAGGAGGGACTACCAAAAGGTACTTGTTACAAGATATTTGTCCCTATCCCTTTGATAGAAGAATAAACATGATACCATTTCCCCAAAATTGCAACCTACCAAAGTACAAAAAATACAATGGAAAATCTGACCCCATAGACCATGTGCGAGAATTTCGAACAATGAGTCTTGAGTTTGCTCATGAGGACACATACTTGATGAGACTTTTTCCTCACATCGTGGGATGCCATTGTATGGAATGGTTTTCAAAATTACAACTAGGCATAAAATCCTTTGAAGAACTTGTCAACAAATTTATCACTCAATATTCATATAACATTGCACATGAGATAACCATGAAGGATCTTTGTAATACCAAACAAAAACAAGGAGAATCTTTTCTCATGTTCTTACAAAGGTGGAGAAGGTTATTTGCTTGATACGCTCATCCCATACTCGAACAAGAAAAGATGGATATTTTTATTGATAACCTTAACAGTGAAATGAGCTAGAGGCTACAATTACAATGTCCCCCTAGCTTTGAGAAGATGGTAGAAAACAATGTCAAAATTGAAGAAGCTTTAGTCAAAAGAGGGGTATTGAAAATTCACAATGAAGAATCAAATAATGCTAGCTCTTCTAACCATCACAACAATGAGAAACCCCAAATTTTGGACAAGGAACAAGAATGCCAACGATGGTGCCGTTGAAACACATTATGCTAAACCGATCTTTAATCTATCGAGAACCACAACCAAGAATGATCAAAACATCAATCAAGGCACTAATCAAAATGTCAACCAATCTAACAATCAAAACAGTCACAATCAAACTAATACCACATCCAAACCTCCACCTTATATAACACAATCAAACTATAGAAAATTCACACCTTTGGGTCAATCACACGAATCTGCATTGAGGGAAATTCTTGCAAACAACCTCAAAACACTACTTGACACTCGAGGCTTTGAACCAAAAGTAAAATTGTCATGGTGGAATGATGCCTATTACTGTGAATTGCATTGGTGCAAAGGTCATCAAACAAATAGCTACATGCAATTGAAACATAAGATACAAGATTTAATAGATGACAAAGTCATACAAATAGAGGGGCCCCAAACAAATGCAGATCACGAAGCATTTAAAAATCCTTTACCGAATTATGAAAAAGGGGAGTCCTCTACAACAAATAGCAAGGGGAAGAACATAAACTATGTTCATGATACTATCATAAATCATATCTCAATAGTAGAAGATCAAATGAATACCATTGAAACTAGTGATGACCAAAATATCACTGCAAACAATAATCCAATCTATGACATTCTGATTGAACAAGAACAAGACATCATCATCTTTGAAAAACAAATTAATAACATACAACTAGATATGACTGCAATTGATACTCAAGTCAATGTCATTAAAATCAATGGGAAACCATACAACATGCCAATAAACACGACCACGAGAGCACAGGCCAAATATGTCCTAAAAAGAAGTTCATCTAAAACACCCACTACCTCATCCAATCAATACAACATAGTGGAATAGTTACAAAAGATCCTTGCACAAATATCAATATTGGAATTGCTCAAGATTTCACCCGCCCACAAAGAGATTTTGGAAATATCCCTAGTGGACACAACAGTACCAACAAATCTGGAAGTTTGTAAATTCGAAGCCATGGTGGGACATTTGACCACACCACATTTCTTATCCTTCTCAGAAAATGATGACACATCTATCTCTCATCCCCACAATGCCACTCTCCATATTGATGTCCCAATTCATAAACATCATGTCAAACACGTCCTAATAGATGGAGGAGCCGACTTGAATATATGTACTTTAAATCTTTTTCATGCCTTGGGATTTTCTGAGAATGCAATTGATTCAAAGAAAAAGATTACAATAAAAGCATATGATGATGAGGAAAGATCTTCACAGGGATTGATTTTCTTACCTATTCAAGTAGGACCAATTCAGAAAGATGTAATCTACCAAGTCTTAGACAAGGATTTGACCTAAAACATACTATTGGGTCACCCATGGATCCATGAAATGCAAGCGGTCCCTTAAACATACCACCAATGTCTGAAATTCCCTTGTGGTGGCCAAGAAATCACCATCTCAACTAATTCAAATAGCCCTTAGTATTGCAACACCCTAAAATCTATCCAAGATGTCTTTGTGCCTCATAACAGAGAAGCTTCTACTTCCATCACTTCCAATGATCAGAGCCAGTCAAGTTATTCATCCAAACCGTTGGTCATTTTCTCAAATCATGAAGGTCAATCTAGTTTCATGTCTAAGCAGTCTGAGAATAAAGAAGAAGTTTCTCCTTCCACATCCTCAAATTATGAAGCCCAATTAAATGCTCTATTGAAACAATTTGAGAAAAAAGTCCAAGTCAAAGATAAAGTTGTGGGTGAATATTTCATTGAACGATCCCTATGTCTTTCACAGTTCTCTTCCCTAGAGTCATATGGGCAACCCTCAACATCAACACAACAAACATCACAACCAGTTACTCTCTTTGATGGTCAGTTTGTAAAAGAAAGCACTAGGTTTGATGAAGCAAAAGACAAAGATGTTCTAAACTGGCTTTATAAGGATGAAGAAGAATCTCAAGCAGCAATGACAAATGTACAAACAACACAATATGGAAAAGGCTTCACTATCTTGGAAAAGATGGGATATGAGGGAAAAGGCCCTGTAGGAAAGAGAAAGGAAGGAATTTTAGAACCAATTCAACCACTCTTAATCAATCCAAAAGACAAGGCTGGGCTGGGTTATAAAGAGGAGACAAAAGAAAAGATGACTCAGAAGGTGGTTGAAAGAATCTTGCAATTACAAGCTAGTGAGAATTATGAAAATTATTCTAATGAATATGAGTGGGATTCACTATCAGAAGAGTCTTTTCATGAAAAGGATAATGATGTGGTACACAAGTATGCACCCCTACTCAAGGAGGGACAAGGTCTAGGTTCTAGACTGCTTGAATTAGGATCACAACACATTGATGATTCTAGTGAAGACGATTCAACTCAGAGTGAAATAGATAATTTGGAGGAAAGTTACCTTATGGACCTCGATTTTGCTATTGGAAAAATCAAAGACACTGCCAACAAGAATCTTACCATCTTCGAGCTTAACCAGTCTGGTGACTTCTTACCCCTAGTACATCCTGAACTCATAGATTGGAACCTAACCGAGCAATATGACATCCCTACCTTCCTAAATGATGATGCCATCGTTAATTTCCTTTGTGACAACAATCTCGAAACATATTCCACCATTGAACATCACAACGAAGCTTCCAAATAGGGGAGTATCAAATCTTCTAGCTACAAAATGAATAATACAAGAAATAGATTTGATGGTGAAAACCATTCAATGGCAGTATCAGATCTAGAAAAATTTAAAAAAAGAGTGCATCTGACGGTGAAAACCTCTTTGAGGTGTTGAAGGATGGAAGATTTGATACTCTCCTAGAACACTTTCAGGAAAGATGAAAGGTATTGATTGAACCCACACAGTCTATCAATATTGGTAGTGAAAAGACAGTAAAGACTATACATCTAGAGGCATCTTTGACAGACCAAGAAAAACCAAGCTTCCTCAAATTCTTCATATAAAAACAAGTCAACTTTGCTTGGTCATATGCCGACATGCCAGGGATTGATCCAAAACTCATCATGCATTATCTATCCTGACCACCAGGAGTAAAACTAGTCAAGCATAAACTAAGAAAAATGCATCCACATACTGCCTTATTGGGTATGTGCAGGATCATCATGGAAAAAATAGGCCTTTAAGTGGCAACAAATTTAGAAAAAATCAGAGTTAGGAAACTTGACATAAAAATTTGAATAAATATCTATATTATTTCAAAAATATGTAAGAATAGAATTTGTAGCAAATTGAATGTAGTTTCTAAACTACTAGGTTTGTTTAAAAAAAAGAAAATCTATTTGGTGAAAATTTGAAATTTCAATGTAGTAGTACTTAAATTTCAGGGAAAAATAAGAAGTAGGTGTTTGTCCGACCACTCTAACCATAATAAAATGATAATATTTTTTTATAATATTTTTAGATATAAGTAGAGGACTCATGTCCCATTGTGATGCATATTTTTTTGTAATTTTTTTCCTAGTAAATAATTAATTATGAATTTTTATTACAACTTTTAAAAATATAAAAAACTCATATGTCTAACCACCTTAACTTGGTCAAAACTTGAATTCAATTTTTTATTTTTTAATCCTATAGTATGCAAAGCATAGAATGTGATGCATGTTTTAGATTCAAAAAATGTGATGCCATTTGAAAGCTATAGATGATTTTCAATCAACCTATCAATCAGGATTTTAGTCATAATTCAAATAGAAAATGAATAATAATTACTTATTAAATTCAAAGTAAAGCATAATTTATATTGGTGGAAAGCTGAGAATCTCCTTTAAAAACCCTTTTCGTTTCATTTATTTTGGGTGAAAGAAAAGTCGTTAACCACATACCCATCATATTGCCACTTTTTGGCCCATCATGATCCTGCACATACCCTATTGGTAAAAGTAGAGTTGAAGAAGTTGTTAGATGTAGGGTTCATCAGACTCATTGGCTATGCCGAGTGGATCTCCAATATCGTACCAGTCTCAAAGCCTAATAACAACATTCGTATTTGCATGAATTTCTAAGATCTCAATAAGGCTTGTCCCAAAGATTATTTTCCCTTACCTAACATAGACATCATAGTGGACTGTACCAGTGTACTTCTTTCCACTGGGGCATTAAAAAAAAATCAATTTTTTTTTGAATTTTGATCACGGTAAGTTTATTTTTTGAACCAACACAACAAATGCATTGCTTCAAAGAGGGGGAAAATGTAGACATGAAAAATGTCCTGATCAACTAACTTCGATTCTTCTTTAAGTCACCTCTCTATTAACCATTTAATTAATCCATCAAATCAATCAAATTTACTTAATTAAATCATAAATCAACCCTAAATTACCCCTTTAATTAAATAAATCAATCTTATTTAATTAACTTCTAAAGTTTATTTAATGAAATAAATCAAACTTATTTAATTAAACCACTAACATCATCCCCTTTAGTTAAATAAATCAAAATATTTATTTAACTAAGTCTAAATCATTTTCCATCTCCTTTTGATTTATTTTAATCCATAAATCAAAGTCAAAAAGTCAAATCACCTAATCTTCACTTAAGTTAATCAAATCATGATTAATGTTAATCTAATGCATGTCACATCCTCTAGCTTTTCCCACTTACACAAATAAATCAATTAATTCATTTATTAAATCTTCATTTTCTCTCAAGAAGGCATAAAAATGGAATATTCCTCCATTTCAAATCTCCCTCTAAGTGGCACGAGTCCTTCCAACAAGGCATTTATGTCACCTTACAAGTCATTTTTCATTGAGCCAAGTGGCCATTACTCCATTTGACTCTCCCTCCAACTTGTCATTTCAACATTTTCAAATTTCAAATATATGTCATTTATCGGCACATTCATCAAAACTTGCACATCCTTCACCCATCCATCTCTTGACAAGTGGCTCCTTCTTATTGGTTGGGTTTTTATCCCAAATTCATCCCTTTTACCTCTTCTCTCATCAAATTCTTCTATAAATGGAGAGGTTATCCTTCATTTTTATCATCCACAATTCATGCAAAGTTACTCTCTTCACATTGAGAGCTAATTTTGTCCATTATCATAGCATTGCATCTTCATCATTTGAGCTTGTCAAGGGTTGGCAAAGGGCCACTTTTCATATCAAAGTGGCACCAATCCACTATGGAATAGGTGTGCATTGTGTTTCTCTAAGATTTTTTTTATTGGTTTATGTTGTTATTTCATCTTGTCCATGAAGCATAATGTATTATTTCATAGGATTATTAATAAGTTTGCATTGGTATGAACTAACCCATGTTATGGAGTGTTGGAGATTTAGCCATTTGCAGATTTAGGGCTGCTCACATATGGCGCTAGAAGGAGGGCTTTCCGCTTGTATAGATAATTCTCTTTTCATTTCAACTCTTGGCTAGATCATATAGCTCATTTCAAATGACACATTTACTTTTATTTTAATGATAAGTGCACGTCTTTCTTAAGGTTTCTCATATTCCTCTATCCTAGTAGAAATGCATTTATGTTTACAATTTCCAGATAACTATTCATAATGCTTGGGCCTTTCACAACTATACAAGATTTGTTTTCATGTTGGTGCAAACTATAAGAAGTTCATCCTCTATTAATGAATGTATCTGCTACAACATTCTACATGGACTGCTGCACTCTAGGAAAGTCTCCACCCACACACACTCAAACATATTATGATTTCTATTGATAATTAAGTTGTCTAATAATTTTGTTTGCATCTTCTCTTCTTTGGGATTTGATCTCATCTGTCTTGAGTGTATGTCTTCCTCAAGATCACCATTTACTGATCGGTTTTTCTTTTCAAGATCAGCGACATGACCTTTAGAGGAGTGTTTTGGTCAATAAGCATCACTAAAACACCTTTTTATGCTTCATTTTGGTGCAGGCGGAATTGACGGTAAAGGTTTCTAAAAATGTGGCTTTGCGCATGCTAATAGCCTTATCCTGAGAATGAATTTATAAGTTTAGATCCTGTAAAAGTTTTATAGATGACATTGGGGCGCAACCTTTCCATATGATTGGTTATAGTAGAATACTTCATTCACTGTTTTGTATGATTGATTAAATGCATTGACTTGAAAGTCTCTATAACTGCAAAATTCGGCGTTACACCTGCCAATGGTATTTGCTTAAGGTTTTAACACATCTTAACAAGATTTTCTTGTTGCGCAGGCCATGCAACTATTGCTAGTTCCTGTGGATCATCTTGGCTTCCCCCTCAACCTATCTATACCATAAGCTCTTCAAAACCCCATAGAAAGTCACTACACTAGTATAAGAAAGCTTTAAGCTTAGGTATTCAGCCATGAGAAAATACGCAGTGTATTGTAGTGGTTGTTACTAAGGAATGCCATCTTACTACTTTCTTCTCCAAGAAGAATACTGATGAAAAAAAAAGAAAGCCTAGCAAACCAACCCAAGTGGCTTAACCATGTATTGAACCTGAATACAAGTGGGCACCTTGTAATCCTATCTCCTTGCTATATTTACTTCTCCTTCCAACCTATAACTACTTCCCTGCATAATGTTGTTCACAATGAAGGAGAGTAGAGTTTTTTTTTCTTAAGCTGGTGGCTAATCTTTATGGACTCATGGATTGAGGGATGGATGGTAGCAATGAGGTGCGGGTGGAATTTAATTATTGTGAATTCCTTTTGGATTTGGAGATAAGAAACTCCTTTCTTGAATTTTTTTTTTTCAAGAAAATTTATTGCGCTCGTCCATAACTTGTACGTGAAATAGAGGCCTATCACTTTCATTAATTTTTGATGTAGTTTCAACTTTAACTGTAGCTATTAGAATCGTGATTGATTGAAATCACATTTCAGCACCAGATAATATATAGAAAGGAAAGAAAATAATAAATTTTAATCAATTCCATGCCTTGTTTGTCACTTTTTAAACCTTTCCCAAAACTCCATGCAATTTCTAGAAAAGTGCATTAACATTTCCGCTGAAAATTACTTCATCAGGTTACATAACAAAAATGGTATTATTTGTTTCTTACATGTATTACACTGTAGCTCCACTTCCCTAAATTAGGCATTGGAAATATCTGTCTCTTAAGGAAAAAATTGTTGATAGTAATCGTCAAGGGGATGGCAATGTTTAAACGGAAGATAAATCAACAATATGAAGAGTTCAAACATTCCTAGTGGGCCATTTCAGAGGTAGCAAAACATGTGTTTTCAAATCCTAGCTTTGTGCATTTATCACCCACTCTGTGGTAAGCGAGGTGACATTTGGTCGAGTGAGGGACACACATCGCTCTTGCTCACTTGCCTTTCTTTGTATGCTTTGAAAGCTTAGCTTCTGATACTGTGATAGTGATATTTTACAAGTAAGTTGATACTGAGGATCAACATTAACATACACTTGAACTGATTTCACCTATCGATGGTGCGGGTAAGTTATGAACTCGTCAGTATGAAAAAGTCAACTAGTTAATTGAGTTGACGTTTTGGGCCTTCTCCTATAAGCTCGTCAACTCTACATCGCCAAAGCTTCATCCCGTAGCAATAATTGGGATATTTAATTCTTGATGCTATTTGAGATCGTGCCTCTTGATTCAGATTATTTTTTTGATCTACTTTCTAGATGCTTACTAATACTTGTATGAAAGGGATCAAATATTTATATCTTTTGTAGAGGAGTGAAACTTCGCACCCCTGGTGTTTGTACCTTTTTTCGGTCGGTTGAATTAGGTGGATATCCACCGATCTACATAGTAACTTGAAGTTTACGAAAAGCTATGGTTGAATTGTGCAGCATTTCATTTGGAGATCCTTCACACTACAGAATTTTAAGATTGCATGGTTTTCTGAGGGTTCATCAATTTTTTTTTAGCTATAACCTTTTTTTCTTTTTTTTTTCATAGCTACGTTGCATAATAGGTATAATGTTTTTTTCCTTCAAATAAATCTTATTTTTGGCAACTTTGTAAACTTTTTTGTAGGTTGGGATCGAGAGACGATGATTTTTCTCACATTAAAATCAAAGAACACAAATAGATTGGAGTTGAAGAATTGAGCATTAAATTTGAAATTGACAAAGCACTTTGAAATGTTTACAACTTCCATTTCATGCTTTAATGTTTTGTTTTAGATCAACTCACATCTTTTTGGGGCTCTAAAAAGAATATTTCAATTTTTGCTATGTAAAGGGCTTAAAATGAATCTTAGGACAAACTCACTAGATTTCATTTGAGGCTAACAATTGAACAAGGAAAACTTTCACATTTCCTTTAGTGCTTAAAAGGAAGTCATTAGTGCTTTGTGGGTTTAAAATGAACAAGTTCTACTTTATTTTGTGATTACTTACTCAAATTAAAACCATTGTAAAGACGTATGCGCTTCTCTTGTCCTCATGATGATCTTGAGAATCAAAAGGATTTTTGGTGGTCTTAAGTTGAGATAAAGTTAATACCTCCACACTTCATTTTGGTTTTAAAATTGAACAAAACATTGTGTGAGTGTGAGTGGAGCCTATTGCGTGTATTCTCTCTTTATTTTTCAACAAAGATCGATCGAGTTATGGATATGTTTGCTTGCTATTGTTTATCTTAGAGGGCCTTCCTAATGGGAAAAAGTACTTACCCAAGGGAATGACTCAACCAGTAACACTCTAAAGCCAAGAGTATTTCCAGCAAAGATATAAAAGTGGGTATTGGAACAAAGGCCAGTATCACACAGTTGGCTTTGATGAGAAGGGAAGCAATGGTCTCTCACCTTGATGGGTCAACTCCTACAAACAAAAATTCTGAATTAAAACCCTTGTTGTAGAAAGGCCAAAATCCCTATTTATTTGTTGGTGCAAGAACAATCATTCTGAAGCTGCTCCACACTTTTACAGTTTTTAGTTGAAATGGAAAGTATGCCATGTGAGTTTCATGGGTATTGATGCTTGGCTGCCCCGAGAAGTGAGTTCCGTGGAGGGGGGCAGTGGGGTCAAACATCTAACCATTCGCTAAAAATAAGCGTAGCTGGACTTGTCCAAGTGGGGACTCAACAAATATAGTCTTTCATATCCATAGGATTGTGCTTGTTCTTGGTTACAAAACACTTTTCTTGTTCAAAAACATTTGGAAACAAACATTTAACATTGTCATCAAAACTTCAAACCCTTTAGTGAAGCAAATACAATTGACCAAATTCATGTGTTATTGCTTGCCCTTGGGATTTTATCCTTAGAGGTTTCTAAACACTTGGATTTATATCTCAATTTTCTTACTAAAGTTAACAATAGGTAACCCTTGCCTTGAATTCATCAAAGTTTCACATGATATACCTTGTGGAATGAGAAGAAGTTAAGACATTGTGAATCTAGTTTGCAAAGTTAATCAAGAAATGTTTGTGGTAAAACAAAGTCATTAAGCAAAGAAGAAAAAGAATTGGACCCCACACATGTGTCTCCACTGATTTCACGCAAGATCAAGATCAAGAACCCAAATATTTTTAGGGAGTTTGAGCATCTTGTTTAGAGAAAAGCATGTTCTTCAAAACCAAGGTCTAGTAAGCAAGTGTCTTTTTAGGTAAACATAGGATCAAAATCAAAACTTCATCCATCTTTGAATATCAAAACCAAAATCATCTCATCATCAACTCTTTGAAAATCTTTGAAAAATACTTCATGTTAAACTTTGGGAAAATCATTTGAAACCAATCCAAAATCATCTTGTTTGATTAGATGTGTGTAGATGCATCCTTCTCCACATATTTAGTCAAATTATCAAACCTTGTGGAAAAATTTATCACTTGATAACATCCAACATCTTGGGGTTTAGGAGTTCATAATCCAAAATCAAAACCCAATCAAAAATCATTTTGTTAGGTGTGTTTAGATGAATCCTTCTTCTCACACTTAGTCAAATTACCATCTTCAGGACAAAGTTACTCTAGGACAATATCTAACCTTTTAGAGTTTATGGGTTCACAATCCAAATCAAATTAAATCTAATCCCAAATCCAAGTCCTAAAGTTTAACATGTCCTTCAAGATTTCTCAAGAGTGCTAAACCATTCATATCATCCACCTTTCACACGTTTAACCATCATACTTTGGATCCTTAAATCATCCTAAATTTTCTCTTTTGTACCTAAGGATTAGATCAATCCAAAAGAATTAGAGATTCATCTCTTACATTCTTGAAGATTTATCCCTATTTTATGGTGAAAAATAGATCTCAACACAAGAGGAACATGGAAGCCAACAAAGAAACATCTACTTCGAGTGACTTGAGTCAGACCGCTCCTGAAATGAATCCCATTGGGTCTAGCAGTCTCACGATTAACCTTGCTCCATTTTTGCAAGACCATCATGAGGAAGGTATCCAAGTAGAAGATATTACCAATAATCCCTTTGGAATGTCACAAGAGGAAATCACAAACATAGTTCAAAATCTGGAGAATCATAAGATTATCAACATCATGGTGAGACTCAATCCATCACTATACATGGTCGAATTAGCAAAACAAGGGGCTAAACTACCCTCTGATTTTGACATGAGCACTATTGTGGAACCATCTTTTGGGGTCAGGACTCCAATCTCATCTACCATCCCCATTTCATCTACCCTCCATTTCAGACCATCACTGAAAACATGGTTTCTCAAGGACCAACCACATCGATCACACCATCTACCACGCAAACCCCAATCATCAAAATGATGGTGCCTCTCATCACCACAACAAGCACCATTCGAAATCCACCTCCACCACGACCACCACCAAACTCGAACACATCAAGTCAATAAAGTATTGCGTTGCAAGCCACTCAGAGGGTTTCTTATCAGAAAGCATTACAAAAAATCCAAAACTGACAAGCTCCACATCTAGCCGCTCAGCAAGCCACCCAAGCTGCTCAAGCTACTCAAGCTGCACAACAAGTGCTACAAGCACAACAAGAACAACAGGTTGTAGAAAGCCAAGCCTTATTGAAAGAACAAAAAATCCCACTCAGGCTGCTCAAGCTACATAGATTACACAAGCTGCCACTCAAGCATAAGCACAGGCTCAAGCCCAAGCATAGGCTGAAGCTCAAGCTCAATCCCACAGTCAATACCAAGCCCAACAAGCTTAAGCACAAGCGCAAGCACAAGCACAAGCATAATATCTTGCACAACAACAAGTAGCCCAACAACAAGCATATCAACAAGTGCTAAAACAATACCAAGAGCAACAAGAAGAAGCTCGATTAGCAGCCTAACAAGTGTTGTTGGTGCAACAACAAGCGCAACAACAAGCTCAACAACAAGCATTATTAGCACAACAACAACATTATCAACAACAAGCGTTGTTGGTACAACAACAATTGCAAGTATACTTGGCTCAATAGAATATGCAAACATCATCCATCAACATACCAACTAATCCGCTCGTCCCATCGACAATTGAACCACCTCATAACACTTTTATTCCACCCCCTAATCCTCAAAATGATGTGACGACACAAATCAAGTTGCTCTCGCAACAAGTGCTTGATCTTCAGTCAAGGAGAACCATAAAAACACCCAACAACTTGTGTCCTTATCCGTTCTATAGGAGCCTTGTAATGAAACCGTTCCCAAAGGGATTTGAGATCCCTAGATTTGACAAATACTGTGGGATGGGAAACCTTGAAGATCACATCATGGAATTCTAGGTTCATTACATGGAGGTCACATACGATGATACATATCTGATGCAACTATTTCCTAGAAGTTTGGTTGGCCATGCTATGGAATGGTTCTCTTTCCTACCTCAAGGCATTAAGACATTCCAAGAAATCATAGACGCATTCATCAAAATCTACGCATGAAATATCACTATGGATGTCAGTCTAGAGGAACTATCAGCTCTGTAACAAGGTAAGAATGAATCATTCAAGCTTCCTTCTTACAACGATGGCAATCGAAGGCCAATAAGAGCAAATGGTTCATGCTTGAGGAACAAGTGTGCACTATCATATCCAACCTCAACGGAGCCTTGGCATTCCATATCAAAGTCCAAGGTATCACCACGTATGACCAGTTGATCTCCAAGGTGCTCAACATCAAATGAGCGATTATGACACAACCTGCATATCCTGAACAATAGAGCAATTTCCCATCCACTAGTTACAATGAAAAACCGTAGACATGGGAAAAGAACTGAAACATTACCAATGATGGTGTTGTCGACGCCAAAGTTGCCATTAGTGCCCCTCAACAAAACACACTTGTAGTTGTTGTTGTGGTGCGGGTGTGTTTTTCCAAGGGTCACTGATGACAACTTTGGTGTCGACAACACGATCATTGGTAATGTTTCGGTTCTTTTCCCATGTGTGCAGTTTGTTATTTTAACTGGTGGATGGGAAATTTCTCTATTGTTTAGGATATGCAAGTTGTGTCATAAGGGCTCATTCAATGTTGAGCGCCTTGGAGATCAACTGGTCATACATGGTGATACCTTGGACTTTGAGATGGAATGCCAAGGCTCCATCGAGGTTGGATATGATAGTGCACACTTGTTGTTCCTCAGGCATGACCCATTTGCTTCGATTGGCCTTGGATCTCCATTGTTGTAAGAAGGAAGCAAATGATTCATTCTTACCTTGTTTAAGAGCTCATAGTTCCTCTAGACTAACATCCATAGCGATATTGCATGCATAGTTTTTGATGAATGCATCTATGATTTCTTGGAATGTATTGATGCCTTGAGGTAGGCGAGAGAACCATTCCATAGCATGGCCAGCCAAACTTCTAGGAAATAGTTGCATTAGATATGTATCATCATATGCAACCTCCATGCAATGAACCTAGAATTCCCTGATGTGATCTTCAGGGTTTCCCGTCCCACGGTATTTGTCAAATTTGGGGATCTTAAATGCTTTCGAGAATGGTTTCATTACAAGGCTCTTGTTGAACGGATAAGGACATAAGTTGTTGGGTGTTTTTATGGTTCGCCCTAACTGAAGATCGAGCACTTGTTGTGAGAACAACTTGATTTATGCCATCACATCATTTTGTGGATCAGGAAGTGGAATAAAGGTGTTCTGAGGTGGTTCAATTGTTGGTGGGATGGCTAGATTAGTTGGTATGTTGATAGATGATGTTTGCATATTCTATTGAGCCAAATATGCTTGCAATTTTTGTTGTACCAACAATGCTTGTTGTTGGTCCTTTTGTTGTGCTAATAATTCTTGTTGCTGAGCTTGCTATTGCACTTGTTGTTGTACCAACAATTCTTGTTGGGCTGCTAATCAGGCTTCTTCTTGCTGGTCTTGGTATTGTTTTAGTGCTTGCTAATATGCTTGCTGCTAGGCTGCTTGTTGTTGCACAAGATATTGTGCTTGTGCTTGAGCTTGTTGGGCTTGGGCTTGGGCTTGAGCTTGAGCCTATGCTTGGGCTTGAGCCTATGCTTGTGCTTGAGCGACAACTTGTGAAATTTGTGTGGCTTGAGCAGCTTGTGCGGCCTATGTAGCCTGAGCGGCTTGTTGTCATTTTTGCAATAAGGCTTGGGCTTGTGCAACCTATTTTGCTTGTTTCACTTGTATCGCTTGTTGTGCAGCTTGAGCAGCTTGGGTGGCTTGTTGAATGGCTAGTTGTGCAGCTTGTCAGTTTTGGATTTGTTTTAATTCCTTTCGATAAGAAACCCACTGAGCAACTTGCAATGCAATACTGTATTGACTCGATGTGTTTGAGTTTGGTGGTGGTGGTGGTGGAGGTGGATTTGGAATGGTGCTTGTTGTGGTGATGAGAGCCACCGTCGTGTTGATGATTGGGGTTTGAGTGGTAGATGGTGCGATTGATGTGGTTGGTCCTTGAGAGACCATGTTTTGAGATGTTTTGGGGATGGTTGATGATGCTATGGTGGTGGTTTCCATCTGTTGTGATGTCAATGGTAAAGTGGAAGTATTTGGAATGGTGCTCTGATTGATGCTTGGTGGGTTGATATGATTTTGTTGATTGCCATTTGGTAAAGGGGTAAGCACTAAACCAAGAGGTGATGTGGATATTGATGGCAATGGTGGAAGTGGTGGAAATGTGAGTGGCATACTCCCCAAAGATGTAGCATCAAAGATGCCCCCTAGTCCAAATAAGTCACCCTCTCCTTATGAGGTTATGGGGAGAGGGGTTTGGGGTGTTGCACGAAAAGATGATGATGGGTCATTTGGATCATGAAAGGTGAGAGGGACATATGTATGTAATGGATTTTGGGGGATGGATTGTCCCAATATGGTGTTTGTGTCCAAATATTGATTGTTCATGAGGAGATGTGTTTGCAATGCATTGAGAAATGCACTTCCCTTGTTAACAATGGGTTGAGTTGGAGCAATGGATGATATAATTTGCGATATGTTTTGAGTGATGCTTTGAAATGGGGAGGTAGATGAAATGGGGAGGGTAGATGAGATTAGAGGCATGACCCAAAAATATGGTTCCACAATAGTGCTCACATTGATATCGAAGGGGATTTTAGCCCCTTTTTTTGCTAATTCAAGCATGTATAGTGAGGGATTGAGGCTCATCATGATGTTGATAATCTTATGATTCTCCGTATTTTGAACTTTGTTTGTGATTTCCTCTTGTGACATTCTAGAGGGATTATTGGTAAGATCTTCTACTTAGATACCTTCCTCTTGATTGTCTTGTGAAAATGGAGCAAGGTTAATCGTGAGATTGCTAGACCCAATGGGATTCATTTCAGGAGTGGTCTGACTCAAGTCACTCGAAGTAGATGTTTCTTTGTTGGCTTCCATGTTCCTCTTGTGTTGAGATCTAGTTTGCACCATAAAATAGGGATCAATCTTCAAGAATGTAAGAGATGAATCTCTAATTCTTTTGGATTGATCTAATCCTTAGGTACAAAAGAGAAAATTTAGGATGGTTTAAGGATCAAAAGTATGATGGTGAAAAGTGTGAAAGGTGGATGATATGAATGTTTTAGCATGCTTGAGAAATCTTGAAGGATATGTTAAACTTTAGGACTTGGATTTGGGATTAGATTTAATTTGATTTGGATTGTGAAATCATAAACTCTAAGAGGATAGATATTGTCCTAGAGTAAATTTGTCCTCAAGATGCTAATTTGACTAAGTGTGAGAAGAAGGATTCATCTAAACACACCTAACAAAATGATTTTTGATTGGGTTTTGATTTTGGATTATGAACTCCTAAACCCCAAGATGTTGGATGTGATCAAGGGATAAATTTGTCCACAAGGTTTGATAATTTGACTAAATATGTGTAGAAGGATGCATCTACACACATCTAATCAAACAAGATGATTTTGGATTGGTTTCAAATTATTTTCCCAAAGTTTAACATGAAGGATTTTTCAAAGATTTGATGATGAGATGATTTTGGTTTTGATGTTCAAATATGGATGAAGGTCTGATTTTGATCCTATGTTTACCTAAAAAGATACTTGCTTACTAGACCTTGGTTTTGAAGAATGTGCTTTTCTCTAAACAAGATGCTCAAACTCCCGAAAAAAAATTGGGTTTTGACAATAATAGAATGAGTACAAACCAGGATTGTTTCTTGAAGCTTTTATGTAAAAGTTAAAAAGTAGTCTTCGTCTGAATTTGTATAGTGTTGAGAGACGCTTTTGGTGATCTTTCAGACTAAGATATTTTACCCTAGGTTTGTTGATCTTGATCTCGCATGAAATCATTGGAGACACATGTGTGTGGTCCAATTGTTTTTAGTCTTTGCTTAATGACTTTGTTTTACCAAAAACACTTCTTGATTAACTTTGCAAACTAGATGCAATGTCTCAACTTCTTCTCATTCCACAAGGTATATCATGTGAAACTTTGATGAAATCAAAGGAAAGGGTTACCTATTGTTAACTTTAGTAAGAAAATTGAGATATAAATCCAAGTGTTTAGAAACATCTAAGGATAAAATACCAAGGGAAAGTAATAACACATGAATTTGGTCAATTGTATTTGCTTCCTAAAGGGTTTGAAGTTTTGATGACAATGTTAAATTTTTTTTTCCAAATGTTTTCAAACAAGAAAAGTGTTTTGTAACCAAGAACAAGCACAATCCTATGGATATGAAAGACTATATTTGTTGAGTCCCCACTTGGACAAGTCCAACTATGCTTATTTTTGGCGAATGATTAGATTCTTAAACCCACTGGCTCCCCTCCATGACACTCACTTCTTGGGGCAGCCAAGCATCAATACCCATGAAAATCCCATGGCATACTTTCTGTTTCTACTAAAAACTGTAAAAGTGTGAGGCGGCTTCATAATGACCATTCTTGCACCAAAAAATAGATAGGGATTTTGGCCTTTCTACAACAAGGATTATAATTCGGATTTTATGTTCGTAGGAGTTGACCCATCGAGGTGAGAGACCATTGCTGCCCTTCTCGTTAGAGCCAACCACATGATACTGGCCTTTGTTCTAGTACCCACTTTTATATCTCGGTTGGAAATAATCTTGGCTTTAGAGTGTTACCGGTTGAGTCGTTCCCTTGGGTGAGTACTTTTTCCCCCAAGGCAGGCCCTCTAAGATAAACAATAGCGAGCAAAGATATTCGTAACTCGATTGATCTTTGTTGAAAAACAAGGAGAGAATACACATGATAGGTTCCACTCACACTCGCATAATATTTTGTTCAATTTTAAACCCAAAATGAAGTGTGGAGGTAATTACTTTATCCCAACTTAGGACCACTAGAAAGCCTTTTGATTCTCAAGATCACCGTGAGGCGCCAAAGAAGTGCATACGTCTTTTCAATGGTGTTTATTTGAGGAAGTAATCACAAAAAAAAGTAGCACAGTTTGTTCATTTTAAACCCACAAAGCACTGATGAATTCTTTTTAAGCACCAAAGGAAATGTGAAAATTTTCCTTGTTAACTTTTTAGGCTCAAATGAAATCTAGTGAGTTTTTCCTAAGATTCATTTTAAGCCCTTTGTATAAAAAATTGAAATATTCTTTTTAGAGCCCCAAAAAGATGTGAGTTGATCTAAAATAGAAAATTAAAGCATGAAATGGAAGCTCTAAGCATTTAAAAATGCTTGGTCAATTTCAAATTTAATGATCAATACTTCAACTCCAATCTATTTGTGTTCTTTGATTTCTATGTGAGAGCAAAACTGTCGTCTCCCGATGCCAACCTACAAAAAAGTTTACAAAGTTTCCAAAAATAAGATTTATTTGAAGGAAAAAGAAAATTATACCTATTATGCAACGTAGCTATGAAAATAAAAAGAAAAAAAGGTTATAGCTAAAAAAAAAATCAAATTTGATGAACCCCCACAAAACCATGCAATCTTAAAATTCTGCAGTATGAGGGATCTCCAAATGAAATGCTGCATAATTCAACCACAACTTTTCGAAAACTTCAAGTTACTATGTAGATCTGTGGATATCCACCTAATTGAACCAACCGACAAAAGGTACAAACACTAGGGGTGCGGAGCTTCACTCCTCTACAAAAGATATAAATATTTGATCCCTTTCGTACAAGTATTAGTAAGCATTTAGAAAGAAAATAAAAAAATAATTTGAATCAAGAGGCACAATCTCAAACAACATCAAGCATTAAATATCCCAATTATTGCTACATGATGAAGCTTTAACGATGTAGAGTTGACGAGCTTATAGGAGAAGGCCCAAAGCGCTAACTCAATTAATTAGTTGACATTTTCATACTGACAAGTTCATAACTTACCCGCACCATCAATAGGTAAAATCAGTTTAAGTGTATGTTAATGTTGATCCTCACTATCAACTTACTCGTACAATATCACTATCACAACATCAAAAGCTAAGCTTTTAAAGCATACAAAAAAGGGCAAGTGAGCAAGAGCGATGTGGGTTCGACACTTGACCAAATATCACCTCCCTTTCCATAGAGTGGGTGATAAATGCGTAGAGCTAGGATTTGAAAACACACTTTTTGCTGCCTCTAAAACCCCCCACCAAGAATGTTTGAACTCTTCATATTGTTGATTTATCTTTCATTTAAAAATTGCCATCCCCTTGATGATTACTATCAGCAATATTTTCCTTAAGAGACAGATATTTCCAACGCCTAATTTAGGGAAGTTGAGCTATAGTGTAATACATGTAAGAAACAGATAATACCATTTTTGTTATGTAACTTGATGAAGTAATTTTCAGCGGCAATGTTAATGCACTTTTCTAGAAATTGCATGGAGTTTTGGGCGAGGTTTAAAAAGTGACAAACAAGGCATGGAATTGATTAAAATTTATTATTTTCTTTCCTTTCTATATATTCTCTGGTGTGAAATTTGATTTCTATCAATCATGATTCTAATAGCTGCAGTTAATGTCGAAACCACAACAAAAATTAATGAAAGTGATAGGCCTCAATTTTGCGTACAAGTTATGGATGAGCACAATAAATTTTCTTGAAAAATAATAATTTTTGGGAAAGGAGTTTCTTAGCTCCAAATCCAAAAGGAATTCACAATAATTAAATTCCACTCGTACCTAATTTCTACCATCCATCCCTCGAGCCATGAGTCCACAAAGATTAGTTGCCAGCTCAAGAAAAAAACTCTAATCTCCTTCATTGCTAACAACATTATGTAGGGAAGTAGTTATACGTTGGCAGGAGAAGTAAATATAGCACAGAGATAAGATTACAGGGTGCCCACTTGTATTCATGCTCAATAAGTGGTTAAGCCACTTGGGTTGGTTTGCTAGGTTTTCTTTGTTTTTTCATTGATATTCTTCTTTTCGAAGAAAGTAGTAAGATGGCATTCCTTAGTAATAACCACTATAGTACACTGCATATTTTCTCATGGATAAATACCTAAACTTGAAGCTTTCTTATATTGGTGCAGTGAATTTCTACGAGGTTTTGAAGAGCTTACGGTGAAGATGGGTTGAGGTGGAAGCCAAGATGATCCAAAAGAACTAGCAAGAGCTGCATGGCCTGCGCAACAAGAAAATCTTGTTAAGATGCGTTAGAAGACCTTAAGCAAATACCATTGGCAGGTCTAAGGCTGAATTTTGCAGTTATAGAGAATTTCAAGTCAATGCATTTAATCAATTTCATACAAAAAAATGAATGAAGTCTTCTACTGTAACCAATCAGATGGAAAGGTCGTGCCCCAATATCATCTATTAAACATTTATAGTATCTAGACTTATAAATGAATTCTCAGGGAAAGGCTATTAGCAGTCGCAAAGCCACATTTTTAAAAACATTTACCATCAATTCTGCCTGCGCTAGGATGAAGCATAGAAAGGTGTTTTAGTGATGCTTATTGACCCACACACTCCTCTAAAGGTGGCATCCCTGATCCTAAAAATTAAAAGTGATCAACAAATGGTGATCTTGAGGAAGACATACACTCAAGACAGATGAGATCAAATCCCAAAGAAGAGAAGATGCAAACACAATTATTAGATAACTTACTTATCAATAGAAATAATTGTGTGCATTTGTATCATTAGAAATCATAATATTTTTGAGTGCGTGCGGGTGGAGAATTTTCTTAGAGTGTGACAACCCACGTAGAATGTTGTAGTAGATACATTCATTAACAAAGGTCAAACTTCTTATAGTTTGCACCAACATGAAAAAAAATCTCGTATAGTAGTGAAAGGCCCAAGTATTATGAATAGTTATTTGGCAATTGTAAACGTAAATGCATTTCTACTAGGATAGAGGAATATGAAAAACCTTAAGAAAGACGTGCACTTATCATTAAAACCAAAGGAAATGCGTCATTTGAAATGAGCTATATGATCTAGCCAAGAGCTGAAATGAAAAGAGAACTATCTATACAAGTGGAAAGCCCTCCTTCTAGCGCCATATGTGAGCACCCCTAAATCTGTAAATGGCTAAATCTCCAACACTCCATAACATGGGTTAGTTCATACCAATGCAAACTTATTAATACTCCTATGAAATAATACATTATGCTTCATGAACAAAATGAAATAACAACATAAACCAATAAAAAAATCTTAGAGAAACATAATGCACACCTATGCCATAGTGGATTGGTGCCACTTTGATATGAAAAGTGGCCCTTTCCCAACCCTTGACTAGCTCAAACGATGAAGATGCAATGCTATGATAATGCAAAAAATTAGCTCTCAATGTGAAGAGAGTAACTTTGCATGAATTGTGGATGATAAAAATGAAGGATAACCTCTCCATTTATAGAAGAATTTGATGAGAGAAGAGGTAAAAGGGATGAAAATGGGATAAAATCCCAACCAATAGGAAGGAGCCACTTTTCAAGAGATGGATGGGTGAAGGATGTGCAAGTTTTGATGAATGTTCCAATAAATGACATATATATTTGAAATTTGAAAATGTTGAAATGATAAGGTGGAAGGAGAGTCAAATGGAGAAATGGCCACTTGGCTTAATGCAAAAGGACTTGTAAGGTGAAATAAATTCCTTGGTGGAAGGACTCATGCCACTTGGAGGGATATTTGAAGTGGAGGAATATTCCATTTTTATGCCTTGTTGAGAGAAAATGAAGATTTAATAAATGAATTAATTGATTTATTTGTGCAAGTGGGAAAAGCTAGAGGATGTGACATGCATTAGATTAACATTAATCATTATTTGATTAACTTAAGTGAAGATTCGGTGATTTGAATTTTTAACTTAGATTTATGGATTGAAATAAATCAGAAGGAGATGGAAAATGATTTAGACTTAGTTAAATAAATATTTTGATTTATTTAACTAAAGGGGATGATGTTAGCTGTTTAATTAAATAAGTTTGATTTATTTAATTAAATGAAGAACTTTATAAGTTAAATAAATAAGATTGATTTATTTAATTAAAGGGGGACTTTAGGATTGATTTATGATTTAATTAAGTAAATTTTATTGATTTGATGGATTAATTAAATGGTTAATAGAAAGGTGACTTAAAGAAGAATCAAAGTTAGTTGATTAGGACATTTTTCATGTCTACATGGACTTAATGGTAGGACATGACATGTCACTTATGGATGGATTTTACAGGTATAACCAAATCAATTTAGCTCTAGGGGATAAAGATAAGACAACCTTTACATTTTTGTGGGGAACATTATATTGAAACGTCATGCCATTCATATTGAAGAATGCAGGAGCTACTTATCAGTGTGCCATGACAACAATTTTTCATGATATGATGCATAATTTCATGGAAGACTATGTGGATGATCTATTAGCTAAATAATATATCAGAGAAGTACATTTAGAGATCTTAGACAAAATCTTCACTAGACTGGAGATATTCAATGTGTGACTGAATCCAAAGAAATGTGTGTTTGGGGTGACTTCAGCCAAACTCTTGGGATACATAGTTTCAGAAAAGGGCATCGAGGTAGATCTGGCCAAAGTTAAAGCTATCATGGAAATTCCACCACCCAAAAACATCAGTCAACTACGATCTCTACAAGGAAGGTTTCAATCAATCTGCAAATTTATCACAGCTGGCAAACAAGACCCATCCTTTTACTCACTTGCTGCACAAATTTTTTTCTTTCCGATAGGATGAGAAATGTGAAGGAGCCTTCAACCAATTGAAATAATACCTAATGAGTCCACCTATCTTAGTACCACTAGCAGAAGGAAAACCACTCATGTTATACATTGAAACAACTGAGGCATCATTGGGAGCCCTATTAGCACAAGAGGGTTCAATAGGAAAAGAGAGGGCAATTTACTATATTAGCATAACACTAAATGGTTATGAGATCAACTATGCCTCCATTGAAAAAGCTTGCTTGGAAGTAGTGTTCGCCACTCAATAGATACGACACTACATGCTAACTCATACCATCAAGTTAATAGCCAAAATAGATCCACTCAAATAGCTCCTCAACAAAGCTAACCTAGCTGGAAGATTGAACAAATGGGTTATGATACTTAGTGAATTTGACATCCAATATGTGGAAGGAAAGCAATAAAAGAACAAACTATTGCTGACTAGTTAGCAGAGACACCTCTACTAGATAATCATCCTTTGCACATTGAATTTCTAGACGCTGATGTCCTTACCTTGGCTACAAAATAGTGGACATTATACTTTGATGGATCACACACCCAACATGGATCAAGGGTCAAAATCCTATTTGTCACTCCATAAGAACACACCATACCAAAATAATATAGATTGATGTTCCCTTATACTAACATCATGGCAGCGTATGAAACATTAATCATCAGAATTAAAATAGTTGTAGAATGGAAAATTCCAGAATTGCAAGTATATGGAGATTTTCAGTTGGTCATTAACCACTTGTCAATGGTGATTATAAAAAAAAGGACGAAAAAATGATTCCCTATAAAATAATGATTGATGATTTTAAGAAATACTTCATGGATACCAAATTTGAACAAATTTCAAGAGTGGACAATAAAGTTGTTGATGTCATGGCCACTAGTGCTTCCTTGTTACAAATTCTAGAGAAGAGAAGCCGTTACAAGTTCTTGGTGGAACAATTGTTTTCCTATGCTTATGATGATACTAAATCCCAAGTAATTTGTCACCTATCCAATACCAATGCCTTCATTTATGGTGACATTTATACTTACCTAAAGGATGGCACCTTTGCACCCAACCTGTCTCGAAATCAAAAACACAATTTCATTCGATGAGCCACCCGACATACTCTTATTATGGATGTACTATATCGACAAGGTCTTGACGAAACTCTCCTTCGATGTCTGGAACGCGATGAGTCTGGAATGACTTTACGGGAAGTTCATGAGGGTGTTTGTGGAACTCATTCAAGTGATTTAACTTAGCCAAGAAACTCCTTTGTTTAGGATATTACTGGACAAACATGGAGAAGGAATCTCTCTAGTTCATCAAGAAATGTCAAAAATGTCAAATTCATGGCAACCTCATCCACGCATTGATGCAAGAACTTCAACCTTTTGCATCAACATGGCCCTTTTGTTAGTGGGGACTAGATCTTGTTGGTAAAATCCATCCATCTTCGTCAAATGGACACAAGCTTATCATCACAACTACATAATAATTCACAAAGTGGATTGAAGCCGTTCCTCTAATCACCATCATAGGAAAGCAAATTTCATCATTCATCCTCAATTATATCATTTGTCGATATGAAATCCCTCAATCCATTGTCACTGACAATGAAAGACTGTTAAAAAATTAGGACATGCAAGAGTTGTGTGAGAATTTTAGTATCCAACATCGCTTCTCTACACCATACTATTCTCAGGGAATTGGTCAAGCAGAGGATTCCAACAAAACCATTTTGAAAATATTGAAGAAAATGATCAATGACACTGGACGTGATTGGCACATCCAATTAAACCCTACTCTATGGGCATACCACACCAGTATTCACACACCAATAGGAGCCACACCATATTCTCTTATATATGGGTCTGAGGCCATTGTACCCATTAAGGTTGAATTACCATCCCTTTGGGTTTCATTGAAGGGTACCATCTCTGATGAGGACTACCAAGTATCTAGATTTCAAGAACTGGAACTATTAGATGAACGATACCAACATGTAGTGAACCACCTAAAAGCCCACCAACAAAGGATGTCCATAAGTTACAATCATAAATTCAAACCAAAAACATTTCAAGTTGGTGACCTGGTATTGAAGGAGAACCCACACAACCAGTAGGATAGAGAGAAGAAAGGAAAGTTTGAACCAAATTGGATGGGACTCTAAGTTGCCGTTGTGTCATTCTATGGGTCAAGAGCATACCAGCTATCCACACCAGAAGGAGACCTATTTGAAGAGCCCATGAATAGTCTCCATCTCAAGAAATTCTACGCATGACTCGTCCACTACATTGGAAAAAGTCCTGAAAAAATCCAAAAACCTTAGAAAGTGTCCTGGAAAAATGGTTGCCTTGGTGAAAAATTGGTAAACAAGAATCTCAGTGACAACCAAAAAAATCAAGAAAAGGAAAAATACAAAAAAAATAAAAAAAATTAAAAATACAAAAAAAATTCAAAATACACAAAAAATCATAAAATCTGAAAAAAAGGGGGAATAAAAGCAAGTAGTGAAAACTTGGTAACATGCACTATGTGTGACAGGTTGGCTTCTTCCTCTATTGGAACGTGTGTCAACCATTGGCTCTTTTCTATCACAATCCACATCCCTCATTTTGAGCCTCATGTACGTATTCTGCTGCATCGGTCATGTCTCACCTTGGCTTGTCGATCATTGTACATATCCATAATAAATTGGTTTGTTTCCACTGGGGGAAAATCCATCTTTGAGCTTAAAAGTGACAGACAAACAACAATATGACAACATGGTAAAAACACAATAATCAAACAGGCTACAACTTTGAACATCAACCAAACTCACCAAAAAAATTCATCTGAACCAACAACAACAAGATCAATTGAAAAAAAGTCTCATTTGGTGACGATACTTTGAATCACAGTTTTATCACTTTCACAAATGTTCAAATTATTTTCATTATAATTGTTGTTATCGTTTCTCAAGAGCAACTCAAGGATGTCAAGAACTAGAGAAGCTATGACCGAGAATGATATTTTTCTTTGTTTGCTATTTGTGAGTTGATAATTAATACTATGTGAATCTTCATGGGACGTGCTCTAAAAAGTATCACTGATGACATTCTGGATTCACATAGGAAAATGGTTAACTCTTGTCTGTTTACACAAGAAACTCTCAGGTCATCTCAGTTCAGTTATACCTAGATGCTTGCGTTAACTTGCACTATTAAACATCATGAAAGTAGTACTCAGATCATCATGGTCTAAATATACCATTGATGTTTGTACTTACTTTCAACATTTTAAAAGATCAATGATGATACCAAGGACAATAAATTAATTACTGGGATGACAACATTGTATTGTTAGGTTTGCATGTTTAGGCTGCATTCGTACTAGGTGTTGCAGTGATATTTATAGATTTCTCCAAGGTAGGTACAATGTTACAAGTGATTTTATTTCTATCATTAACAGATTGAGTACATTTGACATTACCAAAAAGATCATTTAGGTGCATAAGCATTAGGACATCATTCGTAACATTATCATATAATTTTGTCATTCATTTTCATTAGGTCATATATTTGCATCATGAAAATCCAAAAACAAATGCATTACCATGTCATTTCTAAAGCATTCATCTAGTCAATAGATCATATATATTTGTATCATGAAAATCTAAAAAACAAATGAATTGATCATATCATTTCCATCCATATACATCTAGTCATACACTTGCATCACAACACACTAACATATGTAAATTTCCATTCATCCATACATGCATTCATATATTTGCATTGGAAAATCCAAAAACACAGAATATGATACATATGATACATCATAATAGAATTCATCCATAAAAACATGTGGAATTATCCATCATTAATGATATCATCTATCCATCCATTTCACATTTTACATTACATATTTGCATCAGAAAAGTACGAAAACATAGCATTGAACACGTTCCATTCACATAATTAGATTAATCATATAGGTCATATAGACACCATTCATAAAAGCATCATAGGAACATAACACATGTTGCATCCATGACATATCATATCATCATCACATAAAACATCACATAGAATACATAATAGGAAATTAAATGCATCCATCAAGATCAACACCTATAAATACATAGGTCCACCATCATCATCATTGCATATATATCTCAAAAATATGTCAAATGTACAAGGATATATGAATATGAAGAAATACATCATCAAAAATGATAGTAAAGCATCAAGTATTAGTGTATACATGTCCACATCACAATAAGCATCAAATATAAGAGCTAGGTAGTGCTCCCCCCAGATGGTGCTGGCATTCCTGAACTGATACCTCCCGTTGTACCTGACAAACCTGCACCCAGATCTCTTCGATCTCTAGGAAATGGTTGTGTGACACCCATACTCACTATCCAAGACTATTACCTACTAGATCAAGACCGGGTAAAGCTCTCTCACCGCTCGGGAGGGACCAACTCATGATACTGGCCTCTGTAAAACTCAACCTCCTAGATAGTGCAATGAATCTCCCAAAAAATAATTTGATGACCCGACAGCTATTGCAGCCTACTGCAATCTCTTAGTAATGGCCTCTACCTCCTTTGCATGTCATCTCATTGCATCTCTCTCAGCAGTCAATGTAGCAACCTGACCTTGCTCTTTTCCCTGACCCTACACCTGTGCTAGTTGTTGTCTGGCAACATCCCTCTTAGCCATCAGAGTCTGTATCTACCCCTGGGCCTATAAAATCTGTGTTTGAACCTGTGAAAACAATTGTGTCTATCTCTATAACTATCCCTACACCTATGTTAGTTGGTCCTGAAAGGTCTGGACTTGGGCATGTAACGTTGTAATATAGGACTATTGCTACTCAGAGGGAAACTGTATTTGCACCCACTATTGTGCCACTGCCACTAAAGATCACCTCCTATGAGGCACTCTAACATCTAGTGCTAGATGAGCACCCCCTCCTCTACCACCATCTCCTCCATCATCCCTGTCGCCATCTCCACCATCATCACCACCTCTGCCATCACCACCATCTCCCTCCTCCTCATCTCCACCGCCTCTACCTCACCTCCATCTACGTGGTCCGTCCTCATCATCCTCCAAGGTTGGCATCGGCTCATCAGGTCTAGAGATCCTAAAAAATGGGTGCCCACTAAGGTACTGTGAGTACTCCTAAGTCATGTAACTATCAACGATCCCTAGAAGGTAGTCCTAGATCACTGGGTGTAAATGATGATACTCATCATATGCGGCATCATAAGATAATGTGGGCCCCCACTTAGTTGCATCCTGCTACCTCTGTGCATACATGGAAAATCCCTGTGGTATACCCTGCACCCGACCATACTGTCTAAGCACCCTCATCAATAAAAATATCTTGATGATGTAGCATGTTCATCCGATAAGATACGGGGATGTTATAATGTAAGGCATTTCCAAATGATCCTCGACCCACTGCTCACAATCTACATATGGTTGCCATGTAACTAAATCTAGGTCATACAATACCTGTCTCCAATCCTCCAATTTTCCTAGCTTATGCTGGACAACTAGGCTTGCATAACCATAAACGTACGGTCTCCCAAATGGCTAGAATCTGTCTATCTCTAGACGTGTCACTGCAATATGCTCCCAAGTCCACGTTTGTGACAAGGTCACACTAGTGGATAGACTAGCCCCTTTGAGGTAAACTACCTAATGAAAATCATGGTATAATTGTGCGAGAATGCATGAACCCTAAGCGAAATGGGTCCCAAGCTGAATTATCTACTCCAGTGTTCGACCCCAACCGATGGACAATCCCTTTGCCCTATTATTGGGACATAAGAAGCCACCGATAAATCCCGCAAGCATGAAAGGAAAAGGGGCATAGCTCTCAAACATCTCCTACCAAGTCATCTCATACCTAGCAATATGGTCATCATCTAGAATATCAGACATAAGCCATCTGTACCTCCCTGCTTAATGTGGTCATATGTCACAATGTCACCCATCACAGGAATCCGCAAAATCCTATAGAAATTCTCTGGTGTCATAGTCATCTCTCTAGTGGCGAGATGAAAAGTGTTGTGCTCGCTATGCGACCTCTCTACTAGCGCAGTCAGCAACCCCCGATTAATCCTAATCTAGGGCATGTCAATCAGTGAAGATAATTTGCATCGCTCAATGATATCCCTATCGGCTTGCGATGGATGTGGGATCAGCTCCCAAGTCTATGGGAATCTATCTCACAATTGAAGATTATCTAATTTGTCTCCTATCATTATAACATCGCAATCAACACATCAGTCGATCAATCAAATCAACAAAACAATCAAACATCAATCAACCAATCATCCTATCAATTTTAGTGAGATTTTCATCAAATCTTGCGAACGTTTATTTTTTATCCTCACCTATCATGAGGTAAAAAGATCATAATTATTGCATCTCACCTATCATGAGATCAATAAATCACCTAATCTATCCACAACAACAAATCATTGGCTGACACAAGTAAACATCATCAAATTTTAGGAGAAAAACAAAAAAATCTTCAATTCTAACCTAGATGCGCTATAATCATGGTTCATTGTGCTAAAAGGTAGATGTGCCACCAAATTGGGTTAATGCACCATAACAGACTTCCTATGCGCCATTTTATCAAATGCACCAGAACTAAGGTTTGATGCGCCATTTCTATGGGACACACTATCTTATAATCCTATACGCCATTACAGGCTGTTTATGCACCATAATGTGGATGCACCGTTATAGACCATGAATGAGCCATTAAACCTATCCTATGCACTAAAAGTCTAGGCAGATGCGTCGAATAAACTAACCTATGGGCCAAGGAATTTTTTGTATGTGCCAAAAGAAGAAAAAAATCTAAATTCTGAAATTAAAAAGGTTGGAAAATTGATTCAAAATTCACAAGAAAAGTTTCAATATTCATATCGGAGGTCCGTATCCCGCTAGTTGATTGTGTCGCCACACCCACTCGAATCGATGTGTCTTGTAAGAGATCACCATCTTCACTCAAATGCTCAAATTTTTCTCTCGCTCTATTATTTTAAAAATCACAAAATGCACAAATGAGTCCTTTTTCACTTTTTACCTCTTAATAAGGGTAATTAGAAGTGTAATTTTGGCGAGATATTTTAATTTCTTTTAAGGTCAATTAATTGGGGCAACTCAATTCTTCTATATCGAGAGATAAATCTCTGGAATATCATCAAATCAGAATTTCATCATTGACATCATCACAAATCATCAAAAAATTTCAAAAATCATCAAAAAAATCTTTTATCATAAAAAATTCCTTGATTTATCTCTCGAGGGGGCATACATTCATGATCTTCTGAAAATCCCCATCTAAGGCATCATCAAAATTTTAGCAGCATTGATAAAAAATTTCTTTGAAGTAATGTGTAAACAAATCACTTCAAAGAGGGGAAAAATGTATACATCCAAAATTGGTCTGGAGAATATTAATTGAATACTGGTTATTTGATTAATAAAAATATTTAATTCCTCTACTGTATAAATAAACTGTAAAGTTTATTTATATAGTTCGTATTTCTTAATTCCTCTTATCTAAACCACTTTCTTCATGATTTAATTAAATGGACAAAATTAACTAATTTGTTTTACTTGATTAAGTCCCTTTCATTAAATTTGAATTCTTAATTCGAATTTTGTCACATTTCTCCATATTCTTCTAACCTCCTTCCACATCATCTTCCAACTCACCATGTGTCACATGAAAATAATTATTCCTAATTTCTAAAATGGGTATTTACCCTCAACAATCTCAACCAACTCAAGGACACATGGCTTCTTCTTTCCATTTATTCTTTTCTACGCTTGGCAAGATTGTTCTACTAAAGGGGGCAACTTCCTTATTTCTCTCCAACTTCCTCATTTCTCACCATTGATCTCTCTAGATTGAATCCTAATCGTCCATTGCTACCAACTCACCTGATGCCTTGGTGAAATCTATAAATAGACGCTCATTTACAACTTTTTATAAAAGAGCATTGCATACAATTACTCTGCAAAAAATCATCTCAACATTTGAGAGCTTAGTTTGCATTTTGTTTCAGCATTTAGAATAGTTTAGCAAGTAAATTAGAATCATGGTTGCATTCTTACATGTGTCTTAGTTTGTTTACAATATTTAGAATCATTCTCATAGCATCTCCATTAGTTTAATTTGGAATTGCATCATTTCATTAGAATTTTGTATATAGTAATTCACCATTTAGCATATCATTTAGTCCATTATTAATCAAAGAAACATCAAAATCATGTAGGTGTAGATATAGTTTCTGCATTCTAGTTCAATGGCTACTCATTTCTTAGGTGTCATCCTTGTAATTTAGTGCATAATTAAGATCTAAGAGCACTATTGCCAGTATCCTTAAGAATAGAGGAAGATGGAATGGCTTTAATGAATCATTTTATCGAATTGTGTTGTTAATCTAGATTTCCTTAATGTAATACATTGCATCTGTTGTGTGTTATTGATTACTTTAATTTACATATTTTCTCACACATAGATAGATATGCATTTTTAAGCAATGGTTTCAACAAGAGTAAAATTGAATCACACACTCTCCATCAAGGTAGAAACACAAGTTGAAATTTTATATAATAGTTTTGATGTATGTAGATGATTTAACTTTTATGAGAAATATAAATTTGTTTATTAAAAAATATAAATTAGTATTGAAGAAAGAATTTAAGATGATATAGTTAGGGTTGGTGAAACATGTTCTTGTTATAGAAGTTAACCAAATTAATGGTGGGTCTTTTTATAACTTAAAGAAAGTATGAATTTATGATGTATGAAAGATATTTAGAATTTAGAATATTAAACCAACTCATGTGCACTAGTTTAAATAAGTAAATATTAGGCAAAGATGATTGCAACAACATGTTGAGGAAAAGTTATATAAAAGATTAGTTGTAAGTATTATGTATTTGATAGCTACAAGGACTAATATAATTTATGTAGTGAGTTTAATTCCCAAGTTCATGGGAAAGCTAAAATAGATTCACTTGAAAGAAAGGAAAATAATCTTGAGAAATTTCAATGACATTAAAAATCATGGAATTCTACATACTATATTTTAAATTAGTTGGCTATAGGATAGTTGTGAAAGTATCATTGATAATAGGAAGAGAAATTTCAAATCTATTTTCCATTTTGGTTCTAGAGTAGTATCAAGAGATTTCAAAATAACCCATTAGATTTTTTTCTATAGGTTAGGCCAATAATGTGGTTGTGAGTTCAATAGCATGCTAATAAATTTGGATGAGAGAAGTATTAATTGACTTAAATTATAAGGAAATGGGGAAATAAAATTTCTTGTGAGAATAATTGTTTCAAATCATTATATAAAATCCCTATATAGCATGCTTGATCCAAGAAAAATGATATCAAATATCATTTTATCAAAGTTGTCAGTGCATAAATTAATTGCAAGTTTTTACAAATATATTTATAAATTTTTAGTAAATAAATTATTTTGAGAAATTGAGAGAGAATTTGGGCATCATTGATTTGGAAATTAAATCTTAAGTGAGTGAGTTCAAATCAAGATTGATTCACCCACTCTAAAGATTGATTGAGTGGTAACTCTACCTAGAATATTTTTACTAAAAATATAAATCATAATGAATAAAGCTAGTCTATACACGAGCTTTTAAAAATATTTAAGTCTAGAAGACCTTGAGATAGAATCCATTGAAATTGTTAGAATTGAATATGTTGGATTTACCATGGTTTTATCTTAATTTCTTGATCTACATAATGTTTCCCCTTGTCATTATATGACTCTAAATTTGTTATCAACATGTTTCAAATTTCATAACTCGATCTATATTTTTGTCAAGCTTAAATAATCACATATTGTTTATATATGTATTTCTATTATTTCTAGGTTATCAATATTTGTTGGTTGTCTTTGTGTTGTATCAAATTGACTAAGTTCTTCCCTATGCTTTTCTCAATTGGTCTATGTGTGGTCCATGAATTAGGTGGTTTTCCACAAGGGGCAACATATCAATGATATATAGTGATATGACTATTTATAAATGATTATTGTTGACTAGTTTATGAGATGAATTTTGAAATTGAGGGCCCACCTAAGCTAGGTACATCATGGAGAAATTTGTTTTATATGCCAATTTTTTTTTGCATGGAGAAATGTCCTATTTTATTATTTCTTCCTTATACTTGTGTGAGCAACAACATCTTGAAATACACATTTATTTATTTTTTTCATGTTGGTTCTTGTGTTATGGCTATATTTGATATGCATCAAAGATAATGTCTTTTTGGCTATAAGTATTAAAAAAAAAATCTAATACAAGGTAGTTGAAAAGGATAATTTTTGGCCTTTCCATGTTCATGTAGGGCACAAATTATATTATATTCAAACATATGACAAGTATAACTACACTCATGCATTTTCCTTTTCTCTCCTTGCATAATATCTTTGGTTTATTGCATTATCAATTATGTATTATCCTTTTATTTAAAATTATATATATTTTTATTGGAATGCAAAGTCCCCTATATAGTTTAAAATTATAACTTAGGTCAAGTTTGGTAGTGAAATAAATAAAAATAGGTTTGGGGGATCAAAATAGGGGTATGGACCTCTTAGGGACCCATCTTCCTCAATTTCATTAGAAAATGAGATCTAAAAAATAAAATGATTATCAACCCTTAGGTGAATCAAGTCAAAGTGTGAATCTACAAATTTCCTTTTTGTGTCAGGACGAGGGTCCTGATCAAACAACACTTTGGGGAGAAAAACTAAAAAAAGTAAATCAACACCAAATTGCAATCTAACACTTGGATCTTGAAGATTAAACTCAATACTAATAGAACCAAAAAATAGAATGCAGATTAGAGAGGCAGATCTGAATGTACTTGTCACCAAAAGTCATTTTTTTGAAGCTGATTTGGGACTCATTCGCCTAGGGGCGAATGGGTCCTGAGTTAGGGTTTGTCTGCAACTTTTAGGAGCCTCTATTACAGATTTGAATCTTCCAATTTTCCCAGGTTTTAGGTTTGAAAAGCTAGAAATAAATTATGTAGATGAGTTTCTGTGAGATGACAACTTTTATGACTAATTTTTGCAAATTTGTTAACTTCATCAATTTTTCTCTTCAAGATATCTTCAAGATTTCTTCCAACTAAATTTGCAAACAAAAATCAAGAGGGAATTTTTTTTTGTTTTTGGTGAATGGGGGTTTTCCTTGGTCAAACCCTATTTTGGTAATCAAACCTTGAAATGAAATAAAATAGCATTGAAGGAATGATGAATGAACAACTCAATGTCACAACTCACCAAACCCTTAAATAAACCTTGGAATATAAAATGGCTTCAATAGATGTGGATCTTAAACCTTGAATCTTTCTTTGAACACTTGAACTTGATCTTGAAACCTACATCACAATGTTAGCTCCAAAAACATGCATGATTGAACATAAATTTGACATGATTAATGGATCTTGATTGCTACAATAAATGATGAAGAAGTCTACTCTTGAATGCTCTTGATCATCAACTTTATTATACTTTTGTTCACTTGAAAATCTTAGATGAAACTTAGTGAAATAACCTTATATTTATAGATATGTGTCCTTAATTTCATGAAATTCAAATATCACAAGCTAGCATGGAAATATAGATGTTAAAACATCAAAATACTACCAAAAACATAATTTAAATTTATATCCTAGGTCTAAGGGAGGACCCATTCACCCATGGGCGAATGGGTCCTAGGTCCCCAAACCTAGGACACACATTGCTCAATGAGAATTGTTATGTTAAGGAATTAATGAATGCCAGGTTTCCTCTTTGGAAAATGTAATGAAACAGGCTTGGTAAATGAATTAAGGGGGGAAATTAAGGAAAATTAAGCTCAATTAATTAAAGGATCCCTAAATAAGTGTGAAAGTGTAAAGGCGTACACTTTAATACACTAAAAATAAGGCACAATTAAGTCAAAATTAACATTAATTCCAAATTGAGTGTCAAAATATAAATGAGATACATTTTTCTACACTATAGGTAGATTTATTACATGAAGGAAAGAAAATTAATACCCATACAAGCTCAATATTTTATAAAAAATTGTTGACTTGTTTGCTTTAAAATATCTTATCCCTTACCTATCTACTCTCAATTTGATATTGTAATATATCATATCCCTTATGAAAATGAATTTAGTTGAGTAGATAGGGATTTAGCATATGTAACCATATGCTAAAGAGTGGGAGAGAGGTGAATGATATAAATACATGATGATAAGATGTAAAATTGGTTTGTCTCTTAGCTATTTCATGTTCAAGGGAATGCTTAAAATCTAATTTTAGAGAATCAAACATTGTGTTTTTGGTTTTGGGGAATTTATTCATTTGTACATGTCAACTTGGAGAGCTATAGTAATTGAGTTTACTCTCTATACTTTAGGTGTCTCCCTATTGTACTAAAGTATTTTAGGGAGTCATGAGAGTGTGCCTCATGGATCCTCATGGATCACATTTGGTGGCTTCTTTCTTTGAGGACCAAGGTTAGTGTTGAAACATTGTAATTCACTACAACATTTTGCAATGGGCTATTTTTTAATACAAGTGGGTATCTTTGAAATATTATGGATCTATAAGTAGACCCAAAATGTGAGATGATTCTTAAATTGATATGTTATATTAAAATGAAAAAGATATAATTTAGTTCTTATTTCAATTTTACACAAATGTTTACATTGGTTCATTACATTGATGCTATTTCTTAGTTGGTAAATCACTAATAATGAATGGAAATGGACCAAAAAATAAATTAAACAAATTTATTTTGGTTTAGGATTAGTTGATACATCTTATTCTCTAGTATGATTCAACATTATACTTTTTCCATATTCTAAGTGAATTCAAGTTGAAAAATCTCTAGAATATCATCATGGTGTAATTTATGGTTGCATATGCACATTAACCAATTGAGAATAATCATCTTAAAAGACATAAACTTATTTCATATCAATTGTTGTATGTGCATACCTACTATTATTTGCATAATATAATGCTAAATGACTATTTATGATTATTATGGGGTATGGTAAGTCAGGGCATGGGCTATAATGTGGTATTTATCCTCCTTTGTCTTATCTAGAAAGGCCTCAAGGAAACACCCTCCTAGGCTTGATAGTGTCCAAAAAATAAATTAAGTGGCTTCTTTAGAAGAATGGAGGTGCAATTATTAAAAGCCATACATAATACAAGATGGAAACTTATAGAATACACTAGAAAATGTAAGCACCTTTATATAGATATGTGACATGTAGCATTTTAAATGAGAAGATTGAGGAATAATAATTAAAAATAGGTTCAACAGGTCACTTTTGTAGTTTCTATATATTTTTTATTTATTTATGAACAATAGTATATTTATTTGAATGAATTAAATAAAATTAAAAATCAAAGTAGAATAGTACTTTTAAAGTAGATTTTTTTAGTAAAATAATGGTGTAGAAAAATGTATCCCTTTACATTTTTACACTTTTTTTGGCTCTCCCTGCAAAAATTGGGCTTCTTTATGCCTTATTTGGTCTTATTTTGCATCCACAAGCCTTATTTAATGCATTTCTCTGAGGATAATCTTGACACTTAACTAATGACCAATCATAATTCATGACTTTGGGTTGTGTGTTCTAGATCTAGTGATCTAGGACTCATATGCCACCATAGGTGTATGGGTCCCACCTAAGTTTTAGGGCCTGATCTTGAATATTGCATTGAACTTATTGAAATTTGTGTCCCAAGCTTAGAATACTAAGACTCATACACCCCAACTGGTGTATGCATCTTACTTTATCTTGGACCTATTTTGAATTCAATTCTTGGCAGAATTTTATTCTCCTGCATCTGATGTCATCTTATAGTGTTGTAATTTCAAGAAATTTGGCATGAACAAGTATAAATACAAGGTTATTTCACATGTTTTCTCCTAATATTTTCAAGAGAGTATTCCTATAGCAAGTTTATGAGATCAAGAGCATTCAAGATCATTCAAGAGTTGATTATCAAACATTTTGGAGCTGTATTCAAGATTCAAGCATCATGTCAAAGTCTACATGCATCATGTGTGTTTTTGAGCTAACATTTTTGATGTAGGTTTTCATGATTCAAGCAAGCATTCAAAGAAATTATCTCATATCAACAATCAAGAGTCAAGATCCACATCCATTGGAGCCATTTCAAATAAGTTTGTAGCCTTTATATCGAGGGTTTGGTGAGTTGCAACATTCCATATTGTTTATTCATCAATCCTTCATTCTATTTCATTTCATTTCAAGGTTTGATTACCAAAACGGGGTTTGACCAAGGAAATCCCCTATCCACTAACAAAACAACATTTTTCTCCCTTCATGTGTATTTGCAGATCTAGGTGATTTGGAGCTTGAAGATCCTTTGAAGACAAAGTTGCAAGATTGAAGATTCAAGTTGTCAAGAAGTTGTCATCTTCTTGGAAACTCACCTACAGGCCAAAATTCAAACTTTCGAGCTTGGAGATTGGAAACTTGATGAAAGCTACAAAAGATCACCAGAGGCTACAAAAATATCAACATAACCATAATAATAGGACTAAATTTCCACCTTGGGAATATGAGTCCCGGTATAGGAATTTTACTAGATTCTAGTGGATTCTGACTTGTCAATGTGAGATTCTTGTTTCTTCCTAGAAACCCTAAACTGGGACTAAATCACTTAGTTTGGCATATAGAGTCCCTATACACATTAACAAGAGAAAAAATTAGGTTTTTTAGATCTTGTTTAGTCATCTCCATTCTTGCACGTACTCCTCTATCATCCCTAGTTTCTTATTTTGATTTTAAGTTTCATTTCCTAGGTCATATAGTTAGATTTGTATATTACTTTCATTTCTTTCTTTCTAAGAATTTTCTTCGTGGTGAACTCCCTTTTAATCACACCTAAGGAGACCTTATAGCAATCTATTTTTCTGATTGGATCAATAGGTTGAGATCTCAAGGGTTTCCTTGAATGAACTAAGAGTGAAATAGGTCCCCCCCTTGTGTTCCATCTCTTAAAAGGTGGAGAACCCTATTTCCTTGTGTTCATTTTGGTGAACCCGACTTGAACACTTGCATTTCTGATTTGGAGAACATCATAGCCCTAGAAATAAGTTAACTTTGCATTAGATCTTGGATTAGTTAAATTGCATTTAGGGCTTCTAAATCTTGCAAACGTTCATTTGAACATACAAGCTAGAAGCCTTAACATTCACTTACAATTTTTTTAATTGAGTGTCAAAACCCTAATCTAGGACTCATTTTCCCACCTAGGCGATTTAGTGTCGATACAAGTTGTTTTACCTGATTTATAGGAATCATCTGTTGTGTTTTTCTCGTTGTTTGAACCCTCTAAAAACCCTCATTGGGACTCATTTTCCCCTCTGGGTGATTTAGTCTCGTATCAGACCTAAACTTATATTTTACAGCATTAAAAACCTTATCTTTGTGCTTTTGTTTGTTGTTGTTAGATCTGTATATCATATTATTGAGTTTCCATTTCATTCATTTCATTGGATCTAGATTAATTTGGTTTCATTTCGAGTGAATTTGTAAACATAAGAATTGGAATTAAAAGCATATCAAATATCTTGTGTTCATTGCATTTATCTTACATTCATTGATCATCCTTTGCATAAGCTTTACAACTTGGTGCCCTATTGCTAATACTATAGTGATACGTTGTTCAAGACTCATGTCATATAACGATAGCACACTTGTTGTTCCTATAGCACACACACCCCATTCAGAATGGGGACCCTCTATTCCTGCTTTGCGTGTCATTTTTGTCATTGCCTCATTTTGCATGCCCCTGTTTGTGTCCCTTAGGTGGTTAGAGAATCTTAGAGGAATCATCTTGAAGTGACCATGTTTTTCCACCCTCAAATTTTCAAGGCTTTAGGCCTTTGCAGAACTCCCTTGGTTGTATTCTTGCATTCCTTAATGTTGGCGTCCTTGGAGTAGTGTAGGTCTACCCCTGTGGGCCGCCCCATGCGGGTTTCCTCGGCTTCTCAGCTATTCCAAACGACCTTCGCTCGACATCCATCCACATTGCGAGAACCACACCCTCCAGTGTCGTTTTCATTGCTGACTGGTCAAATGGCCAAACCTTGACTGTTGTCTGCTCAGTGGATTTTGTAAACCCTCTCGACGTTTTCAAAATGTTGGCTCACCTACCCTGAGCGCAACTATACTAGCATTTATGAGGGTCATTAAATGCACCATGTTCTATAAATATCCCACATTGAGCTATCATTTTTACTTGTCAGTAGTTTAGAATGAGTCAGAGAGCACCCACCAACGTCACCGTCATGCTCGCCAGGTACTTTTGCGAATTCAGAGTCTTCGGTTGCTATCTCACCATCATTTTCATTGGGTTTTCTAGGTTGGTCCCTTGTCACCATCCACATTTAAGTTTTATTTGATTTTTATAGAATTTGTTAAGATCTCAACCAAGAAAACTTAGAACCAGCTAGCACACGCCTAGGTGAACAAAACCCATAACTTGAAACTTCAAAAAACTTTAAAAATCACCCCATAGGCTGCTTGTGGAACTAGAGGTCTCCGCGACCATTCTTTGACTAGAGCATTCGTGATCTGTGGGCCCACACCTATGCCGCCACTATCACCATCCATTGAAAACATGATTAAAACTTGAAATGATGATCACCCCCATCGAGTCCACCCTCATTGGAGGGTGCCCCTAATCGGCTCTCCCGAACTCAACTAAAAGTCATAAGCCCTAACAAAGATCATTTTCACCCTATCAGGTCTGCAAACATGGGCCCCTACCTATAAAATTCCCCTTGAATCATGTCATTCCAAAACAGCCATCTAACTGCATCCTCACGGCAGGTGGGTTTCGTCCTAGGCATCGCCCATCAGACTTAATTGAGTTGACCACCTAAGTTCTGACCCATTGAGGGTTGAGCCTTGTAGACTTCCGTCTGCAGGATTCCATCCTAGCCCTGCCATTTCTAATGACCTTTGCGACCCGTCTATTTTCCTATCGGGCCTTGCCTTCATAGTTGCCACCCAATTTTAAAACAAAGCAACCTATCCCCTTTGTGGATCGTCCTTTGTAGGTTTTCGCTAACCTTTTGCCTTTGAACAAATGGCTAACTCAAAATGGCAAAAGGGTGACATCTTTCTAGCGACTAGGCCCTAACCTCGAGTTCACCATCCATTTTCCCACATGCCCTAAATGACCAAGATGAAGCTTCCCTAAAGGCCCCACCTCGCGGACTTTCGTCCGCAGGCTGCCATAGCCTTCCCGACCATTCCGAACGGCCTTCCTTTGGTGTCCTTTCACACTCCAGGCTCCTAACTGACCACATCCATTTGAACTCAAAGAAAAATAAAAATAGACAAGTGTTAAACCTTAGGAAGATCATCTCTTGTGAGTGGTTGGTTGCAGACTTTCATCCCGCTCCCACCATCCCAAACGTCCATGGACCTCCATCAGCCTACTACGTGGAACCCGAACCTTTTGTTGCTACCTAACCAATGATAAACAAAGTGAATGCCAAAGCCCTCCACCAGACCTTCGCCTAGCCTTTGCCATTCCAAATGGTTGTGACCCACCGATCTCCCACACCTTTCAGCCCGCATCCTTGAAGCAATTTGAACTTTGACAATGGAGCACCCACATTCCTCCAAAGTTGTGGGTCCCACACGATGGAACGATGCTTGTGGATTGTCGTCTACCCGACGCTATTTCAAACGGTGAAGCTTCAAACAACTAGGCTACCCTCTACACTCACATGCTTAAATGGATTGGTCTCGTCTGTGGACCCCACTTCATGCCTAAACCTTGATGCAGGTTGGAACATGCGGGCCTCCATGCCCTGATTGCCATCCTTCTTGTAGCTTCCTTCAGAACATCCACTAGCCTAGGGAAGTCTGCACCCCTGGGCCCGCATTGTTATAACTCCCTCCGGTGAAGGGATAATGATGATCTGAAAGAGATGTTAGGATCTTTAAGTGGCGAATTATCTAATCTAACATCATTTTGTAGGATTTTGGCCAACTTTCCCCATTGTTTTCATGCTTAAATATGCTTATTGCTCTCTCGCCTGCAGGATATATGGAAGCAGGCGCAGGACCTTCAAAGGTGACCGTAGAGAAGGATAAGGGAAAGAAGCCAGCTAAAGCACCCAAAGGAAAAGAGGATAAAGACCAGATGAAGTACAAATTCCAAGGGGAGCCCCTTAACTCCAAGGTCACCACAGATTGGAAGGAGATCTCAGACACTAATCTGGGACACATAGATATTGATTAATTCAAACAAAGGGTCCATATAAACCCTACAACAAAAAAATGCTAGAAAGATTAGAAGTAGTGAATTGGCCAAGGCTGTTGGTTTTTTGCCCGCTCTCATTGATCCTGAGCTTGTGATGGATTACAAGGAGGCATATAAGGAAGATTCCAGAAGAATTGTAGACAGGGATGGAAATATATTGGCTATTTTTTTCTGCCAAGTCAATAGGGAAGACTTTCCATATCTGTACATTTGGAGAGATAGAGGAAACCTCCAAAGAATATGCCAAGCAGATGCGGGATGAAGACCCCCTCAAATGCAAAAATCTCATCAATTAGTATTGGTTAAAAGAAAAGAGGGGAAATGCAACTAAAGTAGCCCAAGAGCTCTTCCACAATGACTTCTACAAGGATTACCATGATTTGGTAACCCTATTGAGAAGAGTTATGGGTCTTCCAACTGCAACCTACTTTCAAGAGTGGATGTTATACTTTGTTGATGAAATCCTCTAGGGCGAAGCCAAATTCTATTGGGCGAGAATGATCAGTAATTGCTTGCATGAGCAATTTGTGGAAGTGAAGAAGACCCAACAATTTCACAAGAAATCCTACTTGGTCTATTTACCGGTTGACCAGATGCAATACAAAGGCTTGTTTGTGGCTCCAAGTGATACTCTAGCAAGGGAGCTCAAGGTATATGATAAGTATCCCCAGCTCCAATAGAGGAACTTTAAGAAGGATTATTGCAAGGTCAATGATGCCTTCATAGGCCATATTATCAGACTGCTTGGAGGTGATTTTGAAAGGAGAGTCACCCACAGTGCAAATTCTTACATCTGCTAGTTTGGCTTCTTGTTTATTCAATTTCCAAATTACACCTACATCTGAGCTGAGGGTTTCTTAGAGAAACCATACAAGCTGTGCCGATACCCAAATGACTAGATAATATTGCTTGAGGTATCCTAGCAGTTGCAATGTGCCCACACCCTCCTATGTGACAAGCATAGACCTAGGATCCCTTACCCCCTCACTTTAGGTCAGGGCCTATATTCTCTTCCTGCATCCTAGTGTGTAGAGCACTCTGAAAAGGTTTTAGTTGAATACCACTTGGAATTCCATACTCCCCGGCCATGAATGGACCCCTATGGAAAATTGAAGAAGGTGGCCAGGATTGAGAATGCCCACGTACATAATGTTGAAGAATTTTTGACCAACTGCAGGGATGATAAAGAAGTGTGAATGAGGCACTACATGCGCTTGATGGCATACTTTGTCAAGAAGATCAATTTGTTCCCTGTACCAGATAAATAGTGGAGGATGAAAATACAGTGATTGATCCTCAATACGGTGCAGTTGTTGATCTCCCGCTACCATTAATTGATTGAAATGAAGAAGAGGTCAATGACCTCGATATTCTGATGAAGCTGATCGAGGTGAGAATCGAAGAACAGATCAATGGGAAGATTGCCCAATTGAAGCTACAAGGAGCCACCCTAACATATGGAGAAATTGAAGACGAACCTAGAAGTGAGACCGATAGTGGGGTAGTTGCTGCCCCATCGAGAGAAACTTCAAAATATCCTCTCACCACCAGAACGAGAAAGAGAAAAGAGACGACTGAAAGATAGCCTAAACCTAGGGTATATTCATGAAAAGCTTAAGAGGATGAACTCTCCAAGAAGCCAAATACATTGAGTGGTTTCAATGAAATTCCCACCATCCAGGAGGACCCGCTTCGGTAAGGAGAATAGCAAGAGTCCAGGAAACCAAAGTCCCCACCTGCTGCCTCCATTCTTGTAGTCACCATTTTCGCTGACATTTCCACCACTACTTCCCCTCCGCCTGCTTCTCAAGAAAAGGTTACCACTTCTCCACCTACGGTGGATATCTCATTCCACCTTGCTTCTACTCCACCCACTGCACAAGTCATGGTAATAGACTCTTCCTCTTCCACTACCTCTCCGCTCTCCTCCTACTTACTGTCTCTATCATCATCTCTTCCACTGGCTACAACAACAATGCCAATTCCTGCTCTCTTGCTCTTGGAGGCCTTTTCCCCCCATATGCAAAATATCCCAATGAAGTTGTCTAGAGTATTAATGAATCTGACAATACAAGCTGCATTGGCACAGATTGTTGCAAACCTCCCTATCCCTCCTCCTTCAACTGAATCGCCAAAGATGAAAGCAACCATGCAGATATCGGAAGAGCTAGAGAGACAAGAAAGTGAGGCTACCAAAGAAATAGAAGAAGTAGATGACTACCATGAACATCCCAAGTATCAACTTCTGACAATTGATGAGGTGGTACAAGGAGAGGAAGAAGTAAAGTCATCTGAGGAAGACACTGAAGAGTTGGGAAGTAATTATATTGTGGAAACCTTCAACCAAGAGTTAGAAGAGGAGCTTTCCAAACAGCTCAAGGATGTCAGAGAAGAGGAAGAGAGGCAACCTTATGAAGAGGAGAAGAACACATAAGAGAAAATGGAGGAAGAAACTAAGCTTCCAACTGGGGAACAAGATAAAAGCCCCAAGCATGATGAAGGAATTCCTCCTCGACATGAAAAAGAGGAAAAGAAAGAAGAAGATAAGCCTGAGGAAGAGGCTGAAGCCCAAAGAAGTCTAGGAGAAAAATATCATGACGAACATGGGCACAACCAAGAAGAAGAAGAGAAAAATACATAAGGGGAGGACACCCCCAAAGAACACACAACCACCGAATCCCTGAGAAAAGAAACTATTTTCATCCAAGATTCTGATGAAGAAGAAGAAGAAAAGATAGAACAGGAAGCTCTGGGTGGAAATGCAATGGAAATCCAATGCACTTATGAAGAAGAAGGTGATCATGAATGTCCGAGCGGAAAATATTAGATGCCAAAATGGCTAGAGAAACAACTGGAAAAGAAGACCTCAACCCTAATGGATCCAAAGGAAAGGCTAGAGGCCATCTTGGCTTGAACCCAAATAAGCACAAAGAAAGAGAAGAAACCAAAGTTCATATCCCATCTGGAAATGGATGGATCCTAATCTAGGACAGTGCAAATAGCCACCCTAGTGATGGGAGAAGGGGTAAGCTAGAATATCTCCACCCTTGATTTGGGGATACCAATAAGGGAACAAAAGATCGACGATCTCCAGGGATCCATTGCCACCATTTTGCACTAGATGCATAAGGATAATACCTCTAAAGAGGAATTAAAAGCACAAGTGGTTGATTTAACAACTTACATTCAATAGTGGTCATCGGTTGAAGAGCTCCCTACCACGTCCTCAGCATCACTGCAACTACTGTCCAAGGACCACATTGAAAAATTAGAGAAAAGAAAGAATTGGAGAAAGGCCACAGAGGATTGGTTCTGACAATTCTTCTACAATGCAAACATTGGCATAGGCCATGCTATTAGGACCACAAACAAGTTCTTAGAGTTGCAAAAGATACTTGAGGGTATAAGGAAATTCTGCATCGACTTCCTAGAGCTATAAAAAATCACATATCCCAAGCTTGAGGCTATTCTCAAGATACCTAATAAATCCTGGGAGAAGGAGTTTGATTTGGTAGAAGGTGACCATTGGCTCATGGAGACATGGAAGTTGGGCTTAGATCACAAAAAGTAAGTGTTGGAATGAGTGATCCATGAAGTGGAGCTAGATATCGATTAGGTCAAAGAAATCAGGGCAGCCTGTGAAGAATGTCTAAGGTTGACAATACATTTTGATGTGTTTTCTGTTGAGCTAGACCTAGAGAAAATAAAGCCATACTTTCACAAGAAGGTGGAGAATGGGACCACGGATGCACTTACGCCATATTTTATGGGTTTTGTTACGTGAGACCTTGCCCTATCTGAACAGGTGATAAAGAATGCACAAAAGTATGACAAGGATTGGGATGTATTCATGGGTAGATCAAGGAGGCTAAACTTTCAAGTGATCTAGTCACATATATTGGAGTGGAGCAAGCTCCAAGTGTTCATCATAAAGTTTGTGGAGTACGTCACTGTGAAGAAGAGCAAAGGAAATCCCATAATTGATTATGAATTCCTCACCAAATAGCTACAACAAAAGGAAACTAGCAAGAAGAAAAAAGAGCTAGAGTGCTACCACATGAAGACAAAATAGACTAAATGAAAAAATGTAATTTTATATTGTAAAATGTTTGGGGGTGGGTGAAGCCCTAATTTGTAGTGAAGACATGTTGATGGAATGTTAATAGAAATTCATTGATTTGGTGGATTCTTGAGTTCCAACTTCATGTTGCATGATTCTTCTTCTCATAGTTAGTGATTTTGAGTAGAGTAACTTTGTTATTCTATGTGTTTTAGCTTACTTGGTAGATTAGTTAATGTTGTTCATTGGTTTTGAAGAATTCTATCATGTTGATGCCTTCCAGAGTTCATGATTTTTGTTGTTTATTGATGATAAAATGTAGTGTAAAGCTAGTCCAAACTTTATATGAATGTTGCACTTAAAATTCCATCTCCTGTTCATGCTTTGTGGTGAATGAAAGGTTGAGAATTTGTAGACCTTAGAAGATTGCACAGGTTTCATGAGACTGTATGCTGATTTGGTTAAGTGGAACTTTGGTTTGGGAATATTGACCACTATAGGGTCCTCCATTATCACTGTTCATCGTTAGTTTCAGTTCTAGGAACTCCCTCTCTCCCCTACCCTTTTTTCCTTTTTTTTTTAATAGTGACTTTGAACAAGGTTCATTGCACAATGTAAAGCCAAATCTAAAATTAAAATAGGAATTATGGATTACTATTTGAACCTACAACAATTGTGCGATAATTTTCCATTTTAAGAACTCCATTTTAAGATCCAATTCCCCTCCAACTTAACTTACATAAGTCTACCCTGTGATTACCAAGAAGATCACATCAAAACAACTGAGACATACCAAGCAAGTCATGACCTGACACCTGAGAGACCTTGGGGTGATTTTCAACAACTTGTTGTTGGAGATTGCCTTTCAAGAGAGGTGATGCACCTACGCATTACCTGTGTTGAAAAGGTGCAAAAAAAACCCATCAAAAGAACTGGTGCTAGAAGGAGGGCCTTTTGAGTTAAGCTAGATCGAATTAGATCATTTTCCCTTGAGAGATTCTACAAAGTTTTAAGGTCCACACCCAACAAAGGAGAATTTCAAGAATTGCAGCCCCCTACAAGGGATAGAAAGACTAAGAGAGGGGACACAACCTCCTCTTCCTCCTCCATTCCATCCACTTCACCTTCATCTTCACCCCTCTCCTTCCATCCACCTCACACTTATACTTCCCCTTCCATCTCCACCTCTTCCACTCAACCATCCCAAATTCCCTTCCAACTGTTTGCTTCCCATAGCTAGGGTGCTGCTTTGGTCTCTGCCCCCAAGTCCAAGGGACAGTCCCAACTGCCGTTACCCCTGTGTAGACCCAAGTTACTATTCAACAACGAGTGCCACTTCTTCCTACCCTCATGGCTTGGCTGAGAAATAATCCTTCTTCGTTGTTCTTCAATGATTACTATGATATGCCTAAGAACCTGAAGATCTTTTGCATGAAGTTCAATCATCAGGATCCGTAAAGGACAACTAAAGAAAAAATTAAGATCTTTCAAGCAACATTGAATGATATGTAGATTGATCATGAAGACATAGCATGTAGGCTCTTCCCTTATTCTTTAGGAGAAGAGGTCTTCTATTGGTATATCAATTTACTGATGGGGTCCATCGCATCTTGGGACTTGTTAATGAATGCCTTCTTGTAGAAGTATAAGATCCCAATCAACCCTTTAGAGTTATATCAACAATTCATGTCCATTCATAGGGAGGTTAACGAGTCGATCAACTCCTTCAATGATCGATTCCACTGAGCATACACAAGGCTACAAGCCTTGTATATGCTCAATGATGTTGCTACCTTGCTCATCTATTATGCAACATTAGACAACTTCATTGCTACATTGGTGGAGATGATGTGACCAACTCCAACCAGATTAGTAGATGCTTATGCTAAAGCAGTTATTGCCAGTACTAACTTGGGTCAAAATAACTCTGGTCCATTGCCTTCCTTAGGGAAGGATGCCCATCCTATGCAGATTCAAGGACTCACTCAAGCTTTGCATCACCAGATGCCCCTAATGAATCAAGTATTGTAGTTTCCCATAATGCCTCATCTAGGGAAACCCATGAACCAAGCAACCCCAATGCCTCATTTTTTGCAGCTGCAATAACAACAGGCCTATACATAGTCATCACAAGTGATGACATACCTACAAGGGCCTGAATCACCGCTCACTCAGCAAATCCAGCCGATAGCACAACCCGTCTTCCTCCATAATCAACGCCATAGCCAAGTAGTGCTGAGAAAGATCAGTTAGAAGAGTTAAGGGAGATGTTAAGAAAGATGTACATAGAAATGAATCATAGATTAGGAACCAAAACAATCAGCTATAGGATTCTCAGCACAACATTCAAGCCAACCTCAATTGAGACAATAGGGAAAACTGCAAGGCAGGTACCTCATCAGGGAAGAATTATGAGCGAGGATAGAATTATAGTCAGAATTTTGAAAGGAGACCTTCACAATAGAAAAATTAAATGTGGAATACAAGGCCAAATAATGGAGGTGTTCCCACTCCTCTTGATCAGCCTGCCAATAATGAGAAGACAACCAACATAGTATATCTCACTAAAGAGGCCTTATCCGAATGGTACAGGATTCACAAGACAAGTAGGAATTCTAAGTTAGACTACCCTGAGTTCCAAATAGCCACAAAGATCTTTCAACTAGAGGTTCAAAACATCGTTGATAGTGCAAGCTGTAGAAACATAGTTCCATCCAAACTTAATGACTCTTTCGTGCTCGTGGTCAACAAAGTCCCATTTCTGCAAAGTGAGAGCAATGAGCCTGAGAGCATGGCTACCTCCTTGAAGAACGAAGAAGTAAAAGAGGTAAGTAATGAAGAAGTTTTATCCTAGATTTTAACTTCAGTAGATAATGGTTGAATAGATGAAGAAGAATCTCGTGAAGATGAAGTTCAAATATTCCATCAGAGAGCCTCTTTATATAATTTAAGAAATAGACAAATAGGAGGACCGTTCACTACTTCCATTCCACCTAACAACTTCAGCACCCTACCTGACCCCAATGCTAGCAACAACCCTAGCTATCCCTATGTGCCTACACAATACTTGAACAAAAAAAAACAACCAACTCAAATCCAAAGATAGCCTGCTAGCTTGTCTATAGGTAGATCCTTTGATGTTGAAATCGAGCAAATGGGGGAATACATTGCTGAAGAGTTGAAGAAAGTCAAAATCAGCTTGTCTGCCTTTGAGATACTTAAAGTTCCTGCAGTTAGAAATGTTTTCTTTAGGCTGATTAATGGGACCCCCTCCTCTAAGGCAACACAAGAAACACTAGCCAAGAAGGTTTCTTTTGAAGAGCCCCCACATGACCCCATAATTTAGGAAATCATAGGCAAAAAGAAAGATACCCCTTCCAATCAGCAAGTTAGGAAGCAACCCGCTAAAGAACAGACTCAGTGCAAACCAAAGAAAAGACCAATGAGAAGGAAAAGAACCAAGTGGCCTAGACCAACATGCCTATGGGGATATTCCAAGGAAAAATAGAAATGCCACCCTTCCTTACAACAATCAGAATATTTGGGAAGAATTTGCATAATTATCTGATCGAATTAGGTGCATCAGCCAATGTCATGCCTTTGGTTGTCTGCAGGGCTTAGAGATTGTCCACACACCTTCAAGAAGGAAAGTGACTCAACTAGATAAAATAGAGGTGAACACTGTTGGGGAAATCAATCGTATCCCAATGCAAATTGCTGCAGACCCAAGGGTGCAATAGGTAATTGACATCCAGGTTACAGATATTCTTGATATGTATAGAATAATCTTGGGATGGAACTTTACCTGAGCACTAGATGGGTATGCTGCAATTGATTTCTCTCATATGTGGCTATCATGGAAAGGGCTGCCAAACCATATTCAAATAGATCGGGAACCATGCATGAATTTTATGATCATAGAATATAACAACACCAATGAGGTGTTGTTTGCTAAGACTGAATTGGGAAATTACTATCCCACTACTTATCAGGAATAATTAGAAACTCAAGAAGAAGAGCTAACTATAGAGGTCTTCCTGGAGTAATGTAGTCCTCTAACCAACTTAGCCTATGCACCCTAGAGCATGGAAGTGCTGGTAGAATCAGAAGATGACGAGTCCTACGAAGATGGTAATTTAGGACTGCTAGATGGATTATAAGACTTCATGGATAATTATATACAAGATCAACTCAATATGGGAGAAAGGATGGACTTCCAAGAGCTCTTGTTGCCTAGCTGGTGCAAGGTTCATAGTGTGGCCCACTCTGAATTTGAGTGATGCTTGTGTCAGACAACAATGGAGCATATCAAAGGATAAGCCAAATCTCAAAAGGAGCCTTCTATCAGACAACCTGCTACCAACCATGATGAGCCTTTTCCCATTCCAGGAATGATGGGCACAGATGAGAAACCAAGGAAGGATGCATTCATGGTTGGCCCAGAAGTCAAGGAAACCTCCAAGTTTTGGGCGTTGCATTTTGATGGATCTAAGTCCAAGTAGGGAGCCGACACCAGATTCAAACTTATTAGCCCCACGGGTAAGACTTACTTTGCTTCCCGTAGACTCCAATTCTATTGCACTAAAATGTAGCAGAATATGAAGCATTAGTACATTGTCTCCTAATGACTCTAAGGAAGAAAGTTAAAATGCTGCAAGTATTTGGTAATTCAGAACTAGTAGTGAAACAAGTCAGGAAATTATACTCCTTCCATGACCGAAGGATAGCAAACTATAGGCATAGAGTTTGGGATCTTTTAGAAAGAATATAAGCATTCAATATACAACTAATCCCTCATTCCAAAAATCATACTGCCGATGCCTTGGATCAAGCCACCAACATGTTACAACCTCTATTGTTGACTGGCCTCAAATGGTTCATCGTAGAGCTTACCTCCACCCCATCTGTGTCAGACAATGTTACCCATTTCCATGTATTCAATGAGGACAAGCATATCCTTGAGTTCATCACTAGTTATGACATATTTGCAACCCAAATAATTGATGAAACTAGCCCTGAAGAAGCTAAGTTAGATATAGAGGGGATCATCAACCTAAAAACCAATACAATTCCTAGAGGCATGGTTCAGCTCGAGCACATATTTGACCTGGATCAGATCTGAGACCAAGACCAACAAGCAAAGAAGGATTCCATAAATAACCAATGTGACATCCACAACCTTGAAATAGTCGAGGAAGTTAAAAATGTGTTCATTGGTAAGGTATGTACATTAGAGGAGAAGAAATGAATCATTAGTGCTTTGTAAAAGTATCATGATGTGGTAGCATGGAGTTATGAACATTTAAAGACATATGATACCTCCATTATCATGCACACTATACCTCTTAAGACAAACGTTAAACCATTTCGACAATGACAATATCCCATCAATGCATTGCTAGAGCCCATTATTTATAAAGAAGTACAAAATTTATTGCCAGCCATAATCATCTTTCCATTCAAGCACTCCACGTGGGTGGAAAATTTGGTCCTAGTTAGGAAAAAGAATAGAGAAATCATATTGTGCATAGACTTTCACAACTTGAACAGAGCCTCATAGAAGGATAACTATCCCATGCATTCACTTGATGAGGTATTGCAGATTGTTAATGGGTCACAGATGATGTCCTTCCTTGATGGATATTCTGGGTATAACCAAGTGATGGTGCAATACAAAGATAGACACAAAACCGCATTCCCCACGAAGTGGGGACCTTTGCATACATGAGAATTACGTTTAGACTCATCAACGTTGGTGCTACTTTCCAGTGTGCAATAGACATAGCTTTCAAGGATCTGATTAGAAAACGCATCATCATTTACATGGATGATCTGACAGTGTTTTCAAAAAAGCGAGATGATCATGTTTTTGATATGTGAAAAGTTTTTCAGAGGTGCTGAGAATTTAGGATTTCGCTCAATTCGAAGAAATGCATCTTCGGTGTCACGAAAGGAAATTTACTCAAGAATGTTATTTTAGAATGAGAAATCTCTATAGACCCCAAGTGCATCCAATCCCTGCTGAAGATTTAGCTACCAGACCGTAAGAAAGAGCTAAAGTCTTTCTTCGAGAAGATAAATTTGGTCAGGAAGTTCATCACGATCTTTGCTGAGATTGTTAAGCCACTTAACACCATGTTGAAACAAGATGCCAAGATTGAGTGGAATCTGAAAGAAAATCAGGCCTTTGAGGAAATCAAGAAAGCCATTGCTGAGGCACCTGTCCTAGTCAACCCAGATTATTTGAAGCTCTTCTATATATTTATTCACTTCAGATCATTCATGTGCCAACATTTTAACTTAGAAAGATGATGAAGGAAATGAGAACCTAATTTCCTTCATGAGTGCTCCCTTGAAGGATGCTGAACTAAGATATCACAATGTGGAGAAGAAAGCATATGCTCTTGTTAGAGGAGTCAAGAAGTTCAGACACTACAACTTATAGAGTAAGGTCTTTGCCATTGTCCCTAATCCAATAGTGAAGACGTTGCTAATGTAGAATGAGCCGAGTGAACGAAGGGAAAATTGGGTTACCTTGCTACAAGAACATGACATGGAAATCCAACCAATGAATTTGGTAAGAGGACAAGCCCTCACTCGAATGATAGCTGAAACAACAGCTAAAGTGGGATGTAAGCTTACAGTGTAGCAGTATCAGCTCGAAGATGTTTCTACCAGAGAATGGTATGATGACATCGTCTATTACTTGTTGAACAAGAAGTGACCGCTTTGCTTGCAGGGAGTTCAAAAGCATTCCCTCAGATTGAAAAGAAATAACTATATGCTGCAAGGATTTGTACTTGATCCGGTGGATATTTTTAGTGAAAATTGAAGTGTCTCCATTCTCTCCAGAATCTGACACGTGTCATCCACGTCAGCATTGTACAGACCCAATCATAGAGCGACACATGGCATCCGTACATACAGTCATCGGCATAGTCAGCGTATAGTCGATAGCACAGTTGGCAGAACACATCAGCGTTTTAGTTGGCATCCACGTCAGCTTCATCGATGAATCAGGCTTCGCCATGTGGCACCTCATCGGCATGCCACGTGGTGTCTCTTTCATCCTCCGGCGGTTAGTCTGTTTGTTTGATAAAAATGGTATGTTGGGGGTTTTGAACCCCCAACCTCGTATAACCGAAACTCACGCGCGGCCATTGGACCAAACACAGTTTGCTTTACTATATTTGGGCGCCTGTTACTTTTGTTTAGTTAACAGTTGAGAAATATTGAAAATGTGTGCTGGCGGGAGTTAAACCCCGCACCGGCCGGCAACCAAAATTACATGCCACCATCGAGCCATTCGATGTGTTTAACATATTGTTGGCATCGGTTGCTTTTGTTGAGTTTATCTCAACCAAATGCCTTAAAATATAAACAAAGACCCTCCTAAAATAAATAATTAAATCTCCTAGTCCTTTTAAGGATTAACCAAAAACCTTCCCAAACAAAATAAGCCCGGGAGTTAAAAAATTAAGGGGCTTAAATTAAATCAAAAAATATTAAGGGATTTTTAATATGGATTTATATGTAAAAATGGAGATAGGGGGGATTATTGTGAATCTTTTGGTTAAGGGCCAAATTGGGTTATTTTTATGTATAAAAGGGGAGAGTGTGAGTGAGTTGTTTACTAAGAATTTTCAGAATTTTCAAGTTAGAAAAACACAGGTGATTCGAGAGGAGTTCTAAGGAGATCTCTTTTGAGCCATTTTTGTACGACGGAGCGTTGTTATGCTACCAGAGTGCTTGTAGAAAAAGGGCTTGGTGCATTGTACTTGATTTTGGAGATTAATCGGATCGGTCGTACTCTATTGGAGCAGACCCAGAGATGTAGTCACGTTTTTGGAAAACTCCGTAATCAAACTCTGTTTGCACCTTCTATCTTCTTCTCTCTAAATTTTGTTTCTCATCTTAAGTTTTGATGCATAATTTTGCTAATGTATGTATGAATTAAAATTTCACAAATTTGTTTTAATTAAGCATTCAAAATGCAATTTAGTCTAGATCCCTATACAGATCAGTACTCTACAAAAGGAATCATGAAGGAGTGTACTTGCAGTGCCTTAGAAAAGAAGAAGGAGCACGTGTGCTGAAGGAATTCCATGATAAGTTCTCCACTGGTCATGAATCAGGTCCTTCTATTTCTCATCAAATCCTACGAGTAGGATACTATTGGCCGACTATCTTCAAGGATGCCCATAGGCATGCATGCACATGCCATGTCTAGCAGATCGCCACAACCAGAGAAATGAATGTTGTTGTCCCGCTGTAACCAGTCTTGGAGGTAAGACTGTTCGGGCAGTGGGGTCTCGACTTCATTGGTCTGGTAAGCCCACCATCCTCTGTGGGTCATAGGTACATTCTGACTACCTTTGATTATTATACTGGCTGGACATAAGCTATTGCATGTAGGCAATGTACAACATAGGTAGTTGTGAATTTTATTGAAAGTTTTATTTTAAATCATTTCGGTTTCCCTTATTCTTTGGTATGGGACAATGGCCTCACCTTTTCCTCACTTAAGTTCACTAGTTGGTCCATCGATTATGAGATCACCCCTAAATTTTCATTCAACTACTATTCTCAGAGCAATGGCCTAGTGAATTCTACCAACAAGAACCTCGTCATTGTCATAAAAAAACTACTTGACAAGAATCCTAAGGATTGGCACACTCAGCTTCATTTTTCCCTTTGGGTAGATCTTACATGCCATAAGGCCTCCATGGGAGATTCATCATTTCACCTTGTTTATGGATTAAAGCCTATGTTCCTGATTCACCTCAAAATTCCCACTCTCTGATTCATCAATACCTTTTACAAAGAAGGGGATCGAAGAGAAGCTCGCTTGGCTAAGCTGCTACACCTAAAAGAAGTGTGTGACCATGCCATTGAAAATGTCACCAAACATTAGAGTGTGGTCAAAAGGTCATTCGATTGACAATCCAAAGTCAAGGCCTTTAGAATTGTTGATCTAGTCCTATGCTAGGACAAGGCCCATGAGAAGAAAGGGGGACATGATAAATTCAACAAGCTCTGGCTTGGCCCCTTTCAAATTGCTAAAATATTGGGAAATAATGCTTTCCATCTCAAGACCTTAACTGGTGAAGATGTACAATTGCCCATCAATGGGAAATACCTAAAGCATTACTTCCAAGCTTGAGCTCTTTTGAGGTGCTCCTACAAATATTTGTATATAGGTTAGTTTAGGTTGCTTTTTCCACTTCGTGTCACTTTTTGTGTTGCTCATTTCCTGACTATTTTGCTTTGTTGAGGGTGTCTTTTTGATCCTGATGTGGTGCGTATGCTCATTTAATGAACAGTTCACTTTGTTTCCCACTCTTAGTGTTCTTTGGATAACTATTCACTCTTAATGCTTGGTCCCTGATTCTTGCTATGAGGCAATTTCCTTATTTGAACTCACACTTGACCTAGAACTCAACCCTTTATTGAATCCTTTCACGCTCGTCTAAGATCCTACACGAAATACACTAATTTTCTCTGAGGAACTATACAATGGCTGTTATGAAGGCGAGGCAAGTGAAAAATCACAAATCTTCTTTAGTGACCACTGTGGTTCCAAGCCCAATGTAAGCTTCAATTCTTACACGGTTGAACAAAAGAAGTAGTATCAAAAGAATATCAAAAGAAAGAAAGAAATGTTGAAAAATCAAGCAACCATGTGGGTTTGTGGACAAGTCTATCGGGGCTATGGAAGCTTGGCTAGCAGTAGAGCAATGTTCATGGGATCACAACAACAACGTCAGGGCTATGGACACCTAACTGGTAGTGGGGCAATGTCTAGGTTACTTTTGAAGTTAGATAATTAGCATAGCTTGCTTGGCCTAATTAGTAGCTATTGGTCATGGTTTCCAAGTAGAGGAAATGAATTCACTACTTACACACACTTTCAAGACACTTTTGTAATCTGATTCAGTCAAGAATTTTGTTCTCCTTTGAGTCCCTTAGTTCACCTTTGGAAATTGGCCCCTCGTCTACTAAACCAAAGATTCTGGGTACTAAGTGAACACTTATCCTTAGAACGCTCAGGAGCGTTCTCTAGAAAAGTCACCATTTGTTGTGCCTATAGCGTACATGCCCCGTTCGGAATGGGGACCCTCTCTTCCTGCTTTGTTGGGTCTTTTTTTTGTTGCCTCATTTTACATGCCACCTGTTTGTGTCCCTTAGGTGGTCAAAGAATCTTAGAGGAATCATCTTGAAGTGACAATGTTTTTCCACCCTCAAATTTTCAAGGCTTTAGGCCTTTGTGGAACTCCCTTAGCTATTTCCCTTCACTCCTTAATGTTGGTGTCATTGGACCAGTGAAGGTCTGCCCTTGTGAGCCACCCCATGTGGGTTTCCTCAGCTTCCCGACCATTCCAAAAGACCTTCGCTTGTTGTCCTTTCGTACCATAGGACCTGCACCGTATGGTACCATTTTCATTGCCAACTGATCAAATGGCCAAACCCTGACTGTCGTTCACTCAATAGACTCCATGAACTCTCCCACCATTTTTGAAATGCTAGCTCACGTAGCCTAAGTGCAGTCGTACCAACATTTATGAGGGGAATTAAATACACCATTTTCTATAAATATCCCACATTGAGCTTTCATTTTCACCTATTAGTAGTTCAGAATGAGTCAGAGAGCACCCGCCAATGCCGCCATCATGCCTGCTAGGTACTTTCGCCAGTTCAGAGTCTTCGCTTGTAGTCTCAGCATCATTTTTGTTAGGTTTTCTAGGTTGGTCTGCCGTCACCATTTTCATTTAAGTTTTCTTTGATTTTTGTAAAATTTATTAAGATCTCAACCAAGAAAACTTAGAACTAGCTAGCACACACCTAGGCAAACAAAGCCCATAACTTGAAACTTTGAGAAACTTCAAAAATCACCCCATAGGCTACTTGCAGAACTAGAGGTCTCCGCGGCCATTCTTTAACCAGAGCATCCATGCTCTGCGGGCCCACACCCATGCCGCCGCCATCACCGTCCTTTGAAAACATGATTAAAACTTGAAACGCGATCGCCCCCACAAGGTCCGCCCTTGTGGGAGGGCACCTCTAATCGGCCATCTTGAACTCAACTAAAAGTCATAAACCCTAATGAATATCCTTTTCACCCTCTCGGGTCCACAAGCATGGACCCCTACCTACGAAATTCCCCTCGAATCATGCCATTCCAAAATGGCCATCTAATTACATCCTCCCAACAGGAAGATTCCACCCTAGGCATTGTCCATCTAACTTAATCGACTCGAGCTACCTAAGTTCCGACCCATTATGGGTTGAGCTCTGCGAAATTTTGTTTGCAGGATTCCATCCTGGCCCCACCGTTTCCAATGGCCTTTGTGACCCATCTTTCCACCTATCTAGCCTCGCCTTCATGTTTGCTACCCACGTGTAAAACAAAGCAACCTATCTCCTTCGCGGATCATCCTTTGCGGATTTTATCTAACCTTTCGACTCTTAACAAATGGATAACTCAAAACGACAAAAGGTTGACGTCTTTCTGGCGACCAGGGCCCGACTTCGCATTTTTCATCCGTTTTCCTACGTGCCCTAAATGGGAAAGATCAAGCTTCCCTATGGGCCTCACCTGGTGGACTTCTGTCTATAGGTCGTTGTAGCCTTCTCAGCCATTTCAAATGGCCTTTGCTCGACGTCCTTCCGCGTTGCAAGCTCCGAACCCACCGAATCTATCTGAACTCAAAGAAAAACAAAAATAGACAAGTGTTATATCTTAGGTGAACAATCTCTTGTAGGTGGTTTGTCACGGAATTCCATCCCTCTCTCTCCATCCCAAACATCCGTGGACCTCCGTCGGCCCGCTACGTGGAACCCGATAAACAAAGTGAATGTCGAAGCCCTCCACAAAACTGATGATGCAGGATTTCTCCGCTGGACCTCTACTTGGCCTTCGTCGTTCCAAACGGCTATGACCCACCATCCGCCCACACCTTTTGGCTCACATCCTTTGAAGCAATCTGAACTTTGATGATGGAGCACCCACCTTCCTCTAAAGCAGTTGGTCCTACATGGCAGAACGTTGCTTGAGGACTGCCATCTTCCTGACGCTGTTTCAAATGGCAAAGCCTCAAACAACCAGGCTACCCTTTGCACTCAGATGCTTACAAAATGCACTTAGCGCCTCCAAACATCAAAGTGATTTCAACCAACATGCCAAAATGGATTGGTCTCCTCTATGGACCCCACATTGTGCCTGAACCTTGATGCGGGTTGGAACATGTAGGCCACCATGCCCCGATTCCCATCCTTCCAGTGGCTACCTTCAGAAAATCCACTGGCCCAGGGAAGTCCGTACCCTTGGGCCCGCATTGTTATAACTCCCTCCGGTGAAAGGCTCAGGATGATCTAAAATATATGTTAGGATCTTTAAGTGGTGAACTATCTAATCTAACATCGTTTTGTAGAATTTTGGCTAACTTTCCCCATTCTTTTCATTCTTAAATATGCTTGCTACTCTCTCGCCCGCATGATATATGGAACCTGGTGCAAGACCTTTAGAGGTGGCCATGGAGAAGGATAAGGGAAAGAACCCCGCTAAAGCACCCAGAGGCAAAGAGGATAAAGACCAAATGAAGTACAAATTCCAAGGGGAGCCCCTTAACTCCAAGGTCACCACAGATTGGAGGGAGATCTCAAACACTAATTTGGGACACAATAGAAAATGCTAGAAAGATTAGAAGCAGTGGGTTGGCCAAGGCTTCCAATTTTCCGTTCGTTCTCGTTGGTCCCGAGCTTGTGATGGATTGCAGGGAGGCATATCAAGAAGATTCTAGAAGAATTGTAGACAGTGATAGAAATATATTGGCTGATTTTTTGGCCAAGTCAATAGGGAGGACTTTCCATATCCCTACTTTCAGAGAGATGGAAGAAACCTCCAAAGAATATGCCAAGTAGATGTGGGATGAAGACCCCCTTAAATGAAAAAATCTCATCAATCATTATTGGTTAAAAGTAAAGAGGGGCAGTGCAGCTAAAGTAACCCAAAAGCTCTTTCGCAGTGACTTTTATGAGGATTACCATGATTTGATAACCCTATTGAGAAGAGTTATGGGTCTTCCAACTGTAGCCTACTTTCAGGAGTGGATGCTATACTTTATTGAAGAAATCCCTCGGGGTGAAGCCAAGTTCTATTGGGCAGGAATGATCAGTAAATGCTTGCATGAGCAATTTGTGGCAGTGAAGAAGACCCAACAATTTTACATGACATCCGACTTGGTCTATTTACTGGTTGACCAGATGTAATACAGAGGCTTGTTTGTGGCTTCAAGTGAGACTCTAGGAAGGGAGCTCAAGGTATATGATAAGTATCCCCAGCTCCAATATAGGAACTTTAAGAAGGATTATTGCAGGGTCAACGATGGCTTCATAGGCCATATTATCAGATTGCTTGGAGGTGATTTTGAAAGGAGAGTCACCCAAAATGAAAATGCTTACATCCACCAGTTTGGATTCTTTTTTATCCAATTTCTAAAGGTCACCTACATCTGAGCTGAGGGTTTCTCAGGGAAACCATACAAGCTACCATAATACCCAAATGACTGGATAAATTTGCTTGAGCTCTCCCAGTAGTTGCAATGTGCCCACACCCTCCTAAATGACAAGTATAGACCTGGGATCCCTTGTCCCCTCACTTTTCTTCAGTGCCTATATTCTCTTCCCGCATCCCAGTGTGCAGAGCACTCCGACAAGGAGTTAGTTGAATACCACTTGGAATTCCATATTCCCTAGCCACGAATGGGCCCCTATGGAAAATTGAAGAAGGTGGTTGGGATTGAGCATGCTCATGTATATAATGTTGAAGAATTTTGGGCCAACTTTAGGGATGATAAAGAAGTGCGAATGAGGCACTACATGTGCTTGACAACGTACTTTGTCAAGAAGGTCAATTTGTTCCCTATACTGGATCAAATAAATGGGGATGAAAATACAGTGATTGATCCTCGATATGATGCAATTGCTGATCTCTTGATGCCATTAATTGACTGGAACAAAGAAGAGGTCAATGACCTTGATATTCTGATGAAGCTGATTGAGGTGAGAACCAAAGAATGGATCGACATGGAGATCACCCAATTGAAGCTACAAGGAGCCACCTTGACATATGGAGAACTTGAAAACGAACTTGGAAGCAAGACCGATAGTGGTGCATTTGCTACCCCATCGAGAGAAACTTCTAAATCTCCTCTCACCACCAGAACATGAAAGATAAAAGAGACGACTGAAAGAAAACCTAAACCCAAGGTATTTTCAAGAAAATTTTCTGAGGTTGAACCCTCCAAGAAACCAAAAACATCAGGCAGTTTCAAGGAAATTCCCACCATCTAGGAGGAATCACTCTAAGAAGGAGAAGAGCAAGAGGTGGAGCAACCAAAGTCCCCACCTACTACCTGCATTCTTCCAGTCACCACTGCCACTGACATTGCCATCACTACTGCCCCTCTGCCTGCTTCTTAGGAAAAGGTTGCCACTTCTCCACCTGCGGTGGATATCTTAGTCCACCTTGCTTCTACTCCACCCACTGCACAAGTCATGGTAATAGACTCTTCCTCTTCCACTACCTCTTCGAACTCCTCCTCCTCTATGTCTCCATCATCATGTCTTCCACTGGCTACAACAACAATGCCAATGCCCGCTCTCTCACTCCCAAAGGCCTTTTCTCACCATATGAAGAATATCCCAATGGAGTTGTCTATAGTATTAATGAATCTGACAATACAAGCTGCCTTGGCACAGATTGTTACAAACTTCCTTGTCCCTCCTCCTCCAACCAAACCGCTAGAGATGAAAGCAACCACATAAATATCATAAGAGTTGGAGAGACAGGAAAGGGAAGCTACCAAAGATATAGAAGAAGTAGATGACTACCACAAACATCCCGAGTATCAACATTTAACAATTGATGAAGTGGTACGAGGAGAGGAAGAAACACAATCATTTGAGGAAGACACTAAAGAGCTAGGAACCAAGTATATTGTGGAAACCTTCGACCAAGATTTAGAAGAGGATCTTGCCAAATAGCTCAAGGATGTTAGAGAAGAGGAAGAGAGGCAACCTTCCGATGAGGAGAATAATGTAGAAGAGAAAATGGAGGAAGACACTGAGCTTCCAACTGAGGAACAAGATAAAAGCCCCAAGCATGATGAAGGAATGCTTCCTCAGCATGAAGAAGAGGAAAAGAAAGAAGAAGATAAGCCTAAGGAAGAGGTTGAAGCCCAAAAAAACCTAGGAGTAGAATATCATGAGGAACATGGGCACAACCAAGAAGAAGAAGAGAAAACTACTGAAGGGGAGGACAACCCCAAAGAACACACAACCACCGAATCCTCGCGAAAAGAAACTATTTTCATTTGGGATTATGATGAAGAAGAAGAAGAAAAGACAAAACACGAAGCTCTGGATGATAAAGCAATGGAAATCCAACGTACCCATGAAGAAGAAGGTGATCACAAATTACCGAAAGGGGAATCTCAGATGCCAGAATGGCTAGAGAAACAGTTGGAAAAGAAGACCCCAACCCCAATGGATCCAAAGGCAAGGCTGGAGGCCATCTTGGCATGAGCCCAAATAAACACAAAGAAGGAAAAGAAGCTAAAGGTTAGATCCCATCTGAAAATAGATGTGCCCAAATCTTGGATAGTGCAGATAGCCATCCCAGTGATGGGAGAAGAAGGGGTAAGCTACAATATCTCCACCCTTGATTTGGGGACAACAACAAGGGAACAAAAGATCGACCATCTCCAGGGATCCATTGCCACCATTGTACACTAGATGCATAAGGATAAGACCTCCAAAGAGGAACTAAAAGCACAAGTGGCTGATTTAACAGCTTACAGTCAACAGTGGTCATCAATTGAAAAATTCCCTACCACGTCCTCAACACCGCAACAACTGTTGTCCAAGGACCACATTGACAAATTGGAGAAAAGAAAGAATTGGAAAAAGGCCATAGAGAATTGGTTCCGAGAAGTCCTCAAGAATGGAAACATGGGCATAGGTTGTGCTGTCAGGACCGCAAACGATTTCTTAGAGGTGCAAAAGATACTCGAGGGCATAAGGAAATTCTGCACCAAATTCCTAGAGCTATACAAAATCACATATCCCAAGCTTGAGGCTATTTTCAAGATACCTGATAAATCTTGGGAGGAGTTTTCTTTAGTAGAAGGTGACCATTGGCTCGTGGAGACATGGAAGCTGGGATTAGATCATAGAAAGGAAGTGTTGGAAGGAGTGCTCCATGAAGTGGAGCTAGATATCGATTGGGGCAAAGAAATCAGGGTGTCCTATGAAGAATATCTAAGGCTGATGACAGATTTTGATGTGCCTATCATTGAGCTAGATCTAGAGAAAATAAAGCCATACTTTCATAAGAAGATGGAGAACAGGACCACGAATGTACTTACGCCAGATTTTATGGGTTTTGTTGCACGAGCCTTCGCCCTATCTGAATAGGTAATAAAGAATGCACAAAATTATAAGAAGGAGTGGGACATACTCATTGGTAGATCAAGGAGGCTAAAATTTCAATTGATCTAGTTAGATATATTGGAGTGGATCAAGCTTCAGGCGTTGATCATAAAGTTTGTGGAGTAATCCACTGTGAAGAAGAGCAAAGGAAATCCCATAATTGATGATGAATTCCTCACCAAATAGCTATAGCAGAAGGAAACCATCAAGAAGACAAAAGAGCTACAATGCTGCCACATGAGGAAAAAATAGACTAAATGACAAAATGTAATTTTATATTATAAAATATTGTAAAATGAAGCAAGAATGTTAATAGAAATTCATTGATTTGGTGGATTCTTGAGTTCCAACTTGATGTTGCATGATTCTTCTTCTCATAGTTAGTGAATTTGAGTGGAGTAACTTTGTTGTTCTATGTGTTTTAGTTTACTTGGTAGATTAGTTAATGCTATTCATTGGTTTTGAAGAATTCTGTTGTGTTGATGCCTTCCATAGTTCATGATTTTTTCTATTTATTGATGATAAACTGTAGTGTAAAGCTAGTTTGAACTTTATATGAATGTTGCACTTAAAATTCCATCTATTTTTCATGCTTTGTGGTGAGTGAAAGGTTGAGATTCTACAAACCTTAGAAGATTGCACAGGTTTCATGAGATTGTATGCTAATTTGGTTAAGTGGAACTTTGTTTTGGGAATGTTGTCCACTGTAGGGTCCTCCATTATTACTATTCATTGTTAGTTTCAGGTCTAGGAACTCCCTCTCTCCCTTGCCCTTTTTTCCTTTTTTTAATAGTGACTTTAAACAAGGTCCATTGCACATTGTAAAGCCAAATCTAAAATTAAAATAGGAGTTTTGGATTACTATTTGAACCTACAACAATTGTGGGATAATTTTCCATTTTAAGAACTCCATTTAAAGATCCAATTCCCTTCCAACTTAGTTTACGTAAGTCTACCCTATGATTACTAGCAATATCATATCAAAACAACTGAGACATTCCAAACAAGTCATGACTTGACACCCGAGAGACCTTGGGGTGATTTTGAGCAACTTGTTGTTGGAGATTTCCTTTCAAGAGAGGTAATGCACCTATGCATTACCTGTGTTGAAAAGGTACAAAAAACACCCATCAACAACACTCATCGTGGATCTTGGGTTATGTAGCTCTTTCACTCATAGTGTTGACACTAGTGCACTAGGTATGCACCATACCCTTGAAAACTCTTTGCTTTCAAATAGTATGACAAGTGTTGAAACAATGGTTGCTAGTGTCCCTCAAGAAAACATAATCCAAATCCATGAAGAATTAGCAAACCTACAACACCAAGTGAGTATTGAAAATTTTTCCAACACTACTATTCCTACCATAGATAACATACACCGCATGATTGAAAGTTAACAAGGAATATAACTTGCATGTAACCTAGCTTATATTTTTGGAAAACATATTACCTCAACCACTAGTTGTACTCAAACTTTGAACAATACTCAAAGTCAAGGAGGAACTTGAATTCTTCCTCCTACAACCATTGCCTCTATTCCCACCTATACCAACCCTCAAGTTACAACAACGATGCAACCTACTAGTAATGTCATTCCTACCTTGGGTGTTTCCACTAGCAATCCTTGTACATTTATGGCATCTCATCTAATATCTCCTACCACTTTACCTCTTATAAGAATTCCATTCACTTCCCCCTCAAACAAATATACACCTCCATCATATTCACCTCCATCTCAAAATACAACCAATGACGCCATCCTTAACCAACTCTTGCAAAATGTTTCATCCCTTCAAAAAAAAATTCCACCATAAACCAAAATGAAAATGACCAACCATCATACTATGTTAAAAGAAATCCCTTATCCTTGGAGATATTAAGAATGCTAATACCAAAAGGTATAGATATTCCTAGGTTTGAGAAATATGGAGGGAAAGGAGGTCCTTCTAACCATGTTTTCGCTTATACCACCTTATGCAATGATTTCATCCTTGAGGATAAGCTCTTGGCTAAGCTTTTCCCTAGGTCCTTAAAAGATATCGCTTTAGAATGGTTTTCCTCATTACCAAATCACTCAATTCATTCATTCAATAAATTTTTTGAGGCATTTATCAACCATTTCCAAGTGCACATGAATCCTAAGATTACCTTAGCTAGTTTTATGAGATGGAAGAAAAATGATGATGAAAAGGTTACTGATTTCATTTCATGCTACCAAATACTTTATTCCCAAATAGACATAAAGATTCCCGACCCTCACCTTCAATGGATGTTCATTGAGAACTTACAAACTAAGATACATGGTAAGCTTGGCATGATGAAGTTTCCTTCCTTTGTACACTTGTGTACTTCCCTTCATGATTGTGAAAACTTGGTTAGTAGTCATGATAAAAACCCACCTCTAGCCGTCTTGAGAATTCTGAATCCATAAATCAAAATAATTACCAACCTTCTAGGAAACAAAATATAAGCTTCCTTCAACTAAATCCCCCTCAACTAACCCAACGTGTTGATACCCAAGTGGCTTCTATAAAGAAGACAACTCCTTTTACATTTGGGGATCCGGCTAGATAATTTACTCCCTTGTCCCTAATACCCTCCATAACATCATGTTACAACTTCTAGAGAAGAACTTGATTTACTTACCTCCTGTTAAAACTCCTGATCCTTATAAGCCATTACCTTTGAACTATAGATCAAATTCCTATTGTCAATTCCATCGACAAAATGGACATGATACAAAACATTGTAATTGTCTTAAACACAGTGTAAGACCTCATTGATTCTAATCGTATTCAAATTGGAGGTGTTAATGATCAAGGAAATAAGTTTGTTGCTCCTCCCAACCAAAACTTACAAATCTTTACCAACCCCATGCCAAATCATAATATTCCATTTGTCAAAACTAGTGAAACTAAAAAGAGAGATGTGATGAATGTTGACATGGATGATGAAAACATGGATACTAATGAAGAAAGTCCTATGGATAGTATGGTGGGATTGATCGAGATTCTGCCTCGTAAGGGCCAAACTAAAATGTCTCTTGACATTTCTTTCTCATCTAAAGATATAATTAGAAACACCTAATGGTCCTCTTTACATAGCTGACCAAATCAATGACAATCCCACTAATGGGATATTAATTGATCCCGTTTGTCAAGAGAATGTGATCACAAAAGAGTTATTACTTATGCATGAACTTTATCAAGATACGTATGATAAACCGAAAGCATGGATAAAAATGCATAATGGTTTTTCTTGCCCTATGATGGTTTCGATAACCCTTTAAAAGTAGGACCAAAACAATTAGATGTCTCATTCTTCATTATCCTGACATCAAATAAATTTTGTGTGAAGCTTGGTTATCCATGGCTACGCTCCATGGAAGCATCTTGTCGATCGTGCATAAATGTTTAAAATTTCCCTTTGACAATGAAATATTTACCATACAACATAGTGGCTTTAATCTCGTGTCTTCCTGTGGGAAATTTTCATTGGATTTCTTTTGGCTTAAGCCTATGGAATCTATTAAACCTCATGACGACTTCTTTTTCAAATGCTATAAATTTTTTAAGGTGAAACACATAGAAAAATTATCCCTTCAAAATATTCCTCAACTTATGATTGAGCCTCCTATCCTTGACAAAACCATGATAGAACCAAAAGAAATTTCAAATAACCAAGACCAACCAACAAAATCCTCACACCATTTCCTATAAGAGACCACAAGACACCTAAAACAATCTCATCATGCTTCTTAAAATAAAACAAGTGTATAAAGCTAAATAGAAAGTGGTTGAACAACCTCCCATATGGTTGATAAACCTGCTCCTACCAAAATGCAACTTGAAAATTGTATTAAAAGAAACTAGAAATGCTAGAGAGCGTAGGTGTAGAGGTCATCCTATTGCTCGAAGGTTAAATGAAGAGAACAACAAAGAAAATCAACACCCAAACTCAATTGAAGCAATACACAATGAGTCTCTCGCTTCACCACAACAAAAAGATCCTATATTACAATCACAACTAGGACTAGCACCTTCTTTGGACATTATCATTCAACCTCCTAATGTGATTAATTTAGATGATGATGATGAGATTGCTAAAATTGATGAGGAAGTTCATAATGAATCGAATACCTTGTTTACCTCTTCTATGAACTTAAATGGTGTTCTCCTAAGAAGAGTGTTGAACTTGGTGCTTCTCCTATTTCCACACTTGTTGTTTTCCCTTTGGCTAGCTTTCCACCTTCCATATATGATGAACAAGATTGGGATGCAGACAACTTGCTATAGGTTAACTTAGATGTGCCTTACTAGTCCTTTGGATTGTTTTCTTTTTCATGTTGTGTGTGATTGCATGTGCATAATGTGATCCCCTGTACTATTTTGTTTGATGTATCTCTCTTTGTGGCATTTCTCTATTTGTATCTAGATTATTCTCTATGTCATAAATATTTTATCTTTTCTTTATCTTCGAAACAATGGAAATAGTACTCCCCACCTTTGAGGAACATAGCACAAGGGTAGGGTTCCTATTTCACACTTGCTACACTCAAGGATACCTTAGAATCTCAATCCAATTAAGAATAGAGGAAGAGATATAACAATAGGGTATCCAAGGGTATGTTTAGAGATTAATGAGGGGTTCACCACCAAGCTAGGGCTTGGAAAAAATGTATGAAATGCAAGATCTAATGATTGAATTCAATGATGCATAAAACCTCACTAAATGAACTATAAATACAAATAAATCATAACAAAAAAATAGAAAAGTATAGAGCACCTAGAAACCTAAGAGAGCTTGAATGGAGGCCTAAAATTATGAATAACTTGAAATTTAGGCCTACTGGGACTCATGTACCAGGTTGGGAAAATCAATCTAAGATCTGGGTGCCTGTGCAAAATCAGGAATTTGGCAAATGGGTATCTGAATCTATTAAAATCTTTAAAATGACCGCAATTGGGACTCATATGTTAAGACTGGCGAATGAGTCCAATTAGGATTTTCTGAAACTTTAAAGTCTGAATTTGGTCTTCAATGTCTACTCTTTTTGTTCCACTTTGTTTTTGGATCTAAAACTGCTGATTTTGAACATGTAGGTGACTTTTTGTGAATATGAAAACCTTGTGATGACTTGAAAATTTTTCTCAACCTTGAAACCTAATCTTCAAAGGATCTTCAATTCTTCAAAGCACTTAGATCTATAATCACACAAAGAGAGAGAGAGAAAAAGTGTTGATTGTTAGGGAATAGGGGTTTGCTTTGGTCAAACCCCTTGTAGGTAATTAAACCAAATGATGAGATAATGAAATGAAGGCATGAAACATAAAAAAAATAACATGAATCATGGACAATGATACCTTGAATAATGCCTTGTAAATGATTTCTTGTAAAATTGCAACTCAACATGAAATGGCCATGAAGGATGTAGATCTTGACCTTGACAATAGGTGTAGAAAAATGCTTGATCTTGGATCTTCAATGCTACATCACAACACTAGCTCACTAACATGTTTGATGCTTGATATCTTTCACATGATGATGGATCTTGAATTGCTGCAACAATTAATGAAGAATTTTTCCCTTGAATTCCTTAGAAATGATCTTGAATGCTCTCTAGATGATCTTGTGAAGTCTTGGAATGCTTAACTCTTGAGTGCTTGACTTGATATCATGAATGCATAACAAAATAATGATTTGATACCTTGTTTATATAGGAAATCCATCTAATATCCCATTAGTTGGATCCCACAGACCAACATTCATGAAATTTGAAATTAAAACTTACTTTTTCTCGCTCAAAACCTTAAAAATAGGCCAAATGGGACTCATATGCCATTTGTGGTGTATGGGTCCCACATAGATGGGACTCATATGCCCAAGACGGCGTATGGATCCCACAGGGCCTATTTGAAGAGAGAGAATATCGGGGAGTCAAGAAATTAAATTTAGATGAGGTCTATGTTAGGATTTTGGTTTTAAAATATGCCTCGAGATGCATACTATGGGGTCATAGGGGCCTATTAATGATGATATAAACATCATAAATACAAGGGGGCCCAAAGTTCAATGTGAAACTATAAATAAATATACTTTACAACATTAAATTAAGGAAAAATTGGGTCTATTTAGCTTAGAAGGGTCCAAAATCCCATGTGAATGTGTACAATACATTAAAACATTAGATTAGGTCCACTTAGTTTACAAGCCTCTTAAATTTAATGTAAACGTGTAAGTAAATACAATTTACAACACTAAATTAAGGAAAATTTAGGTTTGTTTAAATACCTTTGAAAGGGACCAAAACCTAATGTGGATGTGTGAAACCCATCACAACACTAGATCAAGGTGATATCAAGTCCAATTTATCATTAATTATTCCCAAATCAGGCAAGAAAAAGGCGTACTTTTTATGTCACTACATTTAGCCCCAACTTTAGTGAGAGGATGAACTTGCTTCAAACTCACACTAAAGTATACATTCAAGAGGGGTCCAAGTGTACCAATGCAGATGACAAAGGATGACATAGATCAAAGGAGTTGGTCAAGCCCCTAGAATCCAAGATCCTTCATCAAACCAACATGAGCACAAAAGGACACGCACAAGGTGTATGATTTGGAGGAAAAAAAGATACACAAAAATACAATGCCAAAGAAATAAAGAAGGAAGAAAATAATAAGATGGGTGGATCCAAATTTGACAAAAATGTGCTCACTCTGGGGCCACAGAACTTCAGGTCATCTACAGGGTGAGTATCCACAATACACTCACTCTGGGGCTACAAAAATTTAGGTCGTCTACAAGGTGAGTATTCGAAAGGGTGAGACACATGACCAACCAGTATGTGTCCACATACATGAGTGGCTAAGTGAAGCCATGCCTTTTTTTTCCTTCCATAAAACCAAACCAAAGCTATACCTCCTGATAACTTTGATAAGGTGCCACACAATAAAGATCTTTGAGCTTCATGAGACAAGAAAAACTTCACATGCTTGGAGCTCATGAACAAACAATAAATTTCAAGCTTCATGAGGCAAGAGAAACTTCGTATACTTGGAACTCATGAACAAACAAGATGGATCCATAGGCATGCAAAGTGTATTATGCAAGGTGGCCATATAATTGATGTTGTAAATGCAATATAGATATGTTCAAAGGGATTTTTCTTAGTTCATGCAAGGTATCTTCTTAGGGAACATAGTGCTTAATGTATCCAAGAGAGGATGTCAAAGAAATATCATGCTCTCGAAGGAAATCAAGCCCAATGACACCACCAAGAAAAGGATGCATCGCAAGAAGAAAGAAATTACACAATGAAAAATGAGTGTCGATGTATGCCCCCACTTTAAAGTGGTTGCTAACACCATTACCGTGAGAAATCACTTTAAAGTAGAAGAAGACATGAAAGCTTATTTGAAATTCCCTATGGGGTGATCCCATAATAGTGGTTTACAATTTTTGGCCAAACTGGACACTGAAATTATTAATTTTAACTAAATATTTACATTCGGGCACCTATAGTGGCTAAACTGTGAGGAATTTGAAGATGGTGCAAACTAGAGTCTCATCAAATTTTGTCTGTAGATTCTAAAAATATTTTTTTCAAAAGTTTTGGAATCAAATTGCACTTCTTTTTCCATCTCCCACGAAAATAGATTTTTTTAGAAAACAACATTTTTAAAAGTGGCGCCGTATAACGCATAACTTTTTTTTCCGTGAAGGATAAAATTCTAATTCTTTCAAATTTAGATTTGTAACTCTGATATCTTGCTTCCACTTGGTTAGATAGTTTTTTATTGAATATTTTTTCCTTAATCAAGTTTCAAAGTCAAACGAATTACAATTCAGACACAATGCGACTATATACGTGTAACTTTTTTTGTATATGTCAAAATTTAATTTAATTTTTTTGTTGGTTCAAGGACTTCAATATCTGGTGCACTCATATTTTTCAATTTTTTTTTTGATAATATTCTATTTTTCCACATTTGAAGAACAAAGAAATTCATTTTTCGATGAAAAACCTATGTTTAATAAAAATTAAAAACAAATACATAACAAAACCAAAACATATTAAAATTATATTCATTGGATAGCTTGTTCTGAGGAATACCATAATCATTTGAAATAAATTTTAAATGAATTCATTTGATCCCCCAAAATCTAAATCAAAAGTGATTTTTTATCAGCATTTTGATAGGTGTAAAGGAGAGCATTTATAGGTATGGTTTAAAACTAGCGAGGTTCTATCCAAGGGGGTTTGATCTAAGGTGATTTGATCAAACCCTCTTCAATTGGAATCCTTAAAATGGAACTTTTTAAGGCTTAAATCATTATATTTTCTAAAAATATGTGATTTCAGCTAAAATTTGTTCCTCTCAAGAATTGTAAACCACTATTATGACAGCACCCTATGCCAATTCATATGTTTTCAAATCGAACTACATGATGAATAAGTATGTCACATGCGAGTCAACTTAAGGCATTTCATCCATATCCCAAGCTTTCTCTTATATGTACATGAAAGGTGATCGACTAGCCTAAAGAGACAATGACAAGTGACATACGGGGACAAGGCTATCTAACCCCTTGCCCCCACTTAGTGCAAGACAAGGATGAGCCAAAATGAAAAGAGGAACTAGGTGAGCTTCAACCCAAGGGAGAGCACCACAGTCCTTATGATATTGAATTTTGTTACTCAAACCCTTACATTCATTAGTAGAATGACCATGAACTCTGAGATATGCAAAACATGAATTCTTGTAGTAAATTTTTGTCTTGTTCTTGGAGGGAGGGAGATCGAACAATCTTGGAGGAGTCTTGACAAGATACTTTCTTGATCTATAATAGAATATGTTCCTTGATTTTGTGACAAAGATATCTCTTGCTTAGTACAAGGTGTCATACCTACACAAGACTCTTTAGGTTGCAATATTTTTTTCTCTCCTTTACAGGAGGGTGTAAAATATAACGAATTCAAATAATTAGTGTTTTGTGTGATGGCATTAAAATTAAGCAAAAAATTATTTTTTTGTTTCGTTTCTTGCAAAGGATAACAATCAAGACCACTAGTGTCTAGCAGTTTAGGATGCACTACTATTAAAGTCAGATTAGAAGAATCTTTTGTAAGAGTGTTGACATTGAGTGAAGGCTTATTTGATTCTTTTGAGGGACAATAACCAATATCACTAGTATTTTCTTGTGTGTGAGGCTCTATAGGGACATAGACACCTTGTTCTCTAGCAACACATCCTTTTCCACTATATCCAAGTTGTTTCATAAGCTCATAACCTCTTCCATAAATTTTTTTCATTTCTTTTGGATTCGGTGGTTGTTGATAATCAACTTCATCAAAGTTTGTTATATAGTTTGCTTCTTCTTTTCTAAAATGGTTGAGGTGGATGCTTTCAAAGGGTCTTTCAAATTTTGTGTTACATTACGAATTTTTCCTTTCCCTTTTTAGAGTCTTTGTTTATGATCTTGTATTCTCCCATGAATGTTGGTTTGAAATCCAAGGAACCCCAATCATCTTCTAATAGCTTCGTGACTTATTTAATGTGTCTTTCTTTGTATTTTTGTTGTACGGGTTCTACTTGTGTAGTTGGTGTCAATATTTTCAAAGGATTCTCCTTTTTTTTCTCAATGTTCAAACAACTGTTTGACTTGGGATCAACTTCGAGTATCTACACTTTGTTTGTTTAAACATATTTCATGATACGATACAAAGTAAAAGGTACAACATTCATTTCGTGAATCCATGGCCTCCCTAAAAGGAGGTTATATGAAAAATTGTTAGGAATAATATTGATCGGTGTTTCTAATGTGGCCTCTCTAGCTATAATAGGCAAAGTGGTTACAACAAGTGGTTGCTTTCCCACATTATCAAATCCACTAATGGATAAAGAGGCAGGTTGGATTTTTGATCTATCCACACCAAGCCTATCCAAAAGGGTCACACTACACACATTAAGGGCTGAGCCATTATCAACAAGGGTTTTCTTTATGCCTCTTCCCTTGTGGTGAACTATTATCATGAAAGCATCATTTTTTTTTTCACTTCCAAAGGAGGGAGCTCACTTTGGTGGAAAAAAATGTCAACGTTTATTACTTGGATCATGGTTGCTATGTCATTCAGGTTTGCACTATAGGGGACCACAACTTGTTACAAGGCACTTTGAATCATGTTATGGTAATGAGGGGAGGCTTGGATAAGGTCCCATAATGATATCTTAGTAGGGGTATTATTTAGTTATTCAACAAGATCATACTCCTTCCCACTATGTGAAGGAAAACAAGGAGGATCGAGTAAGATAGGATTAGGAAATGGGAGGGATGTTGAAGGTTTTTGTCTTGGTTGTGGATTATTTCTAGTGTTATATGTATGAGAAACAATGTTAATCTTAGGTGGTTAAAGGATAAGTTTAGGTTCGTTTTGATTTTGTTATTTTTGTGAAGGTGGATAAAGAATTAGGGCATTCTTAAGATGTCCCATAGGGTATGTAAGGTCCATTAATCAAGGGGGGTCTAATAGAAACTTGTGCATTCATAACCTCAACGGTCTTGGTTTGATGTATTTCTAATAAAGGGAAATCTAGAATCGCCTTTTCACCATCACCTAAGGGAGCTACACTACTATTGTTTTCATTTTTTTGCACCATGATATCCTCCCTAGGAGGAGTGTTGTTAGGAGAACTACAAACCAAATGTTCTTGGAATTCAAGGATTGGTTCTTCCAAAATTACTTCATTGCAAGTAGGGGAATTATCAATGTTTGAATTGTATTACTTAATAATGGTTTCCTTAGGTGAAGAGGGACAACGAAGATTCTCATGACCTTAATCTGTTAGGTTTTCTAGCATCAAAGTATCTTCTTCACAACTAGGAGAGATACTAGGAGAAGAACAAATGTGATTGTCATGATCATTCATAATGTCATTCCTTTGTCCCATAATGTCTTCCAAAGTGAGGGAAGGATCATAAAGAGGGTTGTTATAGACCTTAAATATTTGATCATGTAACACTAAAATATCCTCATCATTTACAATCTCATTCTCTTCCACTAAATCAATCTCACAAGAAAAGGGAGAACAGAGGATAGGTAAGGTGATGTTTAGAAATGTGTCTATGATGTCATCCTCTTCTGCTATAATATCTTGATGTAGGAGAGTTTATTGAAGAGGAGCTTTCAAAAATGTCATGATTCTCAATGATTGCATCTTCTAACACCAAAATACCTTCGTCACATGTGGGAGAGGTATTAGGGGAAGAGTAACTATGATCATTAGGATTGTTGGTATTTTAATCTTCTTTTATCACATCATTCCCAGAAATAGGAGAGATAATATGGGGTATAGGTTTAACGAAAGCATCAACATCTTCACTCTCTTGCACTAAGAGACTATCATAGCTAGGGAATGTATTGAATGAAAGACTAACATGCTTATTGACTAAATTTTTCTTTGCAAACTTGGAAAACATAGATACTATAATTTTGTGAAAAGCAATCTATGCACAAATGGAAAGAGGCTTAAAATGTAATGTAAAGACCTAGAATGAAATGTGTAAATGAAATTTTCAAATGTTAAACAAGGTAATTTACTATGCAATGGTCTAAAAATGAAGTGTTGTAAATGCAAATTTTGAATTAAGCAATGCATGAAATGAGCCACTTTAAGCTAGATTTAGTAAAATGCATGAAACAAAAACTCAACCAACTGCAACAAATAACTAATGGTAGAAAATATAAGTGCAAAAAAAAGGTTTTTAATGCTGTAAAAGGTAGTCTCAGATGTGCTCTGGGACTAATTCGCCTAGAGGGGTGTATGAGTCACAGTGAGGGTTTTTTTCAAAAAAATAAGAGAATTTTAAGTGATTTAATGCTTTCAGGTTTGTATGATCTATAACTTAAGTGAAAATGTAGATTTTATATGATTTTCAATGATTTGAGATGGAAAAATGCAACCTATATGAACTTTCACTAATGTAAGAATTAGAAACCCTAGAATGCCAATTAACTAACACAAATCCTAATGCAATGTTAATGCAAGCAAGATGTCAGATGATGATGCACTCCAAATAAAAAAAGAAGGTATTCTAAATGCAGGTTCACCAAAATGAAACAAAAAAAATAGTACTCCCCATCTTTGAGGAATAGAGTGCACAAGAGTAGGGTTCCTATTTAACACTTGCTACACTCAAGGACACCTTAGAGATCTCAATTCAATGAAGAACAAAGGAAGAGATTTGAAAATATGGTATCCTAGGGTATGTTTAGAGATTAACGAGGTGTTCACCGCCAATCTAGGGCTTGGAAAAAATGTATGAAATGCAAGATCTAATGATTAAATTCAATGATTCATAAAAGCTCACTAAATGAACTATAAATGCAAATAAATCAAAACAAAAATTTGGAAAAGTATAGAGGAGCACCTGGAAACCTAAGAGAGCTTGAATGGAGGCCTGAAATGCTAAATAACCTAAAGTTTAGGCCTACTAGGACTCATATGCTAGGATGGGTGAATTCCCAGATTTGGGTATCTGTGCAGAATCAAGAATTTGGCAAATGGGTATATGAATTTGTAAAAATCTTAAAACTTACCTAAATTGGGACTCATACATAGGACTGGTGAATGAGTCCATTTAGGGTTTTTTGGAACTTTAAATTCTGAATCTAGTATTCAATGTTTTCTCTTTTTGTTCCACTTTGTTTAAGGATCTGAAACTACTGTTTTTGGACCTATAGGTGACTTTTGTGAAGATGACAACCTTATAATGGCTTGAAAAGATTTCTCAACCTTGCAACCTAATCTTCAAAGGATCTTCAAGAATTCAAAGCACCTAGATCTGCAATCACACAAAGAGAGAGAGAGCGAGAGAGAGAGAGAGAGATAGAGAGAGAGAGAGAGAGAGAGTTGATTGTTAGGGAATAGGGGTTTTCCTTGGTCAAACCCCTTGTTGGTAATTAAACCAAATGATGAGATAATGAAATGAAGGCATAAAACATGAATCATGAACAATGATGCCCTGAACGATGCCTTGTAAATTATTTCTTGTTGAACCATAGAAAAAAGTACCCTTTGCTCAACATGGGATTAATTCATGATAAAATGGACTTAATGAGGTCTTAACCTAGTGTTGTGAGGCATTTTTTGCATCCACACTAGGTCTTGGGCCCTTGCAAATTGAATAACATACTTTTAACGATGTCTTGTAACAGTGTTGTAAGATACTTTCACACTTTTCTAGACTTAATAAGTTCTCATTTCTCCCTAATTCAAAATTATAAAATATATTTAAATGCATCTTCACATAAATTTAGAAGGCTTGTGATTTAAACTTAATGTTAAACTAGTGTTGTAATGTGTCTTGCACATTCACATTAGTTTTTGTTCCTTCCTAGGCTATGTGGACCTCATTTTAGTGTTGTAAAGTGTATTTAATCACACTTTCACATTGATTTTTGTGTCCCAAGCCTTATTTTACATTCACATCATCACTAATAGTCCCATATTAATCCATATTGTGCATCCTGGGGCTTAAATTGATCAAATACCCGACAAAGTTGCATTTTAAATCTTATTTCCTTATCTCTTGGCTTCCTAGCTATCAAATTGGCCCTTGTGGGACCCATTCACCATGCATGGTGAATCAGTCCCATCCAAGTGGGACCCATTCACCATGGGTGGAAAATGATTCCCATTTGACTCAATTTTGACCTTTGAGTGGGAAAAAAGTGAAATTTAAGTTTAATATTGCTTCATGTCGGCCTGTGATGAGATATTAAAGGGAAAAATAAGTGAAATTCCTATAAATATAAGTCTATTAACCTTAATTCACATCCATTCTTCATGATTCATCTATCATTCTTCCATCTCAGGTCAAGCAACTTAGGGTTTTATCATTTCAAGTCACCAAGATATCAATTTTCAAACCTTCAAGAGTAGATTCTTCATGTTTTGTTGTAGAACTTCAAGATCAAACATCATGGCAGGGTAATCAATTCCATTCTTTCAACATTTTGGTTTAATTACCTAAAAGGGGTTTGACCAAGGCAAACTGCCATGCCCTAACATTCAACATTTTTCTCTCTTGTCATGTGTGTTTACAAATTAGGACTCTTGGAATCTTGGAAATAATTGAAGATCAAGTTTCAAGGTTTCTTAAGTCTTTTTATCATTCAAAAAGTCAAAATATCACCAAAAACTCACTTTCAAGCCGAGAAATTAGAGTTTCAGAAGCAAACACCTAGAGAAGTCAAAAGTGCAAATCGAAAGCTCTGGATTCTACTTTTGAATATTAATAAATTCAAAAGTGGACTCATTCACCATGGGTGGTGAATGAATCCCATTCCCAGGTCAATTTTGAGTTTTTTGCATTTTTAGATACCCTTTTGTCCGAAACGGGTTTTGGCTCAGTTTTGTAGAGCTGGGACTGATTTGCCTAGAATGGCGAATGAGTCCCACCATGCCTGAAAATCAAAATCAAAAACATTTAAAATGTCATTTCTAGTATTCATCCAAATTCCAGGTGCAAACTTTTAGTTTGGTTCATTTCCATTAAGTTTTGCATCAATTTCTAGTTGATTCCTACATAACATAATATGTTTTCAAACAAGTCACATTCCTTAGGTTTTGCATACTTAATCAATCAATCTTATCAATTAGTTGCATCTAGAACATTTAATTTAGATATAATTTCATCATACACATCTTATATTGAGTAAACCACCTATATTTTAGGTGTGGGATCTATCTCTCTTCATTAGGTGAAAGACCCTAATTGATCAAAAGAGACCTAGCATTCCTAGTCCCAAAAATCTATGGTTCACTTGTAAATCTGTAACTCAACATGAAATGACCATGAAGTATGTAGATCTTTATATTGACAATAGGTGTAGAACAATGCTTGATTTTGGATCTTGAATACTACATCACAACACTAGCTCAATAAAATGCTTAATGATTGATATCTTTGACATGATGATGGATCTTGAATTGCTGTAGTAATTGATGAATAATTCTTCCCTTGAATTCCTTAGAAATTATCTTGAATGCTCTCTAGATGATCTTGTGAAGTCTTGGAATGCTTGAATCTTGATTGCTTGACTTCATATCATGAATTTATGATGAAATAATGATTTGAGATCTTGCTTATATAGGCAATCCATCTAATATCCTATTAACTGGATCCCATAGGTCAACATTCATGAAATTTGAACTTAAAACATAGTTTTCCCACTCAAAACCTTAAAAATAGGCCAAATGGGACTCATATGCCATTTGTGGTGTATGGGTCCCACCTAGATGGGGCTCATACACCCAAGGTTTCAGATGGGTCCCACATGGTCTATTTGAAGAGAGAGAATGTTGAGGAGTCAATAAATTAAGTTTAGATGAGGTCTATGTCTGATTTTGGTTAAAATATGCCTCAAGATGCATAATATGGGGTCATAGGGGCCTATTAATGATGATATAAAGGTCATAATTTATGATCAATGTGAAAGTGTAAATAAATATACTTTACAACATTAAATTAATGCAAAATTGGGTTTATTTAGCTTAGAAGGGCCCAAAATCCCATGTGAATGTGTAAAATACATTACAACATTAGATTAGGTCTACTTAGTTTATGAGCCTTTTAAATTTAATGTGAAGGTGTAAATAAATACAATTTACAACACTAAATTAAGGAAAAGTTAGGTTTACTTAGCTTTGAAATGGCTCAAAACCTAATGTGGATGTGTGAAACCCATCAAAACACTAGATCAAGCCCATATGAACTCCAATTTATCATTAATTATTCCTAAATAAAGCAAGGAAAATGTGTACTTGTTTTGCCACTACATTCTTGTGTTTTCCTTTTGGGGATGATGCAAGGCATTGAGATATTTAAGTCTCTCCCATATTGATCCAAAGGTTTATCCTTTTATATTTTTTTGGTCTTGTGTTTTCCTTTTGGGGATGACGCAAGGCGTTGAGACATTAGGTCTCTTCTATGTTGACCCAAATTTTTTTTTTTGTTTTTTTATCTTTGTGCCATTCTTCCTATTCCATGAGTATTTGGGGAATGATGATAGTTTCAAGCTCTTTACATTACAATAATGATCTAAGAAAAAATCCTTTGAATGTACCTTAGACTATTCTGCATTAACTGTTATATGGCCACCTTGCATAACACACTTTGCTTTACCTATGGATCCATCATGCTTGTTCATGGGTGTCAAGCATACAAATTTTTTCTTGCCTCGTGAATCCTGTTGTTTATGTTGTGTGGAGCCTTATCAAGGTTATTAGGAGGTATAGCTTTGGTATGGTTAGTGTATGGGAGCTAAACTTAGGTGTGACTTTCCCATAGCCACTTTCTTGTCTATGTGAGTGCAGACCAGTCGTGTGCATATGTGCCTCTGGGGGCTCACCTAGTGGACAAAATGAGTTTCCACTAGCCCTTGTGAGCGTACATTTGTTTGCACAGTGGACATCATGTTCCACTTGTAATTTTTTTTTGGAAAAATAGCTTAGATTTGATCCAAATCGCATTGGACAAATAGTCAAGGTGTGATCCACCCCTATTTTTTTTCTTTCTTTTCTTGTCTTTGGCAGTGTATGCTTGTATCTTGTTGTTGCTTCATATATCATTCACATGTGTTTTCTTTTGAGCCTATGTTGTTTTTTGATAGGATCTTGATCCTAGGGGCTTGATAATCCCTCTTAATCATTGTCATTCTATCTCACTAGCATTAGTACATGTGGACCACTCTTGATGCAATTTTGTCTACTTTAGTTTGAGTTTGAAGCAATTTCCTACTCTCACTAAAGTGGGGGCTAAATGTAGTGTATAAAAACATATCCCTTTACATTTTCACACTTTTTTGGCTCTCCCGGCTAAAATTGGGCTTCTTTATGCCTTATTTGGTCCTATTATTCATACACAAGCCTTATTTAATGCATTTCTCTAAGGATAATCTCGAAACTTAACCAATGACCAATCATAATTCATGATTTTGGGTTGTGTGTTCTTGATCTAGTGATCTAGGACTCATACACTACCTTGGGCATATGGGTCCACCCAAGTTTTGGGGCCTAATCTTGAATATTGCATTGAAATTTGTGTCCCATGCTTAAACTACTAAGACTCATACACCCCAACTGGTGTATGAGTCCCGCTTTAGCTTGGACCTATTTTGAATTCAATTATTGGTGGGGTTTTATTCTCCTACATCTGATGTCGGTTTTCAATGTTGTAATTTCAAGATATTTGGCATAAACAAGTATAAATACAAAGTTATTTAATTTATTTTCTCCTAAAATTTTCAAGAGAGCATTCCTATAGCAATTTTATAAGATCGAGAGCATTTAAGAGAATTCAAGAGTTTATTATCAGCATTTTGGAGCTATATTCAAGATTCAAGCATCATGTCAAAGTCTTCATGCATGATGTGTGTTTTTGAGCTAACATTTGTGATGTAGGTTTTCATGATTCAAGCAAGAATTCAAAGACAATATCTCATATCAACAATCAAGAGTCAAGATCCACATCCATTGGAGCCATTTCACATAAGTTTGTAGCCTTTATATCAAGGGTTTTGGTAAGTTGCAACATTGCATATTGTTCATTCATCAATCCCTCATTCTATTTCATTTCATTTCAAGGTTTGATTCCTAAAATGTGATTTGACCAAGAAAAACCCCTATCCATTAACAAAACATTTTTGTCCCTTCATGTGTGATTATAGATCTAGGTGATTTGGAGCTTGAAGATCCTTTAAAGACAAAGTTTCAAGATTGAAGAAAGTTGTCAAGAATTTGTCATTCTTCACGGAAACTCGCCTACATGCCAAAATTCACACTTTTGAGCTAGGAGATTGGACAAGAAGAAAGCTACAAAATATCACTAGAGACTACATAAATATCAATGAAACCTTAATAATGGGACTAAATCACCACCTTCGGCATATGAGTCTTGATATAGGTATTTTACCAGATTTTAGTGGATTCTGACTTGTCACTATGAGATTCCTATTTTTGCCTAGAAATCCTAAACAGGGACTAAATCGCCTAGTCTAGCATATGAGTCCCTATACATATGAGCAACAACAAAATTCAACTTTTTTAGATCTTGTTTAGTGTAGCCTTCTAGGTACTCTATCATCCTCAGTTTCTTATTTTGATTTTACGTTTCATTTCCTAGGTCATATAGTTAGATTTGCATATTACTTTCATTTCTTTGTTTCTAAGCATTTGCTTAGTGGTGAAAACACTTTTAATCACACCTAAGGATACGTTGTAGCAATCTCTTTTCCTAATTGGATCATTATGCTGAGATCTCTAGGGTTTCCTTGAATGAACTAAGAGTGAAATAGGTCCCCCCTTGTGTTCCATCTCCTAAAAGATGGAGAACCCTATTTTCTATGGTTCAAATGGAATTCACAAAGTATATTAAATATTAGCATTAGATCTTTAATATAAATGAATAATTTTTTCAAATATATATAACATCTGATTAAATTTATAAAATATATTTTTAAATCACTTAAACTTACACCAAATAATAAATTATCTACACATTATTAGTATTAAACACAAACATGTGTGATGTTTAAATTCAACCCTATTCTAATCATGTCTCTTGTAACAAATTGATCTCTTAAAGAAGGTTTATATTGATAGTGGATAATAATTCACATCCAAGAAAGACTCTCTCTTATCTATGAAATTAACCAATTTAGCCTCAACAAAATAAAGTTCTTTTGGTTAAACAATCTGCTTCAATCCACATGATTGAACCCACACTTTTGTTTCTTTAAAGGTGTTGTACTTGAGAATTTTATTAAAGACAATC
>VDFB02000008.1:198286569-198348185 GCA_007258455.2 Sequoia sempervirens
CCTTCTTACCAACCTCTCTTCATGATGGGTATATATATCTTCTCTCTGTCGTCACTAGCAAGCATTCTCCTTCACTTCATTTTTGTCGTTCTTCACTCCTATGTCGTAGTATCACCATGTAGTTACCTCGCTATCAGTAGCTTCAAATAGTCAACCAATGAATATGTATTCCACAACAATGATGTGGAATTTCATCAAATCTCACCTCGCCAAGTGTTGTGACCACATTCATTATCCACCGTCGTTGACCATTCATCTCAAGCTATCCCCATATCTTTCATCTCATCATCCTATTGGGGAGACCTAAAATCATCTTTTGCCGATACACCTACTTCTCATCAATGTTCACCTTCTGCTCTATCCATCATTCCATCATAGCATCTCTACGACATCTTAGAATTTCTTGCTGATGACCAGCAATCATGCCAATGAAAACCCATGATGCCAACACCTATCCACCTCATCACCATGTCATTGCTTTGTAATCCACAACAAGGATGTGGATTACTATTCATCCAATCTCATCATGCCACATGTCTACTTTGACATATTCTGTCATCTCATACCCTAGTTGGGTCCCACCAAGACTTTGCACTGTTCAATCAACTAGCCATGACCCCCACCGTTGATCAAGCAATATTGCACAATTGCTTCAAACTTGAACTTTAGAACCTCTAGTTGGAGGTTGTAAGGTTATGAAATCCCATGACTCGCTGACATCATTATGTCGGGTTGTTAGAGAGACTCCAGGATGAGTCTTGCCAAAACCATTCACTCTTTTTGAAATGTCTTTACTTCACATCGATCTCCCTGTCACTGGGACAAAGACTGATGTTCCACTGATTCTACACACTCTCGTTAATGAACCCGTTACACTCCATCACCATCGAGTCATTGCTCAGACATGGAACATGGTCCTGCCAATGATACCCCGTCACATTGATGACCTTCAATCCACCAACACCATCGTTCTGTTGCAAGAATGGATAGAAACCTCCTACCGATAAGCCATTTTTTTCTTGACAAGGGAGCAATGCCGACCAAAGGAGAGGTGGAGCACAATGCTCCTGCATCAGACTAGCGTGAGGCTATCCAATCACACAACCAACTGAGATCTTTAATTTGGCAAACAACTGTAGTGAGATAGCCCATGTGATGGCATTGTAATTCTATAATGTCATTTTCATTAATAAAAGAAGTTGTTTTCTTCATTTTGTTGTGAAAGCCTGTGTTGTTGCTATGAGTTGAGCTTGTAAGGGGAAAATCCAAGTTTTCTCCTTCATTCGAGCGCTAACCAAAATAAATACCAGACCCCATTTTGACCCTCCCAAGTACAAAGGGAACCTGAATTCTGATGAATTGTTGGATTGGGTTACTGAGATGGAGAAGTACTTCAACTTTGAAGGTACTGAGGATGAAAAGAAGGTGAAATATGCTCACGTAGCCAACTTAGACCACACAAACATAGATTGACACAACATAGGTCAACAACTCTCTTTTATTCATTTAGAACAGATTACAGGATTGCATCCAACAATTCACATCTACAGGGAAATCCCCTATTCCACTTCACCTCTACTCATGCACCATTATGAAGATAGATTGTTTCAAATTCCACCTCTCTTTGTAGGCTACCTTGCCTTGCTCTCTTCTTTGAGCTCTGTCCTATTAACCGCCGAGATAGTTCTTCAAATTTTTGTGCTCTCTTTCAAGTTGGCTCTCCCTTCTTACCAACCTCCCCTACCAACCTCTCTTTATGATGGGTATATATATCTTCTCTCTGTCATCACCAAAAATCCTTCTCCTTCACGTCGGCCTTATCGTTCTTCACTCCTATGTCGTAGTATCACCATGTAGTTACCTCACTATCAGTAGCTTCCAATCGTCAACCAATGAATATGTATTCCACAACAATAATGTTGAATGGCATCGAATATCGCCTCACCAAGTGTTGTGACCACATTTTTTATCCACTGCCATTGATCATTCATCTCAAGCTATCCCCATATCTTTCATCTCATCATCCTATTGGGGAGACTTGAAATCATCTTCCACCAATACACCTACTTCTCATTGATGTTCACCTTACGCTCTGTCCATCATTCCATTAGAGCATCGCTAAGACATCCTAGAAGATCTCACTGACGACCATCAGTCACGTTGATGAAAACCCATGATTGCAACACTTGTCCACCTCATCGCCATGTCACTACTCTATAATCCACAACAAGGATGTGGATTACCATTCATCCAATCTCATCATGCCACATGTCTTCTTTGACATCTTTTGTCATCTCATACCCTAGTTGGGTCCCACCAAGACTTTGCACCATTCAATCAACTATCCTTGACCCCCACCGTTGATCAAGCAATATCCCACAGTCACTTCAAACCTAATCTTTAGAACCTCTAGTTAGAGGTTGTAAGGTTATGAAAACCTGTGACTCGTTGACATCATTCTGTCAGGTTGTCGAAGAGACTCCAAGATGAGTCCCACCGAAACCATTCACTCTCGTTGAAATGTCTTTACTTCACACTAATCGCCTCGTTGCATGGACAAAGACTTATGTTCCACCAATACTACACACTCCCATCGATAAACTTGTTACACTCCATCACCATTGGGTCATTGCTGGGACATGGAACATGGTCCTGCCAATGACACCTATCACATCGATGACCTTCAATCTACCAACACCATCGTTCTACCATTAGAATGGGTAGAAACCTCCTACCAATAAGCCAAGTTCTACTGACAAGGGAGCAACACCAACCAAAGGGGAGGTGAAGCATGATTCTCTTGCATCACTCTAGCCCCCAATATTCTAATTTGAATGAACTTCCCTTTAAATTAATGAGCTAAATCACAATTTGGGGAGAAGCAATTGAACTAACAAATAAAACCCTAATTCCAGGTCTAACACAAAACAAAAAGAAATTGTAACTTTTATGGAAAAACAATGAGTAGATAATGCTATACACCTGATCAAATCTTCCTTTTCTGAAGTGCTAATAGGGACTCATTCACCACCAAAGGTGAATGGATCCTGGTATGACGCTTCAGAGAGATTTGAATATGAAACTAAAGCTTGTACAGTGTAGGATCTTCTACCCCTCAAACCCTAACAAGGACTCATTTGCCACTAAAGGTGAATGGGTCTTGTTAGTTCCTTCTGGAAAACTTTGAATCTGATCTTTAACTTCTAGGTTTGCACTCCTTGCACTTTAAAATTCCTGTGTTTGGGTCTAGATTTGCTAATAATTTGTAAGAAAAATTTTGTGGCTTGTTGGTGGATAGGGGTTTACCTCAGTCAAACCCCTTTGTTGGTAATTAAACCTTTGATGATGAATGAAAATTTGAAACATGTAATGTGTGTACAATCCTAACCTTAAGTGTGTCTAAGATTAAGATCCCTAAGAATGTAAAGGCAATTCTATTCAATTGTGTTAGAATAGACCCTTAAAATAAAACATGAACAATGCAAGTGACCTACTATGGAGGATCTGAAATCCTCTCAATAAGCCACAAATCTAAATATACCTCTGTTTAGGCTGCAAGTAGGATGATCATAGAAGATGGAATCACTTAGGAAACAAGTCCTTAGGCTTGGTTGTATGTCTTGTGCATCTCCCAACACCTAGAACCCCTCATGATTATCCATAGGAATCTATCATGAACCTTTCACTAATGCTTGATCTTTGATGCAAAATGAGCTTGAAGACTTGTAATGATACTACAAACTTCACTCTTGCTTGCTTCTTAACTATGAATGCTTGATCTCATGAAATGTTTTTTGTCTCTTAGCTTACTTGAAATGTTCTTCTAGTTGAAATTATGTAAAATAACCTTATATTTATACATACTTTGATAATTAACCCTGAAATCAAATAATTCAAGCCGACATCAGATCTAGGATTGAAAATCATTATAATCCCATCACAATTAAATTCAAAAAAGGGTGTTCTATATGAGGAAGACCCATTCACCACTAAAGGTGAATGGGTCCTAGCACAACTTCCTAGGACCATGCTTCGAGGGGATGAAATAACATCAAAAACCCATTTCAAAAATGCCAAGAAAGGGGTATCCTATGTGGATAGAACCCATTCGCTATTAGTGGTGAATGGGTCCTAGCACCATTTTTTAGGACCTCAAATTTGCCAAATTAAATGTCATGCAATATCATTAATGGGTGTTAGGATAGATCCTTGAAAAATGCAATTAAGAGGGCTTGAATTTGAATTAAATGACCAATTAAGCTCTAATTAACCATAATTAATTAATGAAACCCTAGCTAAGTGTGAAAGTGTAATACAACACTTTACAACACCCTAAATAAGGCATAAATTAAGTACATTTTAGTTAAAAGGGCCCTAGATTTAGTGTGAATGTGTAAAATACATTACAACACTAAATCAAGACATAATTAAGCTAATTTTATATTAATTATTTCCAAATTAAGTCTGAAAAAGGGTTACTTTTTTCTACACTAGAATTTTAAACCTAAAAGAAAAAGGTGGGATGCAATATGAACATTATGAACTTAGATGTTTAGTTTCAATCAAATAAGATAATGACTTGTTCTTCATAAATTAAGATGATTTTAAACCCAACAAAAAGGAAAGCCCAACAAAAAAAAGGATGATGTAATGTAGCCTTTATGCAACTTAGATGATTAATTTCAGTCAAAAGAAGACAATGATTTGTTCTTTATAAATTAAACTAAATTATAAATACGTGTATAAATTAATTTATGAAGAACATGCCATTAAACTTATTTATATATATGATAATTTAGTTCAAATATTTTTATATAACATAAAAACATATGCTACCACAAAGAAAATTAACAGTAAAATAATGGAAGAAATAATGTAATGATTGATCTTCTATAAAATGTGTACAATGTAATTCTTATAACGAACATTTAGAAATGATTAATTGTAGGCAATTCATTCCATAAGTCCTTCACTTGAATAAACAATGTTATAACTTGTTCTTTCTTAAACAGTACTGTAACTGATCTGGATATATAAAATCTGCACAATGCCTATTGTGGATGAATTTATAGCAGAGACTCATCAAAGCTGTGAATTGCAGAATAAGCAACTTGTACAGATAAATATAAGTTTAATATAAAAAGGAGCTCTCAGCTTGTGCAATCAAACAAACAATACATTCTTAATAATAAATTTCCAAATTTACATCCCACGTCTACAAATGATACTTTCTGAGAAACAAACATCTTCATGTTCCTCTACACGCCACCATAAATTCACCTTCTTACGGCTTTGCTTTTGGATTTTCTAAGCCTGTTAAATCCAGAGAATCTGTTTTCGCATAGATATTGTTGGAAATTTGTCACACAAGTCGGTGCTATAATACTGAATTTTCCAGGTATGACGCACAAGCAGCCTGATTGAATTTCCATAGGCTGGGTTGTTCACAAAAATTTCATTGGATTCTGACGCAAATAAACATTTTTTACGCCGAAGGCGTATCCTATTTGAAATGAACCAACCTAATTTTTACAATCTACGGCTGGCAATGCTGAAGAAGGGTTGGGAGATGATTATAATGATCTGATCCATTGAAAAATTAGTATAGAGCACGTCATGCCATCGGCTGACAGAATTCACGTCAAGTCGAGCCATTAAAAGAGGTTGCACCATTATTATTCTCGTGAATTGCGCTTTGCGATTTGCCTTCATTGTCGTTGGACAGTGATTATGATAGGTGCGTGATAAATAGTTTTTATGCCATTTTTTGTTCTTTCTATTCAATTTTTGTCTTGTTCTTGACGTCTGACACAAGGCAGGGACTTCTGGGCGGTGTTGGAGGGCAATTATGGTGTTTGCTTCTTTTTGCTTCTGTTTGCTGGACATGATGGATCCTAGTCAGGCCGTGTTTCCTCGCACGCACCGCCTGATCAAACGGGATTATATGACGTGGCATGGGCGAAGCTGTAAAGATCTTTCCACGCTTGGGAGAGAGCTGAGTAAAGTAATATTTGTTGACGTCGCACCAGCGGATTGTTTTCAGAACCCGAATGTGTACTCCATTTTTGAGTTTAAAGGTGACATGAGGGACAAAACGCTGTTTAAACTCATTCGTTTCTGTAAAGGGGTTGCCCATTCCACGTCGGACTTAAGGGCCGAGATTTTTTATAATTATCGTCCGCCATCATCGCTCGGGTTAAGTGGTTGGGTTCAGTATATGAGTTAGACTCTGGGTATAAAGTATTACTACAACACGGTGACTAGGAAGTCCATGTGGAAAAAGCCCCTTGAGTTGATGCCTAAAGAGGAATATGATGCGTCATGGCGGGAACGGACTGGCAAGGACGATCGTAAATATTTCTACAACAAAATTACAGAAGAGAAGGAATGGTATATTCCCCCATACAATGCTAAATGAGCGTCTTCTTCCACATTGGAAAACTTCAAGACTTCCCTCTAATATTAAAAACTAGCAATCGCACCTTGGTGTGCAATGGGTACGCCGAATAGGTGGGGAAGATCAATTAAGGAAAAATTTAGTCTATTTATTGTTTAATGAGGTCAATTAGTAAGCCATTTATCAAATGATTTTTGTGCAACAAAGGTCTTAATGGAGAAATGATAACTTCAAGTCAACTATGCATCCACTTATAGGGATCCAAACACATTGAAACAAAAACTCTGGCTTAGGAAGATAATCAGGTTCCATTACCAAAGGCTCATGTTTTGTTTGCAAAAGGGAGAGAGGGAAGTAGAGAGAGAAAGAGAGAGGTAAGGATATATAGATGGAGATGGAGATGGAGAGAGATATGGAGAGAAAGAGAGGGGGAGATAAAGAGAGGGATAGATAGAGATGGAAGAGATAAATATATAGAGAGGAAGAGAGAGGGAGAGATAGAAAGATAAATACATAGAGACATTAAACAAGCCGGAAATATAAGCAATTTTGTAACCATAGTGGGAGACACATTTTCTCCAATATTTTTAGCAGTATGCACACTTTTACTATTCTGTCGGTCACCTTCACCAAACAAAAATCAAAACAGATGATTTGGACTAAAACTTGAAATAATTTATCCTCTTACGCAACATCTCTAGTTATAAATACAACAATTTTCAATAAGAGAAGCTTAGGATTTAGATTGAGGAATAGTCTCTAGCTAGAAAAATTTACTAGAAAAATTTACTTGCCTCCACGTGCAATGCAAGATAGATACACCTTCATCAAAGTAGTAATTGAGCTAAATGAATAGCTAGAGATGTCCATAAAGATAGAAATAACATTGAAGAATGGAATCACAAACTTTTTAAATTATAGAGACTTGACATGCGATATGCCATCCTAGAGACTCCTATGACACCTTCCCTTTATGAAGTATTAATACATATTTGCATTACATTAATATATAATCTTGTGACCAAAAACTAAAACAAGTCTACATCTCTCTTTCTCTCATTCTCTATCTTTTTTGAGTTTCTCTCTCTTTGTATATATACCTATCTCTATATAGAATTATCTCCCCCTCTATCTTTCTTTTTCCTTCTCTCTTGATATCTCTAGGGTGCACATTAAAATAACATATAAGTTATTAAATATAATAATTTTATATTTAGATTTAATAATTTGCATTAGAGAATATAATATATGATAATAACAATATAATTTATATAAATAATTTTATTTATATTGTATCTATTATATAATGTATTATATTTATATGATAAATATATATATATATATATATAATTTAATTTCTATTATATATTGTATTTTATTTATATGATAATTTAATATGTACTATACAAAAATATTAATTATTAATTATAATAATTTTATATTTGTATTTAATGCTTTCTATTCTAGAAGATAATATATAACAATTTTAATATAATATATATAATATTATATAATAATAAGTATATGTTCTTACATATAATATAGTTTTGTATCATTTAAAATATAATAATAATAACCATTTGACACATGTAAGAACAATTTTAAACTACTAAATAACTAAATAGATAGACAAAGAGATGTAGAGGTAGAGAGATAGAGCATGAGAGAGAAATATAAGAGATACAAAGGGAATGAGAAACAAAAAGTAGAGATATTAGCAAATAAAGAGGAGTGGGACAGAGGGAGAGATAAATAGTGAGAGATAGATTATCTAATTCATTTTTAAAACAATATTATATTTAAATATAGTTAAATATTATATTCTACAATACAAATTATTAGATATTATAAATAATAGATTTTTATGGTACAAACTAAATTAGCATATAGAGAATCTAATAACTTTATTGACTGAGATAGCAGAAGGGACAAATAAATGGAGCGCGGAAAGGGGGAGAGAGAAACATGAGAAAGAGAGATAGACAAAGATAAAAGGGAAGATTGAATCTCTACTTCTCCTCTCTCCTCTCTCTATCTTTTTGTCTCCCTCTTTATCTCTTTATATCTATCTATCTATCTATCTATCTATCTATCTATCTATCTCCATACTTCTCTCTTACTCATTTACACATTCCCTATTTCTTCCTCCTTATCTCTATCTGTATCTGTATCTATCTATCTTTCCCCTATCTATCTATCTATCTCCCCCTCTCTCTATACCTCTCTCTAATACTTGCTTCTCCTCCATCTCTATCTATCCCTCTCTCCTCCCTATCATTATCTCTCTCTCTCCTCTCCATATCCCTCTCTATTTTCATCTCCTACCCATCTCTCTCTCACTTTTCCCCTCTCTATGTCTCCTTATTTCTATCCAGGTTTCCTCTCTCCCTCCCTCCCTATGTAAACATACCATGAACAGGTCTATTGGTAAATAGGCCTAATTATCTTCATCATTCAAAGGGTTTGTTTCAATTGTGTTTGAATCCTTCTAATTGAATACGATACACAAATGTATTAAAGTGATAGACCAAAAAAGTTCCTTATTGACCTTCCACAACTCTTTGGCGTACCCATTGCACACCAAGATGCGATTGATAGTTTAAAATTTTATTAAGTCATAGAAAATAAAAGTGGAACCTTATGCAATCCATTTTGCAAGTCAAAATATTTCTCTTAGTTTAATAGTCTAAGTGAGTAGCAATTTAATATGTCATCTAAAGTAGAATCTTATTTTATTGGTCAATTCTTTTTTACTATTGAATTAGATGGTGTTTAAGAATGACAAACAATATACATTGAATGATGTTTAAGAATGATTGACAAAATACATTGAATGATGTTTAAGTAGGAATTCCTAGGACTAAATAGTGAGTGAATTGGTTGTTTGTTTGGAGATTTGACTTCCAAAATAACAAAATCTTAACTTGCTATTTAAGTTTTAGAGTAATAAAACTGAACAATAAAAAAAAAATAGGTGGAGTATGAGGAACAAGCATTAGCTTGTAATCATTTCAAGACAAAATAAACCAACATTTGAAGTTGAAACTCTATAATGGTTTTTATTTATCACATTACATGCTATGAAGATTTTTAAGTCATATAAGTAATTTCAAAATGTATAATTTGTAAGTGTATTTAACTTGAAGAGATATATTTTCTAGAAGTTAATAGGATTTATTTATTTATTTATCAACTAGATAAGAAGAGAGGAGAGACAGAGCAAGCAACCAAACTCAATGATGATCAACAATCAATCTACTATAGTGTTAGTAGTGTTGAGAAAACAAATGAATAAATCTACTATAATGTTAGTAGTGTTAAGAAAATTAGTGAATAAACACAATAATAGTATAAACATAAAGTGTAAAAATATAATTGATGTGATTACAAAGATATGTGATTATCCTTAAATATGAAATAGGACATGAATAAGCATGTAAAACAAAACAAAAAATCAAAAAGTCCACATAATACAAAATATATATGGAGAAACACTTTTGTAAAAAGCTCCACCAATTAAGAGATGTCAAGCTTTATATTAATCAAGTAGAAATACGTACATCAATAAAACTCATATACTCTCCTTTAGTCTAACAATATTATAGTAGCATGCTTTTTCATGCCTCTAATATATAGAGAAAATAAAAACAAGAAACCACAAGTGGTTTACAAAATAAACAAATCCAAGTATATATTATAATGCCCCTAATCATGAAGAGACTCTTATTGGAATAAAATGAAACTCCTCTTACACATTGAAATGTCATAAATTTGATTGTAAGATGCCATTAAGCCCACTTTTCCATTTTGTGGTGCTCCACGTGTGCAATAATTACATTTTCATAGTCTACCTTGAGAAAGATGCTTCATAACTCTAAATATTTGACCTTCTTTGGTAACCTCATTCAATTTCATTACAACAATATCTCACATAATTGGAAGAATAATAATAAAACAATATACCTCAACTCTTCATGGGTGTCCACGTTACCCATTTTTAGAAAGTTGGAGACTCAACATTGTATAATACAATTACAATTTAATTATACACTATCCTAAATTCTCCCACTTGTTATTATCCATTGCAATGAAATAAATAGGAAAGTTGAAATGAATCTCAAGATACAAAAACTATGACCTCCATACACAAAAATAACTTATTTATGCTCATTGGTTTTGTATATGAATTTTCAACATTATCCAAGTTGTCAAATTTTTGTATCATGATATTATCACTCTACATAATCTCATGAAGAAAATGATACTATACATCAATATTCTTGGTACGAACATGGTACATGATATTCCTAGCCAAACAAACAACATTTTGATTGTTACATACTATTTAAACTAACTTATAATCAAAACCAACTTGTAAATACAATCTTTGTAACTAAACCACCTTTTTACAAGCATGTATAGAAGCCATGTACTCTATTTTAGTAGTAGAAAAATCAACCATGTACCACCTTTTACTCATCCAAATAATAAAACTTTCAAATAGATAAAGCATGTAGCCACTATTAGATCTTCTACTATCCAATTTATCTACCTAATCTATATCAACAAAGTTCTTTATGCCTAATATTTTACCTATATCATTACAACCATGATAATATAAAAAAATACTAATAAGTTTCTCACAAATATCTAAATACAATCTTAGCACATGTATAATGCTCTTTAATGAGGTTAGGCATAAACCTACTAAGAACTACAGCTACTCAAGTAATAACTAGTCTAATGCAAACCATTACACACATAACACTACCAAAAACAACATAAGACACAATATGCATGTGATCAAAATCATCATCTAACTTAGGAGACATATCCAATGAAGACTTAGTACATGATCTATAGATAAAGGAATACTCATTGGTTTACAATATTGCAAAATAAAGCACTTTAAAATAGTTTCAACATGCTTAGTCTTACTTAGCAAAATATTTCTATGAACACGATCCTTACTAATCTCTATTCCCAAAATATTTTTTGTTCCTCCTAAATCCTTTATATCAAATATACTATAATTCAAGTTTTAATCTCCCTAATCATCACTTTTTTTGTTACCAATAAATAAGTGTCAAAAATATAGATATGATAATGTTTCTAGAATCTAATAATCAACACATTTTATATAAACAGAGTGGTCTTTTTCATTTAAAAAAAAAACTCAGCTTCAATGCAAACGCATCAAAATTTTGATAACACCTCCAAGCAATTATTTCAAACCATACAATGATCATTTGAACCTACAAAATAAAACTTATTTCCCTTTTACTTCAAAACCATCTATTTTTAATAATTTTAATATTCATTTACTCTACTTGAAAATCACAATTAGTAGAAATAGAAAGTGTGAATATTACAGAAGATAATTCAACAATAATAGATCAAATTTCATTAATATCAACTCCCTTTCTTTGGGAGTAGTTCTTATCCACTATTATACTCTTTTACCTCTCTAACTTACTATCTTCTCCAATTTTTTTCTCTCATCATAGTTAACTAACATGAATGTATTGAGTAGTTGATAATGTGATACATAATATTTTAAAATATTAAAAACATTGTAATAATAATTTTTTCTCTTCATCTAGATTTATGTAGTTCAATTTTGGATTATTAAGTATGTTTTGTGTATAACGTCTATAATGTGATACAATATATGCCTAGAATAGTCTTTCAGTATCTCCATTGATTATTTTCCTTCCTACTAAGTACTATTTGTGACTTTGTAGCTCAATTGGATTGGCATTGGTTTTTGATCCATTTGACCAATTCATATTTTCAAAAAATATTAAAACTATTATTCAATATTTTATGAATAAACTAAGTGTTATGCATTCATGATCTTGTATTTTAGCTAGGGAATCAATCTTAAAGGAGTTGTAAAATAACTTATTTTAAGTAAATCATGCTTGCACAACCAAATCAATTATATAGAGGTGTTAATAAAGCTAGTTTTTCTTGCCTCAGTGACATTATTTGGATTCAAGACAATATATTGGGTTTAGCTATGACCATTTGGTTAGCCATTTTATTTATCAAACCTCTAGGAAAACCATCCTAAGTCTAGGTTGATCTTGAAGAGTAGGAGAGAAAAGCCACTCTTGTAGAAATGAATTTCAACCCTCCATGGTCTATGGATGAGAAGGTTTAAATTTCATGATGACAACCTTGGCCTTAAAATTAAATTTATGTTCTAGGAAGTGGAGATGTGGTTTTCAAATCCAAAAGGAAGTGTGAAATTTTTCCCTCTATACCAAGCAATAGCTCCACCACAACTAGTAGCCCTATTTAACCATCAATAAAATCTCCATATATAAGATGAGTTCCAATTCTAATTTTGAGGAAGAGAAGAAGCTCACGAGAAATATGTCATACAACACAAAATGAAGAAAATGACAATTTTACTAATTTTTGTTTTATTTTTAGAAGTTGATCTTAAAGAAGGTTTATATAGATAGTGTAAAACAATTCACACCCACGAAAGGCTCTCACTTGTCTACGAACATTAATTAATTTAACCTCACCAAAATAAAATTATTTTGGTTAAACAATGTGCTTGTACCCACACTTTCTAAATCTTGGTGGATTGTTGTCATATAGAGAAATTTATTTCTTGAAATTTGTTTTACCTGTGAATTTTATTGAAGACAATTTATACAAATTACATGTGATACACTTGATCTCTAAGATGATTTTAGACCCAAAAGAAAAAAAATGAGATGTATTGTAGACTTTATGCAACTTAGATGACTAGTTTCAATCAAATATGATAATGATTTGTTCTTCATAAATTAAGATATTTTTAAACCCAAAACAAAAAGATAAGATGTAATCTAACCTTTATACAACTTAAATAATTAATTTCAATATTAATTTCAATTATATAAGATAATGACTTCTTCTTCATAAATTAAATTATAGACACATGTATAAATTAATTTACGAAGAACATGTCGTTATCTTTTTACTATTTATATATGATAGTTTAGTTGAAATAATGGAATGATTTATCTTCTATAATGAACCGTTTAGAAATAATTAATTGTAAGCAATTCAATCCAGAAATCCTTCACTTGAGTAAATAATTTCGTAACTTCTTCTTTCTTAAGCTACACTGTAACTGATCTGGATATATAAAATCTGCACACTGCCTATTGTGGATCGATCTATAGCAGAGACTCATCAAAGCTGTGAATTGTAGAATAAGATATCTACAAATTATACTTTCTGAGAAATAAACACTTTACTGTAGACGCCACCATAAGTTCACCTTCTTATGACTATGTTTTTGGATTTTCTAAGCCTGTAAAATCCAGAGAATCCAGTCAGTATTTTCTCGCATCGATATTGTTGGAAATTTTCCACAGAAGTCGGTGCTATAATAGTGAATTTCCCAAGTATGACGCACATCAAGCCTGATTGAATTTCCATAGGCTAGGTGGTCCACAACAATTTGATTGGATTAGGCCACCTAATTCTTTGAACAAATCAGATTCTGACGCAAATAAGCATTTTTTAAAATTTTTATTAGGTCATAGAAAATCAAAGTGGTAACTAATGCAATCCATCTTGCAAGTCAAAATATTTCTTGCTTTAAGTGAGTAGTAGTAGAATCTTATTTTATTGATCAATTTTTTTTACTATCAAAGTGGATGATGTTTAAGAATGATTGAGAAAATACATTGAATGGTGTTTCTGTAGGAGTCTCTAAGACTAAATAGTGAATGAGGGTAAAAGTATAAAGATGAGTCTACAAAATGTGGAAGTTTTTGCCTTATGCAAAAAAAATGAAATCAGCTTGCCAAAAATAGGATTACACTTTTTCATAAACGGTATCCCGCTTTTAAAAAATAGGATCATGTTTAGCTTCAAGATCTCGAGCCTAAATTCTAAATGAGATCCTACTTTTTACCCCATTTATTAATGGGTCCCAAACCAGTGGACGTGAAACGAGATCCCAATCTTAACAAAACGGGATCCTAATTTGTAAAAATCGGGATCCTGTTTTAAAGTGGTATTTATTTTTAAAAACAAACGAAACTCAGTTATATTCGTAGAGCATCAGATCTTGATTTGGCAGAGATGACAGTGACAACAATGACCTCCAGGTGTGCCTCCACCCCCAATCTTTCAATTTTTTTGTGTTTTTTTTTAAATTTTAATACAATAATAGATTTTAGCATGTTTTTTTTCAATTTATTTAGCGTTTTATGTATTTTATTTACCTACAATAGTAGAAATGATGATTTGTAGAAGTAGAAGAAAAAATGAAATGAAACCCTCAAGATATTGAATAGAAACGAAAAAATCAACCTTAAATCATATCTTAAGAACAAAATTTAGCTTTTGAAACCTAAATTGTTCAATCAAACCAAAAGAAATTGCATTTGAAAACCCTAAATTGAAAGGAAACAAAAATAAATGTATTTGGAAACCCTAAATTGAAATGAAATAAAAAAATTGCATTTGAAAACCCTAATTGCTTTTTGAAACCCTAAATTCAAATCAAACAAAAAAAATTGGATTTGAAAGCCCTAGTTTGAAATGAAACAAAAAAATCTGCATTGAAAACCCTAAATTGAATTCAGACAAATTTTTTTGCTAAAACCCTAAATTGAAATCAAACAAATCATTTTACATTTGAAAACCCTGAGTTCGAGCTCAAGAATATTTGATAATGGAAATAATTCATTTGCATTGCTTAAATGTTTAAAATTTCATTTTCATTGTATGGAGACAAGTATGTAGGCATGGCTATGGAAGAAATTATTCAATAGATTTAGGCTGATACATAGTAAATTAGGGTCCTTGATATTGACAATGAAATATGATTTGATAAATATTACACTTTTAAATGTGTATTCATCAAGAGATGCAATCAAGTAAATGTTATGAACATAGATATAATTAGAATAGAAAACAATATGTTAAACTTTACTTTCAATGTTAAATTATAATTAGAATAGAAAAGATTATGTTAAACAATAGTTACAATTGATAAATTTTCAATGTTTGTTTGCAAATTTAGTTAACAAATTCATAAATCCTTGTACAATCCATTTCCAATTGTCACTTAATTAAATAATATTTGCATTCATTTCTATTTTATGTTTTAATCTCTCTTAGTCATGCCTTGTTTAAATTTCTTGTTTGCATGTGTTGTCTCTTGTCTTTTGAAAATCTTAACTCTCATTCTAGTCAATTAGTTGTTAATTAGGCTTCTAGTTTAGTCTAAAATCTCAATTTGCATTAGTTATCTAGACACTAAAAGAATCTAAATATTTTTCTTTTCTTTCTTTTAGGTTTTTTCAATTCGAAACAATCCAAAATAAAATAAGATTCAACATTAACTAATTTAATTATACATTTTATATCATAAAATTCATTTAAGTGGGAAATATTCAACTTTATCATAGTATATTAAAATCCATACATATATATACAATGAATATTAATGAAAAACATGTTAAATAAAATAATCTTATATTCAATTAAAAAAATATCAAGTTAAAGTATACCTCAAACTCAATCTTAATAATACATAATTATGTGTTTCTATTACGGAAATAGTCAGTCTATTCATAAAATCAAAAATATTCATAAACTAATGTTCTTGCATATGTGATGAGTCAAAAATATTAACCCCCTAACTTGTCATCCTATTACCCTAAACCCTAAACCGATGTCTTAAGGGGTCCTAATATGACATTTCCTAAGGGAATCAAAAAAGTTCTCAAAATTTGGTGAAGTTGCCTAAGGAAACCAAATTAAACAATAATAAGATCATGCCAGATTATAATATGAATGAGATTTCATGAGAGGTTGGTCAGTTGAAATAAGAGCTATCTCAATCAACTATTCCACAAGAAAATGTTGTTCACTAACTTGCAAGTCCATTATTCCAAGGGCCACCCAAACTTCACCCTAAACCCTAAACCATAAACCCTTAACCCTTAACTCTAAAATCTAAACCCTAAAGCATTCATTTTGTCATAGGACCTTAAAATGAAATTTAGTTGCCTTGGGAAACTCCACCAAATTTTATTCCCCTAAGCCATGTCATTTTGTCCTAGGACCTTACTATATAGATCCCCTTTAGCCATCCTATTTCCCTAAACCCTAAACTCTAAACCCTAAACCCTAAAGCTGTCATTTTTTCCTAGGACCTTAATGAAATTTGGTTTCCTTGGGAAACTTCACCAAATTTTATTCACTTAAGCCATGTCATTTTGTCCTAGGACCTTACTACATAGATCCCCTTAAGCCATCCTATCACCCTAAACTGTAAAGTGATGTCTTAAGGGGTCTTAATATGACATTTCTTAAGGGGATCAAATAAGTTCTCAAAATTTGGTGAAGTTTCCCAAGGAAACCAAATTTAACAATAATAAGATCATGCAAGATTATAAAATGAATGAGATTTCGTGAGAGGTTGTTCATTCGAAACAAGAGCTATCTCAATCAATTGTTCCATAAGAAAATGTTGTTCACTAACTTGCAAGTTCATTATTCCAAGGGCCACCCAAACTTCAGCCTAAACCCTAAACCCTTAACCCTAACGCATTCATTTTGTCCTAGGACCTTAAAATGAAATTTGTTTGCCTTTGGAAACTCTACCAAAATTTATTCCCCTAAGCCATGTCATTTTTTCTAAGACCTTACTATATAGATCCCCTTAAGCCATCCTATTACCCTAAACCCTAAACTCTAAACTCTAAACCCTAAACCCTAAAGCCATCATTTTTTCCTAGGACCATAATGAAATTTGGTTTCCTTGGGAAACTTCACCAAATTTTATTCCCTTAAGCCATGCCATTTTTTCCTAGGACCTTACTATATAGATCCCCTTAACCCATCCTATTACCCTAAACCCTAAACTCTAAACTCTAAACCCTAATCCCTAAAGCCATCATTTTTTCCTAGGCCCTTAATGAAATTTGGTTGCCTTGGGAAACTTCACCAAATTTTATTCACTTAAGCCATGTCATTTTTTCCTAGGACCTTACTACATAGATCCCCTTAAGCCATCCTATCACCCTAAACCCTAAACTCTAAACCGTAAAACATAAACTCCAAATCGTAAACCCTAAAGCATTCATTTTGTCCTATATTAATAGTTAATTGTTTTTTCATTCAAGTAACATGCCTTAGACATAAATGAGGCTTACACATTTTATCATTTGTATTCAATTAGGCCATTTATATTGAATGGTTTAAGGGTATTTCTTAAACATGTATCTTACATTTTGAAATTAAAAATCTAATGCAAGTCCACTTATATCTTAGAGATCACATGGATCAATTCAATAATATCTAAAATCCACCTCCACGCCCTCCATCTCCACCAACTCCAACTCATAACCCCCACCTCCACCACCTGAAACTGATGGTGCTTGCTTTCAAGCATGTATCAATGTTGATGTTAGAACCATTTAGGATCAAATCAACATTATTAAAAATGAAGAATGTATCGCACCACCTTTGACCTTTTTTGCATCTAGGATGCAAAATATTGTTGATGTTGTTAGGGCTATGGATGGGGTCTTAAATGAGCATCGACAATGGCTAGAGGAGAGGAGAAATTCTAATTTTGAAAAAGGAAAACACAAAGAAATGAAGAGATGTAGTAGAGAGCCGCAACACTTTATAAATTAAGACAATGATCTTATAGTTATGAATTTATGAATTTGGTTTGATGGATATTTTGTGATATTTTGTGTGATGAATTTATGAATTTGGTTCGATGGATATTTTGTGTGCTGAATTTATGAATTTGGTTCGATGGATATTTTTAGTGATGAATTTATGAATTTGGTTCGATGGATATTTTTAGTGATAAATTTATGAATTTTGTTGGATGGATATTTTTTAGTGTTGAATTTATGAATATAATAACTTATAATGATGAATTTATAATAGTATATATTTTATGACTATCTACTATCTTGATTTCTCCTATTGGAAAAATGTATTTTATATATGTGTTAGACATAAATGAGCTTTTTGTGAATGTTTCAAGTTTATTTTTTAGTATGTACATGTATTAAAATTACATAGTTCTAGATCTTAAATTTTGAAATTTGTATGTACACATAGTTTAGTTGAATGATGTATGCATGCATTACGCATCATATTTTTTATTTTAAATGTATGTACATCTAAAATTTTGAAATTTGTATTCTCAAGTTCAATCAAATTTTTATTTAAACAAATTTGCATGTATGTTTAAAATTTAACTATTTCTTGTAATTTTGTAAGTTTGTATGCTAATTTTGAATACTTTAATACAGGTGAACACTTATATATAGATATCATGGATCAATTTGACATTGATGATATCATCAATCCACCACCTCAACAACCTCCACCCCACCCCCTCCACCTCAACCCCCTCGACCTCCCTCTCCACCCCCTCCACCTCATATCCAAGCTCCACCACTCGCTGGATCAGATGAAGCTTGCTTGTGAGCATGTATCAATGAATATGTGGAATCCATTCAAAACCAAATCAATGCTATGCAAAATGAAGCATTGATTCCACCACATGTGAGACATTTTGCATCTATGATGCAAAATGTTGTTGATTCCATTAGGACTATTGATTCTGACTTAGATAGGCATCAACAAGATAAAGAGGAGATGAGACGATTTTATGTAGATGGCCTCTCATATAAATAAATTTTATACCTAAAAATAAAAAAATCCCATCTAGCCCCTTATTTTATTGACCCTACTACTTAGTAGCCCATTCTTGCCACTAAATCTAGAATATCCATGAGGTGGTGTATACATCCACAAATGAGTGCATATTTTTGGGATCGATGGTATATGGTATTTGACAATCCACCACACGCTAATCTAGAGGTCCCATTATATTTTTTGAGGAAACTATATGTAGAGTTTGTTATGGGGAAAAAACCCAATTATTTTGATTTTAAATCATTTCAGGGTGTTGGTGGTAGCATGCCACAATAGAGGTTAGGGGAAAGGGTTTATCCCCAACACCCTATGCATGTGCAACCCCTTGTTACTCCTCTTCATCCTTCCATTCCCACACCTGAGCATCAACGTGTGGTGGTATTGACATTAGGATCCCTCAATATGCTTGCAGGAGACCTTGATCAACATGCTTCTGCAATAGGGCTAGAGAGCATACAGACTGCAATGATGGAGGAGCATTCTATGGAGTTTGTCCTAGTACCACTCCATGAGTGTTGACACCACATGTATGTACTAGTTTCCATCAGCCATGTTATGGACCTGATCAGGCCACACGCAGCTTGGTGGATGTGGAGATTTTGGTGGATCATCTGGTCACCTCAGTTCATTCATATAATTTATTACTGCAGAGCATCACCCTAAGGATAGTGCGACACAGTTATAAATATGCATCTACATGTTGAATTTATAATAATTAATTGAACATATATATGAAAAAAAAATTACAATACATTTTAACAATCAAACTATTTGGTGCATAGATGACACTAACGATGGGACAATCATCTGCATAGTGAGTACATATGTCAACACCAGTTCTAGTTGGCAACCCTTATGGGGTATTCTGATTTAAAAATTTTATATTATAGATGAAATAATTTTTAACCTGACTTTTAAATTTATAATTCAATCATGAACATATGTTTTAAATATTTATGTTGGTTTAAGGGAGTCAATCGACTTCCATGTCGATTCCACCCAAGGGGTTGTTGAGCGCTCCTCCACTATCAAGCATCGTAGATCAGGGCAGGTACATTTATATTGTAAATTATTTTTAACTTACATTACCATAGTTACAATTATGAATTTTTAATTCACTATATATCAAATGTGCATGTACACTTGTAAATATTATAAGCGTTAAATGTCTATATGTACATTTCTAGGTTGATATGACAATGAGAATGGGCATTGAAAAAAATATTAGATGTTGTAGCTACTCGTGACCTTTGAATTTCAGGTTGTTTAAAAATGTTTCTACACAAAATGTGCAAACTTGAATATATATGTTTTAACCAAATTCAAGTATACATGGTTTAAATTTGATCTTGGACTTTGTTAGTGCGACTTTCTACCATGACTCAGTCATAGTTACACCTCCAAGAGGACATGCAGAGTAGGCTCTAGATATCATGGTAATTTAAATTTTTGATTATATTTAAAGTCAATTACAAATTATATATTTTGAATAACTTTAATTAAATTTAAAATTGAATATATATATATATATATATGTATTATTATATATATATATGTATATATATATATATGTATGTATATATATATATATGTATATATATATATATGTATATGTATATATATATATAACATATATATATATAATAAATATATATATATATATATATATATATATATATATATATATGTATATATATATATATATATATATATATATATATATATATATGTATATATATATATATATATATATTCAATTTTAAATTTAATTAAAGTTATTCAGAATATATATATATGAGCTCATACATGTTAAATTATTTTTCTTTTATAGCATGAGACACATCTTGTAGTTGAGCATGCAAAAATAGGTCCTGGACTAGAGGGTACACAACTTGTTACAATACAATTTAAATATGATAAATTATAAATTAAATTGAGTTAAATCATTTTTAATTGTAGACTTACATCTAATTTCAACTTTCTTTCTCTTGTATATGTAGATTGTTTCAGGGAATTTAGAGGTTGGTCCAGCTGCACTAGAGCATCCATAGCATCTAGAGCTAGATATGATGGTAATTTAATTTTATGATGAATTATAAATTAAATTTTCATTAAATCAATTTTAATCATCTTACATTTGATTTCATCTTTGTCTTGTATAGAGTGTTTCAGGCCATCTACATAGTCCACATGGTGTGAAGAGGTCTCTTGATTATAGAGACGATACATGAGCTAAACATGATTTTATGGGTTATATTTGATTATTTCATGGACTACATATTTGGTTTCTCATGGACTTAATATATTGTTTCATGGACTTTATTTCATGGGTTGTACTCTGTTGGATTTTATTTCATGGGTCAAGTACTTTGTTGGACAAGTCATTTCATGGGTTGTACTATGATGGACTTTATTTCATGCACTTAATATATTATAAATAATGGACTTTATTATTGTTGAATTTTAATTTACACATGTACATTTATGCATTTATTGTGAAATTTTAATATGTAATTGATAGGACATATTTTTACTTTTCAAAATATTCATAGCCAAGACATTAATATAGGACATTAGATGTGAAATTAAATATAAATATGAAATTAAAGTTGAAATTAATAGGACATTTTAATATTTGTACTTTACAAATTTAGTGATCTCCATACATGATATACATTCAATGATTAAAAATTTAGTGATCCATACATGATATACAAATTTAATTCACGTCCTAATAGGATTTCTTAAGGGGTCCTAATACATAGGTTAGATCTAATAAAATAAGAAAATAAATCATAATCTGCAAACAAAATCAATCCGTTTATACACCACAAAGGATGAAATTTTAAGAAATAAACAATAGCATACAAGATTAGAGAACACAAACATAAATACCAATCAAAATGCAATGAGTTTTTCCAAAAAAATTGTTCTATAAGTATACACCATATTTCCTAATTCTTTTACGACATAAAATTAAAGAACTTAATTATCCAAAAATAGGCTAAAGTTTTAAAATTAAATCATGTACTCCCATATTTACAAATCATGCAAAGTGCTAGAGAAAACTTAAGAACATAAAAGTCCTCTTGACCTCATGTTCCACAAAAAACATTAATTTATAAGTTGTTAGAACAAATAATAACATCCAACAAAAATACTACAACCTTCTTCCTCTACGTCCACCCTTTCTTCTGGTATTGTTTGTTGGAATGGGAGTGACATCCTCTGTCAAAAGAGATAACTAAGTTAAACAACAAGTTTCCATGTAATTGAAAACATCCTAAACCAAATGATTTCAAAATACAAATTGAATAATAGAAAATATCTTCACCTATGGACATCTTAAGGGGATGAAATTCTTCTAAGTACATGTATCATATTTAATTACAATTGATATAATTAAATTAGAATTTAGGATGACTCATCATAACAATCTTATTTTATACAATTTAAATAGTGTCAATGTTTATTTAATTCATGTCATAATAGGATGTCTTAAGGGGTCCTAATACGATGTCTTAAGGTGATCAAAGAAGAGTATAATTAAGTATAAATATTAAGTGATATAAACAAGTATTAGACTTTAGGGTGATTAATCATAACAAATGATATAATTAAGTATATTCATTTAGGATATGTCCTAATATGACATCTTAAGGGGATCAAAGAAGAGTATAATTACGTATAATTATTAAGTGATATAAACAAGTATTATACTTTAGGGTGACTCATAATAACATATGATATAAATAAGTATAATATTTATGATATGTCCTAGTATGACCTATTAAGGGGATTTCTTAAGGGGTCCTAATATGACGTCTTAAGGGGATTCCTTAAGGGGTCCTAATACAACATCTTAAGGGGATCAAAGAATTAATAAACATGTTGTTTAGTGATTATAAAATCAAATTTAAAGTAGGGTGACTCATCATAACAAATGATATAATTAAGTATATAATATATAGGATACGTCCTAATAGGACATCTTAAGGAGATGAAATACTTCAAAGTACATGTCTCATATTCAATCGCAATTGATATAATTGATTTAACAATAATTTATACATGATATTTAGTGATTATACAATCAAATATAAAGTTTCAAAGTAGGAAAACATGCACATTTAACAAACAAAATAAATATAGAATATTGATTTTGATACATAAAAACTTGTAACATAGAGTATAATTGTGTATGTACATGTATTTTGTAATTTGTACAAAATGTTTAATTGTGTAAGTATGTATTCACATATATGTCAACTCAAAACAATGTTTACAAAATTTAGCTATGCCTGTTGAATAGTCCAGATAATTGAGAGGGGGGGTGAATTAGTTATCATATTAAAACAATTTTCTTTTCTTTAATTAATCCAAAGCAGACTTATATCAAACAAAAAATAATCAAATAGATATAATCATGAATGCACATAACAACACCATGCACAATGAACACTAGAATTTATGCGGAAACCCAAGAAGGGAAAAACCATGAAGAATGTTAATTCTCAATTATAGAACACTGATTAAGGTGATTTTTACAAAGGGCTCACTGCCAAGTTACTCACTACATGTAAGGCTCACTACTGGTGGGCTCATTGCCCAGCTAAATTATAGCCAAAGATAAAAAGGATCACTTCCAAAAGAGAACGACTCACTATCGGTGGGCTCACTGCCCGATTAATACAACTGATTACAAAATAGTCTCACTGAAAAAAGTGAATTGATGAAGTTGCATCTACATATACATGAATTCAGTTCTAGTTAAGAGCACAATATCTGTGTGCAATAGATCTAGTCAAGAATCTTTTTCACATCTTCCTCGCACAACCTTTGCAAATCATATGACTTCTTCCTTTGCACCCTTGTGTCTTCTTACACACACCATACTCCACACTCCTTGTTTCATCGAACAAAAATATATTTTACTTAAACCATTTCATTATTTCATAATCTCCTAGGTCGGCTAGACACAATGTCTTCATAGTCTTCTAAGTCGGCCAAACACCATTTGAATTTAGATCACCACAAAACATGTTGGCATGAAGAACAACGTTGAAATATTCAATAAGGCCTTGCATGCTAGCATTAAACCCAAAAGATAGGTTGCACATAAATATCTTCTTGCCACATTACCAAGGGACCCATTAATAGGTCATAAATAAGATAGGTCCATTACATAACATAATTATCAAAAGATATCAAAAATTGAACTACATGAAATATATTTATGAGCCGATGGGAATGCCACAACCAAGAAAAAATCTTGATTATCATCAAATTTAGTATCAACTGGAGAGACATGATTTGACATACCAAAACTTGTAACATGCTACATGAATGTCTGGATAACAAGGTTACCCGGAGTAAGCTTTGAGCATAGTAGCCAACATCAAAAGATTAGACTTCATTATTCTACATTTAATGTCTTCCAGGAATGTCCTAAAAATAATTACCACCATATCTGGATCGAAGATAACATCCACACTACACAACATCAAAGCATATGATAGGATAAATCATTTTTGTATATCATCTGGAGCTCAACCTTTTGGATCCAGGTCTTGACATCAATGACAACAATGCTAAATCATCTCAACAACTTCTCAACAATGCCATCTCAAGAACATATGAAACTTGTGCTTGGAATCTAGTAGGTCTTCACACCACCTGATATCAAAATGGTACAAGAAATATCAATGAAATCATCAAAACATACATATTTTAATTTATATAAAACTATCTATATGTACACAACTCAAGTACCCGTATTTAAAAGTATTCCACACATGTGAGTAGGTTGAATCTACATCCTCTCCTTTTTGTTTCAAAGTATGAGATCAATGTGATTATGGCTTGAGGATACAAAAAATGATAATAATCAATTTTAACTATTGGGTATGTGCAAGATCATGATGGGCCAAAAAGTGGCACTATGATGGGTATTTGTAGGGTATGTGGCTGGCGACTTTTTTTTACCGAAAATTGATGAAATGAAAAGGGTTTTTAAAGGAGATTCTTAGCTTTCCACCAATATAAATTAAATTATTTACTTTGAATTTAATAAATTATTATTATTCATTTTCTATTTGAATAATGACTAAAGCCCTAATTGATAGGCTGATTGAAAAAAATCTATAGCTTTCAAACGGTATCACATTTATTGAATATGAAACATGTGTCACATTCTATACTTTGTATACTATAGGCTTAAAAAAAAAAAAAAATCCATGAAGTTTTGACCAAGTTAAGGTGGTCAGACATACGAGTTTTTATATTTTTAAAACTTGTAATAAAAATTCATAATTAATTATTTACTTTGAAAAAATTACAAAAATATGCATCACATTCGGACATGAGTCCTCTACTTATATCTAAAATATTATAAAAAAATACTATCATTTTATTGTGGTTAGGGTGGTTAGATAGACACCTACTTCTTATTTTTTCCCTGAAATTTAAGTACTACTACATTGAAATTATAAATTTTCAGCAAATAGATTTTTTTCTTTTTAAAATCAACCTAGTAGTTTAGAAACTACATTCAATTTGAGCTATAGATTCTATTCAGTACATATTTTTGAAATAATATAGATAACTTATTCAAATTTTTACGTCAAGAACTTCCTAACTCTGATTTTTCTAAATTTTTTGCCACTTAAGGGCTTGTTTTTTCCATGATGATCCTGCACATACCCTATTAATGTACAAGAAATATCAATATATAATAAAAACATGTATTTAAATAAAATTTAACTAATAATTACCTATTTTTACCAAGTATTCCATTTTGTCTAGGTTGAATCTACATGGACTCTCCTTTTTGTGATGATGGCTTAAGGATCTATAAAAGGAAAATTTAAATCAATTTCAACTAATAACACACTTGAGCAATATAAAAGCATGTATTTAATCTATTTAAAAGGACAATATAAAACTAAAACTATATTTACCTGTATTTACTTATTCCATTGTACCATCCACATCCTCTCTCTTTTGTAATGCATCTATGATTATCTCATGCTCTTCCATAGAAATTATCCATAACACTTTATTTGTAGGTGTTCCATGATATCAGTCTAGTTTTATATTTGTTGTCACCACCAAATGTGAATAGTGTATATAATATTTTTATGTGTTTCATAATCTACAAATGCGGGTAGACCATTCTTCCTTATCAGGTATTTTCATAGCCAAGTGCCAACAACTGATATCGATCCTATTGGAAAACATGATAACCATCATCAAATAAGTTCTCAAAATTTTCTTAAGGGGATCAAAGACTTGTTCTAAAAATTTGCTTAAGGTGATCAAAAACTTGTTATCGAAATTTGCTTAAGGGGATGTCTTAAGGGGATCACTGTACCTGTTAGCTAATGATAGCCATCATCATCTTATCGAGGTGCTATTAACTTATGTTTAGTCTCCACACAACGATCCAACCAATATTTTGTTTCCTCTTCATTCCCCTCAGGTGCAACAACAACATACACATACATCCTGCAAACAAAATATGATTTAATAACTTGCGCATATCCATATAAATAATTTAGTATTAAAAAATAACTTAATAAAGTGAAATAAAATGAAATAAATTAAATTAAATTACCTTCTTGTACAAGGTCTAAAACACGGTCGTAGTCTTTAGATGCAAACACTTGATCATTTTCTTCAATAGTTTTTTCATATTGATCGTGTGCTTGTGCAGGTGTCAACAATCTTTGCTCCCACTCTTCAACCCATTCTGTATTTTCACATGCTTCCCAATCTGCTAAGATACAAAACTAACAAAAACACGGAATCTCCCTTGTCTAGATATTCCATGTGCTTGTTGCCGAACTCTTAAATGAATGCCATTTAGTAGATCCACTAATTGTCTCACAGTCAAGTCCAAGTAGAATGTTCTCTTCTTCAACCAACCAAAAGAATCGGAGAACTGTAGAGTACTCACTCAAACCAATTGTAGATAATCTTGTATTGCACCAATCCCACTCTTCAACCCATTCTGTATTTTCACATGCTTCCCAATCTGCTAAGATACAAAACAGACAAAAACATGGAATCTCCCTTGTCTAGATATTCCATGTGCTTGTTGCCGAACTCTTAAATGAATGTCATTTAGTAGATCCACTAATTGTCTCACAGTCAAGTCCAAGTAGAATGTTCTCTTCTTCAACCAACCAAAAGAATCGGAGAACTGTAGAGTACTCACTCAAACCAATTGTAGATAATCGTGTATTGCACCAATCCACAATCCCACGTGCATCTTTACATTTTACCGCATCCTCAAATTTCAATTGTCCTCTAGCAAGAATTCTTTTGACACACGCACTAGCTCCATCATGTTCTCATTTACCATGCCCAACTTCAAAAAAAATCCATATATGTTGGACATTAAGTTTCTTGTGAACCCTACTCAACCAATAGAACATTTGAGCATTCTTGAACTTCCCCAAACAATTATCTGACCATATGAGGTGTTCTGTCATTTGGATTCCTCTTTCTCTTAAATTTCTATTAAATATATTGAAATAGTATTGAACAAACTCTAATGAGTGTAACCGATTGTCACTCAAATAGAAATGATACTCCCTAAAAAAATTTCTATCATCCTCTGTGCTATCATCTACATGTCTATAAATAATATGGAAAAATATAGCTATTTGCACTGAATTATAATATTGAAATTGAATTTCCTCTTATAGAGCTAGAGTATATTTTTTTCCAAAATCAACCACTGATAGTATATCACCAATTGGAAATGTATTTCTACATGCATGAAATTGGCCATCAATCCATCGAGCATGTTGAGAGTGCATGGAATATTTTGTTACAATCTTATTCTTAAATTCACTTACAGATGCATGTACACTAACTTGTTCTTTAACTAAATCACAACACTTTCCTATTTTTGCATCTTTTAAAGAATAGTCAACATTCTTAAATATTTTAACATTTACTAATTGTTTTCCAAAATCATTATCAACACTTTCATGCATACAAATTCTTAAGAATGAAAGATTTCCACAACTAGTGCATTGTCTAGAAATACAAAAACTTAAATAAAACAATTTACCATTAGATATTTCACAAAACAAACCTGATATAAACTCCCTTATTGTTTCAGGTGGCATATTAATACCACATTCCTGCATAATCCTGCTGGTATGCAAAGTACAACATATATATCGAAGAACATCATAAAAATAATGAAATTTTGAACATGCCTTTTACAACAATAAAATATTCCTTGCTTATTATTTTTTACATACCAGGGTTCACATTTTTCAAAAGACCTTTTTCAAGACTTATTTTAATATTACTAGATAATACTAAATCACCACAAAATTTTCTATAAAATTCAATTTCTGTTGTATCTAATAGGTGTTTTGGATGAGGATCATGAACTTTGGACCCCACTCTTAGTTTTAAAACATCTCTAGCATTAGATGATACCCTAGTATTATCATGCCAATATTTTTTAATCAAATATTTAATTTGAACATTGAATTTCATGTTAGACCTTGGGAGTTGACCACTAAAACTCCAACATTGGTTAATTGGATTATTTTCTATAATTTCTTCTCTTAGCAATGTTGTAGGATGTATTTGTAGAACTTCACTAATATTGCTTACCATTCTTTTATTCAAAGTTGCTTTATTAACTATAGCAGTTGTTATAGCTCTTCTTGCTACATTTTTATCTTTAGATTGACTATTTTTTCCAATAGATTGAATGGCACTAACAACAATAGACATAGCATGTTTTAATGATTGATCTTTTCTTCTTGTTTTAACAAAAAAGCCTAACTTTTTCATTAGTTTTCTCATTTTTTGCATTCTCATCAATTGCATCATTATTTGACATTGAAATGCAAGTTTTTTATGATAAAATAATTTTTTGTATATTCTATTCACATGTGTTCTTATTTACCTCCAAGAAATCTTACTGGGAAGATTATCCATAATATCACTTTCAATTTTTTTTAAATGTTTTCATTAAATTCAACATCACAAACAAGTCCTAGTATGTCTTCAAATCCCTCTTTCAATGCTATGGATAATGTTTCAATAGGCAAAAATCCAAGTACGTTTTCATTTTTATTTTCATCAACAAAACGGTTTTTGTTTTCATTTTCAACAAAAGGATCATTCTCATTTTCATTTTCAACAAAAGATTTTTCATTTTCATTTTCAACAACATTTAAACAATTTTCATTTTCATTTTCTAATTTATTTTCAACATTTTCATTTTCTAATTTATTTTCAATAAATTCCATAAAATTTTCATCTCTCAGAATATTATCAATGTCAACATTGTTAAGTCCAAATCTTGGAAAACTTCTACAAAAAAAAATTCCATTTCACTAAAATGTGGATTTGAAGATGTACTTGGATTTGTGCCTATTGAAACATTCTCCATAGCATTGAAAGAGGGATTTGAAGACATACTAGGACTTGTTTGTATAATCATATTATTTTCCAAGTTGACTTCTTACAAATTAGCTTCATATAAAACCCTGGTATCTTCAATATTTTTATCTTCAATAGTTGTGGAATTGGATGCTTCAACATTATTCATTTATCAAATCTTCATTCTTCTATCTCTTTTCATTTTTTCTTATTTATCTTTCTTTGGTTGAATTCCTTCAGGAGTCAATGTCTTCCTATCTTTCCTCTTATTATGAGCTTTTGAACCCATGATTATAAATTTCTCAAGCACAAATGAATGTCAATAGTGAAAACCTTCCAAAATTTCAATCCAAATCGCAAGTTGAAGAACTATAAAGACAAAATTCTTCCTCTTTGTGCCATAGAAAAATGGCCTCTTGGCATTTTCATGGTCTTTTAGGACTTTCTTCACGATGCTTGGTCCATTTTTCCTTGATTTAATGTTGCAATGTGGCTTGAACATTCACATTAGGTCCTTAAAATTCAAATTATGGCATCTTGTGAAGGTGTTGTGAGGTGTTGTAAAACATTTCTACACTTTTCTAGACTTTATTCATTACAATTCACATAAAATCACCCTTTCATCACTTATCAAGTCCTATTTTGAAGTGTTGTAAAGTCTTGTAACAAGATTTCATGCTTTTCTAGGCTTAATATCACTATTTATACCTTTCTTATGCTTTATTTGACCCCTTTATGCCCTTGTAAGTCTTAATTAAGTATTTTTTTGAATGTAAACCCGAAAAACAACATTAAATGCAAGATAATTCCCAAAACCCACTTTCAAATCCAAGGTGGGACCCATTCGCCATGGGTGGTGAATGAGTCCCTCTTGGCTCAAAATTTAAAATATTTCAAATTTTCTTTCGGGTTTTTATTTAAAATCACCTTATGTCGGCCTATGATGAGGTATCTTTGGGTTACTAAGGCACAATTTTGTATAAATAGGTGTTTTTACATCCATTTTAACCCCCATTCATCAAGTTCACTTATGCACTCATTCATTCAAGCATTCAAGCACTTTGCATCATTCAATCAACGATTTGGAGCAGCCATTGTTATATCTTCATATTTCTTCAACAAGGTTGGTGAGTTTAGGACATTTTCATGTTGTTTATTCATCTTTCATTTTTCATTTCATTCCATTTCTTCATTAAGGGTTTGATTACGAAAGTGGGATTTGACCAAGGCAAATCCCTATAACCCAACCCTTCACCATTTTTCCCCTTTTGCATGTATGTGTGCAGACTTGTGTATGAAAATTTATCAAGTAATTAGGTGTTGAAAGGTGGCCAACAATTGAACAAAGTGTTTCAAGTCAACTACAACCTATTTTAAGCTTGGAGACAACCTACAATCCTTTTTCTACAAATTTGACTCCATCAACCCGACAAGTAGACAACCTCAAATCTGGTGCTACGGAATTGGTGAATCCTGATTTCATAGAATTTTGGGAGAGATCTAACTGATTTTACATCAGTGGTGAATGAGTCCCACCTTAAGGTTGGAAATCCATATTTTGTAAGATTTTGGATCCTAACACTCAGAAACTAGTTTCTAGAAGTTTTCATCAGAAGCAAAGACTGATTCACCATCAGTGGCGAATGAGTCCCATTGGTGATTTTCAATGATCTCTGTTAGCACTCATAACACTCTAGATTCTTCATTCTCTTCCTATGTGCAATCTGATTCAACATTCTTCTTTTTTGTTTTGCATTTGTTCATGTTTAGTTCATGCTTGCATATCATATTGTGTTTTCAAACATTGCATATTTCTTAGGTTTTGCATTCATAATCAGTCAATTAAGTAGCGTAGTTGCATTTACATCATCTCATTTATCCTTTGTAACATCATGCACATCTTAATTTGAGTGAACAACTAAATCATAGATTTTTGGGTAGGGCTTATAGGCTACTCTTGCACTCTTAGGAATGTTTCACCTAAAAGGAGAGAGATAAACCCCACTCAAAAATCTAGGTGGTTCACTCAAATTAAGATGTGTATTGTGTTATTAAGGCTAAATGGAATGATCTAAGTTAAATTAAATGAACTATTTGACTTATTATGGATGCAAAAACCTAAGAATTATGCAATGTTGGAAAACACAATGTGATATGTAAACATGGACTAAAGTATGAACAAATGCAAAAAAAAGAGGAAAAAGGCTATATCAGAGTGCACCTAGGGAGAGAATGGAGAATATGGAGTGTTTTGAATGCTGTTAGAGATCACTAAAAATCACTAGTGGGAATCATTCGCCACTAATGGTGAATCGGTCCTGCTTCTGATGAAAACTTCTAAGAACAGGTTTCTAAGTGTCGGGATCCAGAATCTGAAAAAACCTAGATTTCCAACCTTAAGGTGGGACTCATTCACCACTGATGGTGAATCAGTCCACTCCAAAAATTATGTGAAATCATGAACCAATGTTGTAGCACCATATCTGAGGTTGTCTACTTATTGGGTTCACGGAGTCAAATTTATAGAAAACAGATAAAATGTCTTCTCCAAGCTTGAAATAGGTTGTAGTTGACTTGAAACACTTTTTTCACTTCTTGTCCACTTTTCAACACCTAATAGCTCATTAAATTTGCATACAAAAGTCTACAAACAGACATGCAAAAGGGGAAAAATGGTTAAGGGTTAGGTTATAGGGATTTTCCTTGGTCAAATCCCACTTTGGTTATCAAACCCTTAATGAAGAAATGGAATGGAAGAGAATGTTAAACAAATAACATGAAAATTCTATCAAATTACCAAACCCTTATTGAAGAAATCTGAAGATATAATCATGGTTGCTCCAAAATACTTAATTCAATGATGCAAAGTGCTTAAATGCTTGAATGAATGTGTGAATAAGCGAACTTGATGAGTAACGGTTAAAATGAGAATAAAAACACTTATTTATACATACTTGTGCCTTAGTAACCTAAAGATACCTCATCGCAGGCCGACATAAGGTGATTTTAAAAAAAACCTGAAAGAAAATTTGAAATATTTTGAATTTTGAGCCAAGAGGGACTCATTCGCCACCCATGGCGAATGGGTCCCACCTTGGACTTGAATGTGGGTGTTAGGAATTATATTGATTTTAATGTTGTTTGTCAATTTTACATTCAAAAACACACTTAATTAAGCCTTATACAGGCATAAAGGGGTCAAATAAAGCATAAGAAAGGTGTAAATAGTGATAACAAGTCTAAAAAAGCATGAAATCTTGTTACAAGACTTTACAACACATCAAAATAGGACTTGATAAGTGATGAAAAGGTGATTTTTAGGTAAATTATAATAAATAGAGTCTAGAAAAGTGTAGAAATGTTTTCCAACACTTCACAACACCATCACAAGATGCCATAATTTGAATTTTAAGGACCTAATTTGAATGTTCAAGCCACATTGCAACATTAAATCAAAGCAAAATGGACCAAGCATCATGAACAAAGGCCTAAAATACCATGAAAATGACAAGGGGCCATTTTTCTACGGTACATTTAGCCCCCTCTTTAGTGAGAGGATGAACTTGCTTCAAACTCACACTAAAGTAGTCATGCATATCAAGAGAGAGGTCCCAATGTACTTACGTTAGCAAGATGGAACAACAACGATCAAGAGGGATGATCAAGCCCCTAGGATGAAGATCCCATGGCAAACTAGACATAAGAACAAAGGAACACATGTGTGAAAGGGAAATTGAATTGAGCTTGGATCGTTTGTCCAACTATTTATGGATTAGATCTAGGTTGTTTTTTTGAAAAAGAGAATGCATACTCACTCTGGGGTGACATAACTCATGGTAGTCCACCGAGTGAGAAGACCCAAAAAGGTGAAGTACATATGCTAGTTGGTATGCACTCATAAACACATAGGTGGCTATGGGGAAAGTCGTGCCATTTAATGGGCTTCCCGCTCAACCATATTAAAGTTATACCTCCTGATAAATTTAACAAGGTGCCACAAGGGAAAAAATGTTGGTTCATGCTTCATGAGACAAGCAAAGCTTCATATGCTTAGAACTCATGAACAAAGAGAAAGGTACCATAGGAATTCAAGTTGTGTTATTCAAGATGGAAAAGATGTAAAATGTAAAAATGTAAAAATGTAAAATGAAAAAGATGTTCAAAGGGGTCTTGTTAAGTTCATGCAAGGTCTTTCACTTAGGGAACATTGTGTCTAATGTCTCCAAGAGAGGAGAAATCAAAGAATAAAATATTCACAACTTAGGGGATGTAGTGTGTTGCATTATGCCACCAAGAGGAATGTAATATGCTAAGATAGATCACACTTATGAAGGACATCACACCCAATGTCATCCACAAAGTGATGAACGCATCATATGAAGTGACAAGGCTGCACTAAGAACCAAAAATACAAATTAAATTATGCAAATGTATGTCCCCCACTTTAAAGGAATTGCTACACACCATTTTGTGAGCAATTACTTTAAAGTAGCAATGGAAAAATGCAAAAAGAAAACAAGACATGAGAGCCAACTTGGAAAGCCCCTATTCCAATTCATATGTTTCTAATTTAGGCTGCTTCATGTAAATGAAAAGGAAAACAAAAGAAAAGGGAGTTGCCCCCTAGAAAGGAACACACCAAACACATAAGGGATCTATGGATTTTGGGTCAATATGTTTGTTACTGCAATTTTTTTATGAAAGAGCTTGGAACTGTCATCATTCACCAAAGCGCATAGAACTAGAAGAATGACACAAAGAGAGAAAAAACAAATGGAAAATAAAGTCCATTTTGGATCAACATGGAAGAGACATTGTGGTCTCAATGCTTTGCATCGTCCCCAAATTGAAAACACGAGTGGAAAGAAAATGAAAAGGAAAAAGAAAAGGAAAATATTTTGGGTCAAGATGAAGGAGACATTGCAGTCTCAATGCCTTGCATCATCCCCAAAAGGAAAACACAAAAGAAAAAATGAAAAAGAAAGAGGACCTTTTGGGTCAACATAGAAGAGACATAGGGTGTCTCTACACTTTGTGTCATCCCCAAAAGGAGAACACAAAACAAAAAACAAAAAAACAATGCATGGCATAGAGAAGAATAGAGGTATGAATAGAAGAAGTGTGCATGTTATGGGGGAACATGATACACATATAAAACTAGAAAAATATAAAAGGACCTAGTAATGCAAGTGTAAGTCAACCATTAACTAAGTTATTGGCTTCAAAAACTTAAGTGGAAGGGAAATAATGTAGTTAAGAGAGAAGAACAAATTTGTAGTACTAGGATAAGGCTAACTTCTTGCCCCCCCACAAAGTGTAAGGACAGAGTGAGACGAAGTGGGTGATGAGAAAGGATCATGCAATAGTGAGAACAAAAAATTCTACAACTATGGCATGATAAAAGGATTTTGTTTTAAGGGATGATGGGAAAGCAATTGGTATCAGTGAAGTGATATTTGTTTCATTCAATGTCTGACATTCTTTGGTTCGATGTCCAAGAACACGATGATAGTTGTAAAATGGTATGTTAGAATCTTTAGGATGGATGACCAACCTATTCATAGGTGGTAAAAGTAGAAGCCCTTTGTTTAAAATCAGTTGAAGTCTCCTTTCACATTTAGGTGGAGGATGAGTAGGAAACTTGAGGTTTTTCAATTTGTAAGGCCATTTTCATTTGCTAGATTCTCCTTTTTCATGAATGGAAGGAGGAAGAGGAACCATGGGGATCCTAGCATCCTTTTCATGAGAATCAGATAATGGTTGTTCACGTGGAAGGAGAATGTTCAAGTCAGGAGGAGAATCAAAGATCATGGTACCATCATCTCGAAGTCTCCAATACTCAAAAGGAGGGTTGTCAACATGAGGAGGATCTTAATATCCTAGTCCTATTGTGTTTTCTTCTGTTGGTTTTTGTTCCATAAATTGATGAATGTCATGCTCATGTGTTGTGTCAAAACCTTGTTTACTTAGAATAGTGAAGCCTTTTCCATATGTTTGTTTGAGGTTGATGGGAGTGTTTGTGACTTTGTGATCATAAAATGGTTGAGGGTGTGTTTGTGGAGGGGACTAGGTCCACTTGATGAGGGATCTTAGGTCCCACTTGAGTTTTAGGATGGAGCTATCCAAAGTGATTAGGAGGTTCAATAGTAGGAAGATTTCGTGGGTTCATGGATGGGTAAAAGGTTGCATTGGCTCAAGGTTATCAAGACATTCATTGAATAACTTGTTCATGCTATCATCATCTTCTCCAATGATTCCTACATGATGAGGAGGAAAATCATGAGGAGTTGAAGGAGCATGAGGAACCTCAAGGTCAGTAGGATCACATGAAAAGGCACAAGTGGTCATGTCTACTAAGGATTTCAATGAATTCCAAAACTTATTAAAAGAAAATTCCATGATGATAATGAATGCAAGTAAACTAAGAAGCAAGAAATAAAAGCAGATAGAGAATATGGAAAGTAAAATAGAAATAAATTACTAAAAACAAAAATGTAGGATATACCTAGAAAATGTCTGAAAATGTTATTTGAAACATGCAGGTGGATTAATTCGCCCAAGGTGGCGAATGAGTCCAACTATGATATTTTTCAGTGTTTTTTAGAAAATTTAAAGTGAGTGTAATGATTTTCAGTTGCCAATGAAGGATGCAGGTGCATATTTTTTAGTTTTTTCAATGATATGGTATGCAAAAATGAAGTCTAAATGAGTCTTTCACTAATGCAAGTGGATAAACCCTAGGATGCAAAAAAAATCCTAATTGAATGTTGATGCAAATGAAGTCTAAGATGCAAGATGCAATGGAAATCAGAAATGTAAATTGCTCAATATGCAGGTTCACCAATATGAACCATAGATTTTTGGGTAGGGCTTATAGGCTACTCTTGCACTCTTAGGAATGTTTCACTTAAAAGGAGAGAGATAAACCCCACTCAAAAGTCTAGGTGGTTCACTCAAATTAAGATGTGTATTGTGTTATTAAGGCTAAATGGAATGATCTAAGTGCAATTAAATGAACTATTTGACTGATTATGGATGCTAAACCTAAGAATTATGCAATGTTTGAAAACACAATGTGATATGCAAACATGAACTAAAGTATGAACAAATGCAAAAAAAAAGGAAAAAGGTTGAATCAAAGTGCACCTGGGCAGAGAATGGAGAATCTGGAGTGTCCTGAATATTGTCATAGATAACTAAAAATCACTAGTGGGACTCATTCGCCACTGATGGTGAACCAGTCTTGCTTTTGATGAAAACTTCTGAGAATAGGTTTTTAAGTGTCAAGATCTAGAATTTGAGAAAATATGGATTTCTAGCCTTAAGGTGGGGCTCATTCACCATTGATGTTGAATAAGTCCATTCCCAAAATTTTGTGAAATCAGGGACCAATCCAGTAGCACTAGATCTGAGGTTGTCTGCTTGTCAGGTTGATGGGTTGAAATCTGCAGAAAATAGACAAAATATCTTCTCCAAGCTTGAAATAGGTTGTAGTTGACTTGAAATACTTTGTTGACTTCTTTTCCACTTTTCAACACCTAATAGCTTGTCAAATCTGCATACACAAGTATGCAAACACACATGCAAAAGGGGAAAAATGGTTAAGGGTTAGGTTATAGGGATTTGTCTTGGTCAAATCCCACTTTGGTAATCAAACCCTTAATGAAGAAATGAAATGGAATAGAATGATAAAAAATAACATGAAAATGCTATCAACTTACCAAACCCTTGTTGAAGAAATCTGAAGATATATCAATGGTTGCTCCAAATACTTGATTAATACTTGATTCAATGATGCAAAGTGCTTGAATGCTTGAATGAATGTGTGAATAAGTGAGCTAGATGAATGGGGGTTAAAATGAGAAGAAGAAAACAAAATTATACATACTTGTGCCTTAGTAACCCAAAGATACCTCATCACAGGCCGACATAAGGTGATTTTAAATAAAAACCCGAAAGAAAATTTGAAATATTTTGAATTTTGAGCCAAGAGGGACTCATTTTCCACCCATGGAAAATGGGTCCCACCTTGGACTTGAATGTGTGTGTCAGGAATTATCTTGCATTTAATGTTGTTTGTTTGGTTTACATTAAAAAACACACTTAATTAAGCCTTATACGGGCATAAAAGGGTCAAATAAAGCATAAGCAAGGTGTAAATAGTGATAACAAGCCTAGAAAAGTGTGAAATCTTATTAGAAGACTTTACAACACTTCAAAATAGGACTTGATAAGTGATGAAAAAGCAATTTTTAGGTAAATTATAATAAAGAGTCTAGAAAAGTGTAGAAATGTTTTACAACACTTCACAACACCTTCGCAAGATGCCATAATTTGAATTTTAAGGACCTAATGTGAATGTTCAAGCCACATTGAAACATGAAATCAAAGTAAATGGATCAAGCATCGTGAACAAAGGCCAAAAAGACCATGAAAATGACAAGGGGCCATTTTTCTACGATACAACCACATTGATTTTTTGTGAGGTTTATCTCTCCCCTTTTAGGTGAAACATCCGAAGAGTGCAAGAGTAGCCTATAAGCCTTGAACCCAAAAATATATGGTTCACTCTTTTGTTCCTCCAAATGAGTAGAAAACTAACAAAATTCTACTTAAAAAATTGTTTACATGATGCCTCCTTTCAAAAATTCAATCCAAATTGCAAGTTGAAGACCTATAAAGACAAAAGTCTTCCTCTTTTATTCCTCCAAACAAGTAGAAAAATAACACAATTCCACTAAAAAAATTTTTTACATGATGCCTCCTTTGAAAAATTCAATCCAAAATACAAGTTGAAGACCTGTAAAGACAAAAGTTGGTAGAAAATAGCCCAATATGTCATAGTCGACCGTATATGTGAAGTTGCAGACTTCATAGTAAAATTTTGCTAGTAAATTTTTAGAAAATCGTAAAAAGAGAAATAAGATCCCGTTTTATAAACAAGATGATCCTGTAGTAAATGGAATCTCATTTCTATGTCAATGGTCTGAACATTTAATATTGGGAAATAGGATCTCGATTTACAAAAGGGATCATGTTTCTAAAAAAATTGAAGTTGCCCAGGTTGCTTTGTGGTTGGGTGTTTGGCTTGTATTGTGGTTTGGGAAAAGCACTGGGAATCTGAACCTAGGCCTTCAACCTAGTTTGACCTGCAAGTTGAAGGTCTTGACAATGTCAGAAAAAAGCAGTGACTTTGGACATATGGCTAGCGAATTTTTTTGTAGAATTTTTCGATGAAATTAAAACTCATTATAGATGAGAAAGTGAAAATTCCAAATATGTAAATTTTTTAAACTGGATTATTTTTTTATTTTACAATTAATTTATGATGAAACCGGTCCACAAACTTGAAATATTAGGGTTTTTAACTATTTTAATAACTTTTTATTGAAATATTTTTTTGTAAAACGAATTGCACAAAAATGTACTTCAAACAATTATTTTCATTTTAAAAAATAGATTAAAAAATGATAAGTTTAGGTCATCATATGTGTGATGTGCATGACAATTTTTCAAAATGAAAAATATGGCTAATAAAAATTTAACAAAAAAAAATCAATAAAAAAATTACAAAAAAATATCGAAAGCATGCTTTAGTGAGTTACAAATATTTTACCAAAAGGATTTAGAAAAATACGTTAATTTAGTTCAAAATATGGATGACATACACATGCATGATATGGTAAAAAAAAGCGACTTTTAAATAGTGGTTTTTAGAAATTCCTATTGAAAATCAATTTGAAGCATCTGGGTATTGAAATAAATTACATATTTGGAAACTAGACTCTGAGTACTACATTTTATTATTAGTGAATTTTTTGAAGATTCCATCTCTAAGTGCTTCAAATTTTAAGGTCAAATGTGTCAAATTTTGAATATCAGGGAAAACACTTCCACTTTTTGGCCAAAAGTGGACTCAACTTGTTGCACACACCCATGAATTGGTTGTTTGTTTGGAGATTTGAATCCCAAAATGACAAACTCTTCTTTGACTATTTAATTTTTATAGAGTAAAAAGAAAAAACAATAAAGAATAAATAGGTTGAGTGCGAGGACCAATCATTAGCTTGTAATCATGTCAAGACAATATAACCTAAAATTTGAAGTTGAAACTCTATAATGAATTTTATTTATCGCATTACATGTTATGAATATTTTTAAGTCTTATAAAGTAATTTCAAAATGTATAATTTGTAAGTCTATTTAAGTTGATGAGAAAGACATTTTTCTAGAAGTTTATAGGAATTTTAAAAAAAAATATCAACCACATAAGAAGAGAGGAAAGATCAAGCAAGCAAACAAACTCAATGCTCATCGACAATAAATCTACTATAATGTTAGTAGTGCTGAAAAACCAATGAATAAATCTACTATAATGTTAATAGTGTTGGGAAAATTAGTGAATAAACACAATAATAGTATAAGCATTAAGTGTACAAATCTAATTAGTGTGATTAAATGTAATGAACCGACATGTCCATTCATCCAAAAAACTACTATTTTTTAATATAATAAATACCACTTGTACAATTTTTATCTTTTACACATAAAAAGTAATAGAACATTGTGCAATCTTAATCATAGAATTGATAGAAATTTTAAGGATAGAAAATTTATTCAACTTTTCTTGTTATGAAAACATAAGATCATGTCAGATCTCTTTTCAATATAAGCACATGTTTACATTTTAAATAATTCATCATTGTAGGAAATATTTCAACTTACATCAATCGTCACATATAAACAAGAAGTGAAATATTTCATTAATAGTTCAAGATCAAGTGAAATAAATAGTTTTTTCTCTGATAAACTAAGTCTTTGACATCTCAACTCCAAGTGGAAGAGAATCACTCAAGCACTTTTCCTCCAACCACAAACCAACGGTCTCTTGCACACTTTCTTACTAGAAGTGGCCCTACCCTTCATGAGAGTAGAAGATCTAGGGAACTCCATAGATCACCATGCCATTTGAGAACTTGTGTTGTTTACTAATATAAATAATCTATCATACAACTCTAGACACCCTCTAGCTAAGTGTAAGATAGAAAATTGTCTCCACTAGGGTTTTAGGACCTAGGGCAACAAGCTTTCTATACTCCACATTCAAGGATAACCTTAGAAATCTCAATCCAATGAAGATAGAGGAAAGAGATATAGGAATAGGGGTATCCTAGGGTATGCTAAATGACTAATGAGAGGTTCACCACCAAGCTAGGGCTTGGAAAGACAAATGTAATGTAAGATGTAATACTTAAACCCAATGTGATGTAATCTTTCACTAAATGGCCTAAAAATGCATGTAAAACAAAATAAAAAGATGTAAGATGAAATGTGTGCACCTAGAAATTTGATGATGATTGGATGAAGGCCTGAAATGTTGAAAATAGTGACTTTAATGTTGACTGAGATTAATTTTCCAAGCTAGGTGAATTAATCCAAGATCTGGGTTTCTGTGTAGAAAAAAGAATCTGGCAAATGGGTATCCAAGTTTATAAAAATATGAATTTTAACCTAAATTGGGATTCACTCGCCAAAACTGGTGAAATAGTCTAGTTAGGGCTTTCTAGAACTTCAAAGTTTGAATCTGGTCTTCAATGTCTTCTCTTTTTGTTCCTCTTTGTTTCTAGATCTGAAACTCTGATTTCGGGGTTGTAGGTGACTTTTTAGTGAATATTACAACCTTGCAAATGGGGAGACAACTCCAACAACTTTCTCAAGCCTGTAACCTAATATTTAGTGATTTTCAAGTCTTCAAGGCACCTATATTTTCAATCACACAAGGAGATAAATAAAAAGTGTTGATTGTTATGGAATAGGGGTTTGCCATGGTCAAACCCCTTGTAGGTAATTAAACCAAATGATGAGATAATGAAATGACATAAAACATGAAACATAGAACATGAATCATGGATAATGATACCATGAATGATGCCTTGTAAATTATGTCTTGTAAGTTTTCAGCTCAATATGAAATGGCCATGAAGGATGTAGATCTTTATCTTGACAATAGGTGTAGAACAATGCTTGATTTTCGATCTTCAATGCTAAATCGCGACACTAGCTCAATAACATGCTTGATTCTTGATATCCTTGACATGATGATGGATCTTGAATTGCTGCAACAATTGATGAATAATTATGCCCTTGAATGCCTTAGTGATCTTGAAAACACTTGAATGCTCTTGTGAACTCAAACTAGCTATAATAATGCTCTCAAAAAAGTCTTAGGTGAAAATGAGTGAAAGAACCTTGTACTTATACTTAATTACATACAAGAATTCCCGAAATTACAACACTACAAGATGACATCAATTCTAGGAGGATAAAATCCCACCAAGAAATTGAATTAATTGTAATTTTGGGAAACACGAGACTCATTCATCCAAGATGGTGAATGAGTCCCATTAGGCCTAATTTATGGGACCAATTTCAAAAATGCTTAGAAAGGTGTAAAACTAGGATTGAGAACCAAAAACCTAGGTGGGACTCATTCGCCCAAGATGGTGAATGAATCCCAAATCAATAAATTTGGGCCACGCTTGACCTAAAAACACTTGAATTATGATTGGATGTTGATTTATGTCAAGATCATCCTCGAAAAGATGCATTAAATGAGGCTTGTGGGTGCAAAATAAGTCCAATTAAAGAATAAAGAAGCCCAAATATTAATGAAAACCCTAGAAAAGTGTGAAAGTGTGTTACAACACTTTAAATAAGGTAGGATTAAGACACAATTTGGTTTTAAGAAGAGGTTTATTATATTTATTCCATTAATACAACCTTAGAAAAGTGTGAAAGTGTGTTACAACACTTCACAACACTTTAGCAAGGTACCATTTAAGTTGATTAGTTTACAAGAGCCCAAGACCTAATGTGAATGTGTCAAACACATTACAACACTAAATCAAGGCAACATTAAGCTCATTTTAACAAGGATGGCCCAAACAAGCAAGGAAAAGTAAAAGGGATACTTTTTTCATTGCCACATTTAGCCCCCATTTTAGTGAGAGGATGAACTTGCTTCAAACTCACACTAAAGTAGACATTCAAGAGGGTTCCAACTATACCAATGCGGATGGTCTAGGATAACAAAAATCAAGGAGGAGGTCAAGCCCCCAGGATCTGAGATCCTACATCAAATCAAAATAAGCACAAAATGACATGCACGAGGTGTATAATATGCAACATCAAGATACACAAGCATGCAACATCAATAACTAAAATAAATAAAAACAAAAACAAGGAAAAATAAAAAATGAGGTGGATCAAGCTTGGATCATTTGTCCAACACGATGTGGATCAAATCTAGGTTATTTTTCCAAAGATGCACACTCACTCTGAGGCAACAGAACTCTTGGTTGTCCGTTGGGTGAGTAATCCAAGAAGGTGAGACACATACAACCAATATGCACTCACACACACATGTGAGTGGATAAGGGAAAGTCATGCCTTGAATTGGATTCCTATCAAATCATACCAAAGTTATACCTCCTGATAACTTTGATAAGACACCACACAAAAATGATCTTTAAACTTCAAGGGACAAGTAAAACTTGGCATGCTTAGAGCTCATGAACAAACAAAGAACTTCAAGCTTCATAAGGCAAGCAAAGCTTCGTATTCTTGGAACTCATGAACAAACAAGATGACTCTATAGGCATGCAAAGTGTGTTACGCAAGGTGGCCATATAACCGATGTTGTAAATAGTGTAAGGAATGTTCAAAGTGATTTTTCTTAATTCATGCAAGGTATCTTCTTAGGGAACATCATGCCTAATGTCTCCAAGAGTGGACAAGTCAAAGAAATATCACACTCTCGGAAGGAATCAAGCCCAATGACACCACCAAGAAAAGGACACATTGCAAGAATAAATAAAACCACATAGTGAAACATGAGTGTCAGTGTATGCTCCCACTTTAAAGTGGTTGCTAATACCATTTTTTTAAGCAATTACTTTAAAGTAGAAGAAGGCATGAGAGGTTATTCAGAAAGCCCTATGCCAAGTCATATGTTTCCAAATCAAACTGCATCATGTATAAGTATGTCGCATGCGAGTCAATCTTAAGGCATGTCATCCACATCCCAAGATTGCTCTTATATGTACATGAAAGATAGTCGACTAGCCAAAAGAGACAATGATAAGTGACATACGAGGACAAGGTTATCTAACTCCTTTCGCCCACATAGTGCAGGACAAGGATGAGCCAAAATGAAAAGAGGAACTAGGTGCTTGAACCCAAGGAAGAGAACCCCAGTCCTTAAGATATTGAATCTTATTACTCAAATCCTTACATCATTAGTGGAATGACCATGAACTCTATGATATGCACAAAATGAACTCTTGTAGTAAAATTTATTTCGTGTTCTTGGAGGGAGGGATATCAAATGATCTTGGAGTCTCAACAAGATACCCCCTTGATCAATGGTAGAAGATGTTCCTTTATTTTGTGACAAAGATATCTCTTGCTTAGTACAAGATGTCATACTTACACAAGACTCTTTAGATTGTGAGATTTTTTTCTCTCCTTTACAGGAGGGTGTAAAATCTAACGAATCCCAATCATTAGTGTTTTGTGTGATGGCATTGACATTAAGCAAATATTTTGTTGTTTCTTTCAAAGGATAAAAATCAAGACCACTAGTCTCTATCAATTCAAGATGCAATAATGTTAAAGTTGTCTTAGAGGAATATTTTATGATAGTGTTGTTATTAGGTGAAGGCTTGTTTGTATCTTTCAAGGGGAAATAACCAAGACCACTAGTCTTTTCTTGTGTGTGAGGCTCTATAGGGACATGTATAGATACCTTGTTCTCTAGCACCACATCCTTTTTCACTATAACCGAGTTGTTTCATCATTTCATAACCTTTTCCATAAATATTCTTCATCTCTTTTGGATTCGATGGTTGTTGATAGTCAGTTTCATCAAATTTTGTCATGTAATTTTCTTTTTCTTCTAAAGTGGTTGAGGTGGATGCTTTCAAAGGGTCTTTAGAATTTTGTGTTGACATTACCGCTTTTTATTTTCCCTCTGTAGAGTCTTTGTTTATGATCTTGTATTCTCCCATGAATGTTGGTTCGAAGTCTAAGGAACCCCAATCATCTTCTAATAACTTTGTGATTTCCTCAATATGTTTTTCTTTGTCTTTATGTTGCACAAGTTCTACTAGTGTAGTTGGTGTTAATGTTTTCAGGGGTTTCTCTTTGTTTTTCTCAAGTTATAAGACACTATAAGGCTCATGATTACTGTCAAGTGTGGATACTTTGTTTTTTGTAGACATACTTCATTTTACGATGAGGAGTAGAAGGCACCACATGTATCTCATCAATCCAAGTTCTTTCTAAAAGAAGATCATATGAAATATTATCGGGCATGACATGAATAGGTGTTTCCAGTGTAGATTTTCTAGCTGTAATAGGCAAGTAATCACACCGAACTTGGTTTCTTTCCTACATTTTCAAATGCACTAATATTTAGATAAAGAGGTAGGTTGACTTTTTTATTTATCTATGCCAAGTCTATCCAAAAGGGATACACTAAACACATTAAGGGTGGAGCCATTGTCAATGAGGGTTTGATTTATCCTTGTTCTATTATATTTAGCTATTATCATGAAAGCATCATATTTTTTTTACACTTCCAACGAGGGGAGCTTGCTTTGGTGGAAAACAATGTCATCATTTATTCCTTGAATCAGGGTTGCTATGTTATTCGGGTTTGCACTAGAGGGAACCACAACTAGTTGCAAGGCTATTTGAAGCATAGTGTGATAATTAGGTTAATTTTGAATTATGTCCCATAGGGATATCTATGCAAGAGTGTTCTTAAGTTGTTCAACAAGATCATATTCTTTCCCACTATGTGAAGTTAAATGAGGAGCACTAGGAAAAATGGGATTAGGCAAAGGGAGGGATGTTGAAGTTGTTTGTCTTGGTTGCAGATTGTTTCTAGTGTTGCATGTATGGGCAACACTATTATGACTCAATTTTTGTGACACATTATTCTTAGGTGGGTAAAGGATAAGTTTGGGTTTGTTTTGAGTTTGAGATTTGTGTGAAGGTGGGTAAAGAATTAGAGGATTCTTAGGATGTCCCATGGGGTATGTAGGAGGTCCATTAATCAAGTGGGATCTAACAGACACTTGTGCATTCATAACCTTAGTGGTCTTGGTTTGATGTATTTATAATAAAGGGCAATCTAGTATCATCTTTTCACCATAATCCAAGGAAGTCACATCAATTTCATTTTCTTGCACCATGATATCCTCCCTAGGAGGAGAGTTTTTAGGAGAACTACAAAAAAAATGTGCTCGACATTTAAGGATTAGTTCTTCCAAAATGACTTCATTGCAATTAGGGGAATGATCGATGGTTGGATTTTCTTGCTTTTCAATGATGGTGTTTCCTTGTTTACTAATGTTTTGTCAAGGGGAAGAGAGGAAATCAAGATTCCCATGACTTTCATCGATTGTATTTTCTAACATCAAAGTACCTTCTTCACAACTATAAGAGGTACTAGGAGAAGAACAAATGTGATTGTCATGATCATTTATGATTTCATTCCTTTGTTCCCTAATGTCTTCAAAAATAGGATAGGTAGGGGAATGATCATAAAGAGGGTTGTTATAGACCTTAAAGGTTTGATCATTCAATACCAACATATCCTCCTCACATTCAATTTCATCCTCCAAAACATTATTACAAGAGGGGAAAGTGTTGGGAGGTGAATGTAGACTAGTTGAAGTGTTATGTAGGTAGGTTTCAATGGTCTCTTGTTGTTTTATGTTATCATCATGATTACCTATTGTTGTTTCTTCGTTTTCATCAATTTCTTGTCTATTAAGAGAGGTAAGAGGAGAGAAACAACTAGGACTCTCAAAAAATTTATTGATTGGTTCTTCTATATCACCAAAATATCTTCTTCACAAATAGGAGAGACATTAGGAGAAGAACAAATATGATCATTAGGATTGTCCAAGGTTGTATTATGTTTCACTAAAACACTCTCATAGGAAGGGGATATGAACTTTTTCTTAGCATACCTAGATAGGCAAGATACTAATACTGTTTGAACAAAAATGATTCAAAGTGCTTCTAACCATCTCATGCAATGCTTCAATAATGTAAACAATGTATATCCCAAGATGAACAATACTTTTATCCAATGTGCAAAACATTAAGAATGCAAACAATGTATGTCCAAAACTTAAAAGCACTTTTATCAAACTTATGCAAATTTTTGTGAATGTAAACATTGTATGGGTATGTGCAGGATCATGGGGGTCCAAACTAGGACTCTAAGTGGCGATGAAAATTCAGAAAATCAGAGTTAGGAAACTTGACATAAAAATTTGAATAGGTTATTAACATAATTTGAAAACTATGTAAGAACAAAAGTTGTAGAAAATTGAATGTAGTTTCTAGGATATTAGTCCTTTTTTGGAAAAAGTAAATTTGTTTTGAGAAAATTTGAAATTTCAATGCAGTGGTACTATATTTTCAGGAAAAAGATAAGAAGTAGGTGTGTGTCTGACCACCCTAAGTACAAGAAAAACATAATCTTTTTTTCTATTTTTTTAAATATAAGTAGAGGACACATGTCTGGATGTGCCGGATTTTTTTTTATAATTTTTTTCCACATAAATAATTAGTTATGATTTTCTTACTAGAAATTTTTAGAATTATTAAAACATTTGTGTCTAACCACCATAACTTGGTCAAAAAATTATGAAATTCAAATTTATTTATTTTTATCCTATAGTATGTGAAGCATAGAATGTGGTGCATCTTGTAGATTCAAAAAATGTTTAGTTTGAAAGTTATAGAAGTTTTTCAATCAACCTATCAATTAGGAATTTAGACGTAATGTAGGTAGAAAATCAATAATAATAATTTATTTAATTCAAAATAAGGAAAAAATTATATTGGTGGAAAGCTGGCCCTTTTCGTTTGATGAAAATCAGGTAAAACAAAGTCGTCAGCCATAAGGGCAAACTTCGAAAAACTAAACAAATTCTCAAAAACACATTTTTTGGGTTGACTTTCCAGCCCAAACCAAATCCCAAATGGATGTTCGTTTTGGTTTGGTATTACCGAACCAAAACGGATATCCACTAATTATAATTTTTTATATTATTTATAATACATAAATATATAATATTATGTATAATATATAATATATTATATAGTATATTATATATTATGTATTATTATATTATATATTATATTGTATACTATATAGTACATATATTATTATATTATACTATATAGTACATATTTTTTGTATAGTCTACTATATATTATATATATTATACATATTAATTATTATATATAGCATATAGTATATATATGAAATATGAAATATTATATTAATATTATGTAATATATATTATATATTTATTGATGTGCGGTCAATTCACAAGAAAGTGAGAGAGAGAGAGAGGGAATGGGGGGGACTTGAGATAGAGGGAGAGAGAAATACCTTAGAAGTGGGAGTGAAAGGCCTGAGAGTGATGGGGAGAGAGAGCTAAGAGGGAGAGAGAGAGAGAGAGGAGGGGGAGAGAGGGAGGTATAGAGGGAAGCAGAGAGAGATATAGTTTGGAGGGAGAGAGGGAGTGAGGGAGAGAGAGAGTGAGTGAGAGAGAAAGACATGAGTGGGAGAGAGGGAGAGAGTCTTGAGAGGGAGATGGATAGAGGGAGGGAGATAGGAAGAGAGAGAGTCTTGAGATGGAGAGAGAGAGAAAGGGAGGGAGAGAGTCCAAGAGAGAGACTTGAGAGAGACAGAGGAGAGCCTGAGAGTGAGAGAGACAGAGAGAGAGAGAGAGAGTTGAGAGGGAGAGCAGGAGGCAAAGAGGGAGAGAGAGAGTTGAGGAGAGAGAGAAAGAGAGAGATACTTGATCTAGGGAGAGATAGAGACTTGAGAGGGAGAAAGGGAGGGATAGAGGAAGCTCAGAGAGACTTGAGAGAGAGAGGGGGTGGGAGGAACCTAAGAGTGATAGGGAGAGATAGATGAAGTGTTGAGATAGAGAGAGGGACATAGAGACAAAGAGAGGGGGAGAGAGAGGAAGAGAGGGGGAGAGAGGGAGAGGGAGAGACCCGATAGAGAGGGGGAGAGAGAGAGAGTTGAGAGGAAGAGTGTTTCCCTGTGTTGGGATGAGCTCTAGAATACTTGAAGTGATACAACCAGGTATGTGCAGGATCATCATGGAAAAAATAGGCCCTTAAGTGGCAAAAAATTCAGAAAAATCAGAGTTAGGCAACTTGATGTAAAAATTTGAATAACTTATCTATATTATTTCAAAAATATGTAAGAATGGAATATATATCAAATTGAATTTAGTTTCTAAACTACTAGGTTTGTTTAAAAAAAAAAAAAAACTATTTGGTGAAAATTTGAAATTTCAATGCAGTGGTACTTAAATTTCAGGGAAAAAATAAGAACTAGGTGTCTGTCTAACCACCCTAACCACAATAAAATGATAATATTATTTTATAAGATTTTAGATATAAGTAGAGGACTCATGCTCCAATGTGATGCATATTTTTTTGTAATTTTTTTCCAAGTAAATAATTAATTATGAATTTTTTATTACAAATTTTTAAAACATATAAAAACTCATATGTCTGACCACCTTAACTTGGTCAAAACTTCATGAAATTCAATTTTTCTTTTTTTAATCCTATATTGTGTGAAGCATAGAATGTGATGCATGTTTTGGATTCAAAAAAAGTGATACCGTTTGAAAGCTATAGATGTTTTTCAATCAACCTATCAATCAGGACTTTAGTCGTAATTCAAATAGAAAATGAATAATAATTACTTATGAAATCCAAAGTAAAGCATAATTTATATCGGTGGAATGCTGAGAATCGCCTTTAAAAACCCTTTTCATTTCATCAATTTTGGGTAAAAAAATAGTCATCAGCCACATACTCATCATATTGCCACTTTTTGGCCCATCATGATCCTGCACATACCCAACCATCAAACAAAACCATTACAACTCAATTCAACATTCATGACATTAAAACCTTCAATTTTAATAACATTTCATTATATCATTCATGTAAAAGACCATAAAATCATCATGAATAAGAATCATTATCTTCCAATCATGGTACATAAACAAGAACATTATGCAACTTTCAAACAAAATCCTTAGAAGACATCAAGATACATGTTAATTAGATTGTTCATGCGAAATATATACAATGATTATGATCAACAAATAAGTCATTAGTCAACCATGATGCATGAATAAACACTATATATATACACACTATATACATTAACAAACACTAAATTAATAGATTATTTAATATTTATTACTAAATTTTTGTCTTATCATTATACTATTAAATATTCATAAACTCAACACTAAAAATATCCATCCAACCAAATTCTTTATAAAATATCCATCGAAGATCAATTTTTTTATAAATATAAGATCATTGTCTAATAAATTTTTGTGGCTCTCAGTTGCATATATTCATTTCTTTGTGTTTTCCTCTTTAGATTGGGATTGTCTCCTTTACTCTAGCCATTGTTGATGCTTGTCTAATTCCACTTCCATGGACCTACATGCATCAACAATAGTTTGCATTTTTAATGCAAAACGCCCAATTAATGGGTGAACACGTTCTTCGTTTTGAATAGCGTTAACTTGATCCTGAATGGTTTTAACATTCACATTGACTTATTCTTGAAAGTGAGCACCATTGGGTGCAGATGGTGGAGATGGGGGGTTTCAAGGTGGAGTGGTTGGAGCTGGAGGGTGTAGATCCATGATTTAGATATAAGTGAACCTACATTAAATTTTTAATTGAAAAATGTAAGATACATGTTTAAAATCCCCTTAATCCATTCAATATAATTGACTTAATTGAATACAAATGAAAAAATGTGTAAATCTCATTTATGTCTAAGGCGTGTAAATGAAAAACAAATCATTGTTAAAATGATGTGAAATATCATTGAAAAATACATTTAATTTTTACCTCATTGTAATGTGGAAGTGTTAAGCTCCAAATTGATTCAACAAAGGTGGAAGTGTTAAGCTCCAAATTGATTCAGCAAAGGTGGAAGTGTTACACTCCAAATTTACAATACTAAGTGAATCTATATACATAGTTAGTAATGGCTAAAAAAAACTTGTCCCTCCAGCCATAGGGAAATGGGCAAAGTTAATGGGTAATAATCGATGGGTTGTGTAAGAGGTTATTATTTGTATATGATTTAATATAATAGCCTCCTACATAGCACATCGATTATTACCCATTCACTTCGCCCATTTCCCTATGGTTAGAGGTACAAGTTTTGTCTGGTCAGTACTAACAATGGATCTAGATTCACCAAGAATTGAAAATTTAGAGCACTTCCAACAAGGATCCTTTCTATTTTGAGAGTTGAGGAGAGTCAAAACAATTAAAAAATTAATAAAAAACAAATTGTTTAGCAAAGAAATACTAATTTAAAAATAAGAAACAAAGCAAGAATTTAAGAAACATGAAAATAAGTGATAAAGCATAATGAAAAATAGACAAGAACATAAAACAATTTTAAAAATGGAGAAAGGAGGTAATAAAAGTTCTATTTTATGTTTGTTTAGTATGTTAGGTTCAATTTTATGTTTTTTTTCTAGTAATAAAGGTTCCATTTTTTTGTTTGATGTTTTTTTGTTTTTCACTAACTAGGGTTTCAAAAAAAATTGTAACTTTAAATAGAAATGAAAAAATTCAAAACATCTACAAAGAATGCAAAAAAAATCTTAAATTTATCACTAATTAGCAAAAAAAATTGAAAAAATGCAAAAACACCATACCTGGAGGTCGTTGGAGGTCATTGATCGACTACTGCGTCGCCAAAATGAGGAAGAATTCGCATTATAAAGTCCTCAAAGAAAAGGATATATGTTATAAACAGATATCCTTTCCTTAACATATATCCATTATTAATGGATATCCGTTTGTTATATCATAAATTTCTTTATATATAATATATATTATATATTATATAATATATTATAATATATAATATATATTATATACTATATAATATATTATATTTTATATAATATATATTATATACTATATAATATATTATATATATATATATTATATATTATATATAATATATATATATTATATTATATATAGTATATTATATATTATATTTAATACGCTATTCCATTTGAAAATGAGAGAACAAAATAGATATCCGCTAAAAATGGATATTCGTTAATATCGTGATATCCTATATGTAACAACATATTGATTTTTCATGGGGCATCAATATCCAAAGGAGTTAATAACATATATACATTTTTTTATTATATATTTATTAAATATAAATATACTATATATTATATATTAAATATATTATAGTATACATTATATATAAAATAAATTATAGTATATATTATATATAATATATACTTTAATATATATATATATATATTATTTATATTCTAGATATATTGTGGGAGAGAGTGGGAGAGAGTGGGAGAATGGGAAAGAGTTTGAGAGAGGGGGAGAGGGTGGGAGAGGGTGGAAGAGAGGGTGGGGGAAGGTAGGAGAGACGATGAGAGAGCAATGGAGAGGGTGGGAGAGGTTGGGAGAGAGGGTGGGAGAGGGTGGGTATGAGAGGTTGGGAGAGGGTGGGAGAGCATGGGAGGGGATGGGAGAGGGAGAGGGTAGGGGAGGGTCGAAGAGCATGAGGGAGGGTGAGAGAGGGTGAGAGAGGGTGGGAGAGAGGGTGAGAGAGAGGGAGGGAGAGAGTGGGATTTTTTAAAGAATATCCACATTTGCAAATCTCGCAAAGGGCTTTTGAGTCTTGCAAACCATTTTATTGTGTTCCTATTAAGGTTCGCAATACATGTTGTAAATACCATGTTGATTTTTCAATGTATCATGAATTATTATACCATATTCATTCTACTATGCATATTGATGAAATGTTGCAGAAGCGTCATGCAGTGCAACTTCCCAACTCATCCAGGGAATTGTTAGATTCATTTTTATGCATTAGAGGTGATAGTTTCTTATTTTATAAAAATGATTGTTTAAATGGAACATTTTTGCAATGTGGTGGTTTATCGAATTTTGTAACATGCTTTCATGAGGGTAGTGATCATGATTTTGAGAACAAATTTGTTGAGAAAAACAAATACAAGATAGTGAAATACACATTGAAGAGTGGAGGTGAGGGTTCTAGATGTGAGTTGGTTGCAAGAGAGGTAAGTATTGTTGATTTTATTTCAGATTTTAATTAAAATATTTTCTATAAGTATGCAAGGAATAGCCATAGGTCGCAGTGGTTGGATTGGCAATTCAAGATGTGTAAGGACTCTTTCCCCATTGGAACTATTGTATATGTAGTTTATTTTGCTGAAAATTACACATTGCAACCAAAAAATGAAGTTCAATCACAATATTATAAGTCTTCAAATTGCTATTTTTGTCCACATAACATATAGGCATGCCCCTGATAGTACACAAGAGGACAAGAAGATAATCAGGGAGTACCATTTTTACATGAGTGATGATAGATCTCATTCATCTGAGTTTGTACAACATTTTTTTGAAAAAAAAATTGAGTTCTTGCAAGAAAAAGGAATTGCAATGGGTGGGAAAGTGCACCAAGATGGTTCCCAAAAAGCGGGCTTAAGTGGCCACTTTTTTTTTTTTTTTCTTCAAATCGTGAAACGTGACCTTGGATGTACAGTGAATTGGCGTTGTTTTGTCGAAAAACATAACATAGCAACTCTTGTACAACCTAAGCACGTGAACTTTTTTAGTATTTTAAAATTGCTATGTCAGAAGTTAGCTAATAGCATCTAGTTGATGCACAATTTTTCTGATAATTTTAATGAATATTTGATTTTTTACTAATTTTCTAAGGGAACTTCCTGAAAGCTAATTTGGTCATGCTCCCTACAAATTTTTGAAAATAATTGATTTTTTTTTTCTTTTTTTAAAATTTGTAGAATGGAGTCTAGTTTCTAAAAAATGTAATTTATTTAAAATTTTGATGAACGGTTAATTTATAACAAAAAAAACACTAAACACTGCTTTTGGAAAAACAAACATACAAACAAAAGAAATTATGGATGAAAAGCTTAACATTGTCAAAAGTGAAAAAAATTACATCGTTGGATAGCTAAGATTGAACCTAACATTACCCATGTTTTCGATTTTGTCAATATTGAACTAGATGCAATTTTGATGGTGAGAATGGACCTAATTATTTGAAAAATTGTAGAATTTGCAAAAACACGTCTCTGGCCTTGTTGGGAATGCCCTCCAAGCCTTTGGGTTGGTATTACAAGGCAAATAATTTCACTTTTTTCTTTTTTTTTAACACAAAATAATGCGTGCACGTTATAACATGAGCGCGTTTTTTTAAAAAATTCATAAGTGGTGAGAAAATTGGTACCCAACTTCATGCACTCACCCGGTTCAACATTTGATTTGGTCATATAACTGCACAGGACAATTCAAGAGTGCTCATATGTTTTATTGGTTGAGCAGGATGCATATAGAGAGGGGTGTACCACATATTTGGAGTTTTTTCGAAGCTAGACATGGAAAAGGTGAGCATGATGGTGCAGGTACATGTGTGAAGAGAGATTTGGTTAAGGAACAAATGAAGATTAGAGGTGGTGCAACATTCAGTGATGCACATTCTATTGTGGATTGGTGTACCTATACACTATCACGAGGAGGGACACTTGATTCACAAGTCAGTAGGTTCTTTTGGTTGGTTGAGGAGGGCACAGTGGGAGATAGAATGGAATGCCAAACAATTAGAGATTCTTCGAAGATGCATTTAGTTCGAAGCTCAAATGTGAGTGCATGGACCATATGGACACGAGAGATGGCTTATTTTTGTCAGAATTGTATTCAATGTGATTGTGATCAGTGCGAATCAAGTGAATGGGTAGATACATGGATTCCACAATACCTAACCCCTTTATCTGTAACACAATCCTCATTACAAGATGTAATGGAAATTTCACTTGACTACGATGATCTTTTAGATCTTGTACAGCCAAGACATGTCTATGCATTTGTAGCACCGCAGAGGAATGAAGGGGGATCAGACTATTGGTTGGCACAATGTGTACAAGGAAAGAAAAATCTAACAAAATCAATGACAGATGATGATGGCTTCATGTATCCTATAGGTTCAATTTTTGTTTTTTGAACTTGATTGCATTACCATTTCACCATCGTTTAGGTTGTTTACAATAATATAGATTTTTTATTCTAAGTATATTTAGATGTTGATAAAAAAGTTATGATCACACAAGTTCAGTTGTTTTTTTTGAAACTTGGTTGCGAACATATATGATTAGAAAGAACGAAGTACCTGCATTTGAAGACTATGAGAAAAAAAAAACCATTCTGATGTATTTGCACCTTGTTATAGCAACAAATGTTAAGTTATTGATACATCATGCTAGACCAAAAACAAAAAAACTATGGACAATTAGTAGTGTTGATCATGAAGCATTACTAGAAACTCTGAAGGTAAGAGATGACCCTGCAAGGACACTTGAGTAGCAGATCATTTTTTGTATTGGATAGGTATGATATTATTCATCACATTTTGACATTGTTTATCTACTAAGGGTGATTATTTAGGTTGTTTAGAATAATATAGATTGGTTATTCTAAGCATCTTTTATAGTTTGCATTACCAATTCATCATCATTCATGTTGTTTAGAATAATATAGATTTTTTAGTCTAAGAATCTTTTCTATTGTGATGATATAGATATCTCATTTGAAGTATATTGTGATGTTCCTAACATGATAGATCATGGACCTTCTACAACAATATCCAACTTTGATTGTTTGGGAGAGGTATGCAACATATTAGAATAATATAGATTGGTTATTCTAAGCATCTTTTATAGTTTGCATTACCATTTCATCATCATTCAGGATGTTTAGAATAATATAGATTTCTTAGTCTAAGCATCTTTTCTATTGTGACAATATGGATTTATCATTTGAAGTATATTGTGATGTTCCTAGCATGATAGATCATGGACTTGCTACAACAATAGCCAACATTGATCCTTTGGGAGAGGTATGCAAGAGATTAGAATAATATAGATTGGTTATTCTAAACATCTTGTATAGTTTACATTACCATTTCATCATCAATTAAGTCATTTAGAATAATATAAATTTGTTATTCGAAGCATCTTTTCTATTATATGTAGTTTGACTGCTACCTTAATGGTTTGTATAGGTGGTTCACTCTAGAATTTCAACATGCTACTCTTGTGGAAGAGTGTGCCGACCGCGAAGGCAATGCGAGCTCTATTTGCTTCCCCTACTGGGAAATGACTATGTATTAGGGTCGTTTGTTGTATGCCTACATGGAATTTTGTAAATCCTATATTTGATAGCAATTATTGAATGATAATATCATGCATATTGTGTACACTTTATGTGTATTCAAGTTATGTGTATACTTTGTCACTTATGAGTATTGCAATGTATACTTTACGACTTATATGTTTTAAAGCGTATACTTTCTATTCATGTGTGTAGTTCATGAATTAAGTGTATTTGAGTAAATGAATCACTTTTTCACTTACTAACAAGGAACAAAACAAACCCTACACCCCTTTGCACCTTTACATCGCATCCATCTGACCCTTTTTCCATCAACTGAAAACCCATCACCGTGGGAAAACGCATCCGAGATAGCAAAAATGAAGAGAGGTTATTGTAGAGGATCCCAACACTATCCCATAGTCTCAGACGGAGAGTTTGTAGGTGTCACGATTTCTGAGAAATAGAGATTCAAAGATTACTACCTTTTAGCACTTTGGACTCTGAAGGGAAATCGTCAATCCAATGTAGCTCGAAGTGATTCGACGTATTGGGGTTCAAAAGAGGACCATCCCTAGCGTAAACGTACCCATCCAGACATGTTGGAACAGTCTGTTTGGTCCTACGAGTTGCAGAATGAAAGTTGCACCACTTTGCAACTTTACATTGCTTGCATCTTACAACTTTTTCCTCAACTGAAAACTCATCACCGCAAGAAAACGCCTCTGAGGTAGAAAATTCTGAGAGAGGTTATTGTAGAGGGCCTCAACATAATCCCATAGCCTTATACAAAGAGTCTGTAGGCATCATAGTTTCTGATAAATAGCCCTTCAAAGATTGTTGCCTTTTAGCACTTTGGACTCTTAAGGGAAATCATCAGTCCAATGTAGCTCAGAGTGATTCGGTGTATTTGGGTACAAAAGAGGACCATCCCTAGTGTAAAAGTACCCATTTGAATGTGTTGGAATAGTCTATTTGGTCCTACGAGTTGCAAAACAAAGGTTGCACCACTTTGCAACTTTACACTGCTTACATCTGACAACTTTTTCCTCAACTAAAAACACATCACCGCGGGAAAATGCCTCAGAGATAGCAAAATCTAAGAGAGGTTATTGAAGAGGGTCTCAACACGATCCCATAGCCTCTAATGGAAAGTATGTAGGTGTCACGGTTTCTAATAAATAATCTTTCAAATATTATTGTCTTTTAGCACTTTGGACTGTTAAGGGAAATCGTTGGTCCAATGTAGCTCAGAGTGATTTAGCATATTTGGGTGCAAAAGAGGACCATCCCTAGCATAAATGTACCCATTTGGACATGTTGGAACAGTCTATTTGGTCCTACGAGTTGCAGAATGAAAGTTGTACCACTTTGCAACTTTACATTTATTGCTTCTGACAACTTTTTCCTCAATTGAAAACTCATCACCAAGGGAAAACGCCTTCAAGATAGAAAATTCTGAGAGAGGTTATTGTAGAGGGTCCCAACATGATCACATAGCCTCTAACAGAAATTTTGTAGGCATCACATTTTATGAGAAATAGCCCTTCAAAGATTGTTGCCTTTTAGCACATTAGACTCTTAAGGGAAATCGCCGGTCCAATGTAGCTCGAAGTGATTCAGCATATTTGGGTGAAAAAAAGGATCATCCCTAGCGTAAACATACCCATCTAGACATGTTGGAATAGTCTGTTTGGTCCTACAAGTTGCAGAATGAAAGTTGCACCACTTTGCAAATTTACACTGCTTGCATTTGACAACTTTTTCCTCAATTGAAAACTCATCACCACAGGAAAACGCCTTCGTGATAGAAAATTATGAGAGAGGTTAATGTAGAGGGTCCCAACACGATCCCATAGCCTCTAATGGAAATTCTATAGGCATCACGGTTTTTGAGAAATAGCCCTTCAAAGATTGTTGTCTTTTAGCACTTTGGACTCTTAAGGGGAATTGTTGGTCCAATGTAGCTCGGAGTGATTCGACGTATTTAGGTACAAAAGAGGACCATCCCTAGCATAAACATACCCATATGGATGTGTTGAAATAGTTCATTTGGTCCTATGAGTTGTAGAATGAAAGTTGCACCATTTTGCAACTTTACACTACTTGTCAAAATTGCAACTTATTGTCAAATGATGGAAGTTCAAGAGCCATCTTGTTGTATTTCATTGGAAAAAAGTTGGAAGTTGTTTGGTCATGGTCCAATTAGGTAGGAATTAGATGTTAAAATGGTTTGGGAGAGTAGGGGAGGTCAATCGAGGTTTGGGTATGATGCCCTAGATGCAAAAAGTGTGGTTTTTGAGTGAAATTGGGAGGTTTAATGGTGTTAGTGATTGAAATATGTTGGGGAAGCAATTTATAAAGGTGTATTAAGCATATGTAGAATTCTATAAAAAAAATTGAGGTGTCTTTTGAGTTAGATAAGTGTAGAAATGCATACTTTCAATTAACCCCCTTATAATCTAAGAAAAATGAGGGTTACATGATTGAGTGACTTAGATGGCGTTTACAAGGATGATAGTTGAGGAATTTGGATGTTTATAGCCTGGTGAGATACTATCCAAAGGAATCTTGGAGGGGCAACAATTTTAAAGATGAGTTATTTTGCAAATTTGGGCTAATTGGAGCCCTGTTCGGCGTAATAGTTCAATTTCAGTGGGGTTGTTCCAAAACAAGCAAATTACCTTTTGAGATATGTTAAAGAGAAGGGTAATGGGTGTCTTTCACAACCTTTTTTTTTTGTTAATTTGAGTTGATTTTTTGAAGATATTGATTCTTACTCAAGATGATTTTACACCTTTTACATGTTATTATGATTCAATGAACATTAAGTGACATTGATTTTTATCCAGATGATTATATTACTTTTAAATGAACATTGTAGCATGAAATGTATTTCATTAAGTTGTATACAATTTTCATTTTTGTTAACTTCTTTTGAAATAAAAATCAGTTGCACACTTCATTACACAAGTTTAAAAAACAAAATAATGTCAAATGTAAATTCATTCAACAAAGATTGAAATCATGGGTATTCTCAAAATGAGTGTTTGATAAAAAATGTGGTACAATAGAAAAGGAAATTCATTGTTTGAAAAATATCCTCAAAGAAATAGATTAATTACCAATTGTAATTCATAAGTTCTATTAAAATGAACATATTTCGTTAATCTATAACATACGTTATCAATCATAACTTTAAACAATTCTAAGATAATTATACATTCCATTTTGAAAATTCAAAGTAGAAAGACATGCACATGAGAAACAAATTAGATCAAATATCAATTCTTAAATATCAAACTGTAGAATAATTATGTTTGTGAATATACAAATTTGGCATATGCCTACTTAGAACAAGTTTTACAAATTGTGGCATATATGCCATCTCAAGATCTATCAAACCCTAAGTACATGTCAATCTATATCATTTCCTAATCCTGTGTTGGACCATCAAAATCAAGCCTCCTCGAAGAAGTTAGATGCTCTGCAGTTTCCTGCACAATAACATTTCAAGCCACAAATTAGATTATGTGAATGATTGACAAGATAGACTAGTAAATAGAAACTTATATACCATCATTTATAAATTACAAATTTAACATCAAAATCAGTATACATGCATTTACTATATTATATCAATAATGCAATTCTTGTTTACCTCTAATCTTGCTCTCTTTTCTGCAAGACATTTTGCATATGATTGTCCCTTAGGATGATCAGGAGTCCTCCTATAAAGTAATGGTCTCTCACTCATCACAATGTTGGGTCGAATAGAGGACTATAGTAGATAAAATAAAAATGATACAAATTAAAATATAATTGTTGACAAATAATCATATCTACTAATCACATATCTACTCATATCTAACGTAAATGATTTGCAATATAAAATAAACACATACCTACTGTGATGCTATGACACTAGATGGACTCATAATGGATGGATCAGTAAAGATGCTTTCCTGTATAAAAAATGACAAGAATGTAAATGCACATGCATATATAATTATAATGTCGACAAAAAAAAGATATATACCTATTGTGCAACTTCATCCAATGGGTCAAACTCGGTTAACAAGGTTGTATAAGAACCGGGTTGGTGCATAAAAAGACAAGATTACATTAGACTATCAATATATGTAGTACATGTATTTAAACATATTCAATCTCAAAGATTAACATCTAAAATAACAATTTAAATTATTTACCATGTACTGATTGTCTAAGGCAAATGAAATGGCAGTATGCATAGCCTGATGCACTTCCGACAACTACTCCTCTGTCAACAACTGTTAAAGATTCCAACACATAAACATATATTAGTAAAAATATCCTTCATAAAATATGAAAGAATTTACATAAAACACAGTGCTATGAAATTGCTTTAAGACTTACCGATGCTCCCATATCTTCCCTGGCAGTCGATGTCTCTCCTACAAATGCTCCACTCCATGCTCTATCAACTCCTACATCTGGCATATCATGAACCTCAAAGTCGTATGTGTCTATGGGAGCCTCAGTGGACCATCAGAGAGGACCAAAACATAAATTGTTGCACATCATGCAATGATGAGGCACACAAATATGTCCCAAACAGGACGGTGTACTAGTGGGAGTTGTAGTAGGTGCACCATCATCATGTTGGGATGTATTAGGTGCAAAACCACCGTGATGAGATGCATCATCAAATGGTTGCCCAACATGATGGCTCTGCCTCACCAAATGATCACTAAACGAATGTAATGCATAAATGCTCACAATCTCAAAGTAAGGTAGTGGAGTCGGAGTAGCAATAGGTGGAGGAGGATGAACTGGGGTGACTCAGCATGCCCTAGGTCTATCATGTGGCATCCCTCTACCAACACCCTAGAAATATCGTATGTCAAAGTAATTGGCATGTTTCCCTAGCACAAACTTAGCATATAATTTTTGGAGAAAATACTGAGGGACATCAAGATTGTTGTTGGGTGGTTTATCGAAAACCATCCACCAATGTCTCCAAAAATTATCTAATATTCCTTTATGGGTGCACCATTTAATTGAAAATTTTGGTTTTCACACATTAACAGGTTGTCCAATTCTATGATCTATGAATAACTAGGCTAATTGGGCTTTTTCAATATCAAGAGACTTCACCTCATCATACGATAACCCATCAACATAAAATTGTCTTTGTTGCTCTCACCATTGAGCAAATCTATTATGCTGAATTTCCAAACTTTGAACATTTACAATGATTGTTTCCAAAGTGTTTTTCATATCTAATAGTTCATCGAGTGTTTCATAGATTTGACATACTTTTCTTAATTGATCTAAATTTATATGAATAGACTTGTGTATTCTTGGCACATTTTCATTCGGAAACAATGGTTGTGGTGGAGGATTTGGAGGGTATTCATTTTCTGCAGGATTAGGGTTTTCATTTTGTGCAAGAGGGTTTTCATTTTGTGCTAGGTTATGATTTTCATTTTGATCCATTTTTAACCTATTAATTGATTAAAAAAAAAAAAATAACAATGGTTTTAATCTAATAAAAAATCTATCAAATATACCCTATTTTTGACTAAAATTCAAAAACAAAAGAAGCAAAATGAATACAAATTGAAAAAATCAAACATACCTTACAAATTTGGTGAATTTTTTAGTAATTTGACCTCTCCCAAATGGATATCCGAGTCACACTATTCAAACCAACATGCACACACAGTGAAAATATAGCTCTCAAGTTTTTTTT
>VDFB02000008.1:198348285-198559164 GCA_007258455.2 Sequoia sempervirens
CTTGTTGTTTTTGGCCCCTTGTGGCTTCCTTCTTTAGACTTTGTATTGCTGTTATGATTCAATAAAGTTTTTACCCTCTTTTTATTAAAAAAAAAAATATAATATATATTAATATATGTTATATTATAATATAATACATATTATATTATATATAATATTTATTGTATTATGATATTATATATTATATTATAATATATATTATATATAATATAATATATATTATATATAATATAATATATATAATATATATAATAATATCTATTATATATAATATAATAAGTATTATATTATAATATAATATTTATTATATTAATTTTCGTATAATACATATCTTATATTATAAATAATATAATACATATTATTATATATAATATATATTATATATATTATATAATATATATTATATATATATTATATAATATAGAGGATATATATATTATATAATATATATTATATATATTATATAATATAATATTATATTATATTATATTATATTATATTATATTATATTATATTATATAATATTATATTATATAATATGACCTCGAGGGTTTTTTAATTATAACACAAATAATGAATATCCATTCTATGATTTACAGACCCATCCATATAATATCAATATAATAATATATTATAATATAATAACTATATTATATTATAATAATACATATATTATATTATAATATAATATAATATTATCATATAATATTATATTATATTGATATTATATTATATAATATAATATAATATAATATAATATTATATAATATGACCTCTTAGGGTTTTTTTTAATTATAATACAAATAATGGATATCCGTTTGTAACGAATATCCATTTTTTATTTACAAATTTTTTAATAAAATGGTCACCTAAGAATATTTAATTACGCCTATTTTTTTAAAAATATTTAATATTTAATATAATATATATTAGATATAATATAATATATATAATATTATAATATTTTATATTATACTATTATAATATAATATATGCTATATAATATAATATAATATTAATCTAATATATTATAATATTATAATATATAATAATACATATATAATATAATATGACCTCTTGGGGTTTTTTTTAATTATAACACAAAGAACGGATATTCATTTTATAGAATATAATAATTGGTCAGGTCAGACTTGACGCAATTATAAATTCTGCTTTAAATGTAACGGATATCTATTTTCGTTTGGTATTACCAAACGAAAACATATATTGTACTTGGGCCTGCAAAAAGTCAAAGGCGTGAATTTCACGTTTTTAGACGTGTTAAAAATGCCATTTTTCACATCGCCACTTTTTGGACCCCCATGATCTTGTACATACCCGTATATGCAAAAGTGAAAAGTACGTTTATCCATATGATGCAAAGTTTCAAAAATGTGAACATTTTAGTCTCCATTAACTTCACTTTGAGTGAAGTAACCACTCCATACTACCACTGTACTCTCCACCATGTGGAGTTAGTGATTCAATGAGCTCACATTGAATTCTCAATATAGCATCATTTAATGCCACCTTCGATGGTTTTATCACATACATAAACCTTATATGGATATACATATATGTATACTTATATACGTGTAAATATATTATGTATATATATTTATATATTGGAGAGATATATACATATATATATTGTAGATATATATAACATATATATATATCTACTATATATATATATATAATTTATATATTGTAAATATATATACATATATATATATTGTAGATATATATAACATATATATATATATATCATCACTATCTTTATCATTTCTTCTTTAATTATTTAATTAAGCTAATATTTCCACCCTTTTTATCCATAATAATTAAATAATTTTTAATTATCTTAATCTTTTTATCATATCTATACTATCTAAATAATTTTCAATTAATTAATTCATCACTTATCATTTTCCCTCAAACATTAATTAAAATTAAATTCAATTTATTTTCGGTCCTCTATAATTAAATAATTTTCAAAAATTATTTAATTAGCTAACACTTCTCTTTTAAATAAATTAAAAATAATTTATTCAAATTGCAATTTTTTTTCTAAAATAAATAAATTAATATTTTTTATTTCTCCAACCACCATTTTGAATTTAATAAATTTATTTATTTAATTCTTCTAATCTTTCCCTCCATCAAAATTCAAATTTGGGTCTTACCCTCCTATCTCGAATTTTTCTATCCATTGGTTGTGTGAGCTTGGTCTTATGGGTGGTGTTGTATTCATATCATCTTACATGTTATATATCTAGTGAATGTGTAAATGTTGTGTCTTGTACATGGTTGTGCCTATGTATGTGATCAAGTATGTGTTAGTTGTAGTCAATAAATCTTGGTCTCAATTTTAATGAGTGGTAGATGCTTCCATTATAAACTAGGTTGATAAAGATTCTATATCGGTATTATAGTTATAAATACTCCAAGATTCATGCACCTCATTGACACCAATGTGAAGTAAGCACACATTTGTATGATTTTCCAAGGTGAGAAGTGTTGAGAAATTAAAGAACAACAAAAACACACAATAATAAAGAAATAACAATACACACATACAAAAGAAAACACAAACAAATTGAATTACATGGTTCACCAATGTATGGCTACATCCAAGCGAAAAGTAGGGAAATCTCTTTATTATTACTTTGTTGTAGTAGATATAGATTTTTCATCATTTATTATTATAATTTATTTTTGGTCTCCAAATATATATAGACAATAGGAAAATTAAGAGGCATGGGAAGAGTAACATTTTGGTGACTATTGGACTTCACATTCAACAATATCCCACTTGAAGTCCAAACTTATGCTACAAGGAAACACACTCAGAGATATCCCTAATTTTCTAGATTTATTGTCACATCTTGATGAGGCCACTTGTGAAGCTTTGTAGAAATTGAGCTCCTCCTTTGTGACTACCTTGGTAAGTACATCAACATGATTCACACTAGTATGTACCTTTTCCAACTTCAACTTGCACTCTTCAAGAACAATCTAGATGAATGATATCTCACCTCTATGTGCTTTGTTCTATTGTGAAAGGAAACATTTTTGCTAGATGTATAACACTATTTCTATCACTATACAAGGTGAAGACTTTTTATTTACAACCCAATTCTGCACCCAATAAATGTTGCAACCATAACATTTCCTTAGCTCCTCCGATGAGTGCAATATATGTCGCTTTGATAGTAGAGAGTATTACCATATGTAATATAGAAATTGAACTAATCGCCGCCCCTACAAATGTGAACACATAACCAATGGTAGATCACCTTTTTTCCAAGTCACTAGCCATATCAAAATTAAAAAAACATTGCAGTTGAGCCTCTTTTCCTCTAAATGTCAAAACATGATGTGAAATGCCCTTTAAATATCTCAAAATCGACTTCACTGCTTGCTAATGAATCTTATCGAGATTACTCATATACCTACAAACCACTAGACCACTACATGAGCAATGTCGGGTCTTATGCATATAATTGCATACATAAGACTCCCAACAACATAGGAGTAGGAAAAAATTTCCATGAATTCATTTCTTCTTGTGCCTTAGGACACATCTTATTGGATAGTTTGAAGTGAATCACCTAGAGGTGTGCTAACTTTCTTAGCATTCTTCATGCCAAACCTATCCAAAACCTTTTCAATATACTTTTCTTGTGACAATTTCAACTCACTTTTTTGCCTATCTCTTATGATAGTCATTCCAAGGATTTTCTTGGTAGCTCCTAAATCCTTCATTGAAAAATTGTTAGCCAATTGTTGTTTTAGCTCACTAGAAACAACCATACTAGTTCTTGTCACTAGCATATCATTAACATAAAGTAACAACAACAAAAATTCACCATTTTATAAAACTTTATAATACATACAAGGATCATTTTCAAATCCAGTAAAATTTTGATCAATAATAAAAGAATCAATTTTTAAATACTATTATCTAACAGCTTGTTTGAAACCATAGAATTTGCAATTTAATTTGCAAACAAAATCCTTTTTACCTTCTTTTTCAAAGCCTTCGGGTTGTTTCATGTACAACTCTTCTTCCAAATCATCACATAGAAAGGTTTCCTTGAGGTCAAGCTACTCTAATTCAAGATTAGACATAGTTGCCAATCCCAACATTATTTTGATGGTAGTAATTTTCACTACTAGGGTGAAAATATTTCATTGAAATCAACACCCTTTTACTTATCATAACTATTGACCACCAATATGGACATGTATATTTTCTTTTCACCTTCTTCTTCCTTCAACCTATATACCCATCTTTTTTTAAAGATTTTTTATTAGGTGGAAAAGGAACTAAATACCATGTATGATTTTCCATCAAAGATCACATCTCATCTCTCATAGCCTCCATTCATTGTTTGTTGTTTTTATCTTCACATGCTTCTTCAAATGTAGTAGGTTCAACTTCATTAGACAACAAGAAATTTTGAATGAAATCGTTATATTTTGTTGGAGGCTTACACTCCCTAGTGGACCTCAAAACTTGAGGAATCAATTTCTCATGAGTATCCATGGGATGATATTGCTCTTCATTATCATATAAATTTGGGGTTGAACTTATGGTTGAACTTGTGGTTGATTTACAATCTCCTTTTATTTGAACAAATCACTCTCACTTGTGATGTCTTCTAATGGAACACATTCTTTTATAGGCATCTCTTGTTCTAAGAAATTTTACATCACTTTTTCATTAAAAATCACATCTTTGCTGCGAGTGACTATTTTTGAAATGGGATCCTATATCATGTAGCCATATTTCTCATCTCCATATCCAACAAAGATAAATCTCTTTGATTTGACATCAAGATTTGTTCTTTTTTCTTGTGAGATATGAATAAAGGCCTCACACTTGAACAACCATAAATAACTATATGAAATTCTCCTTCCCACCCACTTCTCCTTGGGAATTTCAAAATCCAACTAAGAGGAAAAACTTTGATTAATTAAATATACTATTGTGTTGACAAATTTTATCCAAAAATGTTTTCCCAAAGCATCATTCAAGAGCATGCTCTATGCTCTTTCTAGAATGGTCATTTTCATCCTCTCTACTGCACCATTCTCTTGTAGTATAAGAGGAGCAATTTTAATTCTTTTAATAGCATTATATGCACAAAACTGATCAAGTTCTATGGTACAAAACTCACCATCATTATTAGTTTGTAAGCATTTAATTTTGTTCCTAGTTTGATTTTCTACAAGTGCTTTAAATTTTTTGAACATTAAATAAACACTTCAAATTTCCTTTTTATCATGTAAACCCAAAACTTCCTAATGCAATCATATCAAAATTAACAAAGTAATTAGACCCACCAATTGATGTTACCTCTATGAGGCCAAATACATTCGAGTGCACTAAATCCAATGATTGTGTCTTCTTGTTATGATCCTTGGTAGAGAAGTTGATTTTCTTTTCTTTTTTGTATATACAATGTTCATACAACTCTAAAACAACTTTAATTTCAAACCTAAATGTTGATCCCTTTTATGCAAAATATAATGCAGGAACATCTAGGTATAGGCACAATCAACATCACACAAAAAAAAAAGAAATTTTTCCAGGAGATTGGTGAGCTTTCTTGGTAATCCTTCTTACAAGAAGAATTTTGACTCCATTCTGGATTTAATGATGAAATTTTTGAAGTCATACAACTGATGGTTCTGGAGAATTAATCATTTCACGATTTCGGTTGGTGATTTAGCAAAGTTTTAAAATTTCTAAATCTATAAGGTTTGAGGATAAATGGTTTGGTAAAATGTTTTTTAATACCAAATTACACGTCTTTGCCAGTTTTCAAGGAATTCTGAGCTCGTGACAGAAAGCTTCATTAACAGTTGTTTTTTCACTTCCAAGCTCATTGTGAACATTTCATAAAGGCATTTTCCTAATTTTTAACTCCTCCACGACATGATTCATATATGGAATGGTATAGCATGCAAAGAATTAATAATGCATAAAAATTGTAGCTAAGAGGATGGTCTGCACTAAGGAGATATTACTTGGTAGATAAAAGAAACAAGAAATAGCAATTAGAATTTGATGTCTTTAAAATATTTTTAAGACCATTTTTTTTCTAAAGTTAAAAATTAAAATCAATAACAAAACATAGCTATGTGAAAGAATGAGAAGATGCACCATAGGGATCTGTGAAGTCAGAATAAGAAAAGTAAAAAAAAAAGGAGGATCCCACACAAGCAGAAAGGGGATAATTTGTTGCAAGGTTGATGCAAGAAGTTGGGTCCACAAAAAACTCAAAAAGTGGAAGTGTTTTTGTTGTTTTTCAGAATTTGTCACACTTGGACTGAAAATTTGAGGCACTTACACAATGAATCTCAAAAAAACTTACTAATATGAAATTTAGCATTTTGAATCTAGTTTTCAAATATGTTATTTATTCAAATACCCAGATGATAGAAATTAAATTTTGATAGGGATGCATAAAAACAATTTTTTAAAAGTCCCTATTTTTTTACCATACCATGCACGTGTATGGACACCACTTTTTGACCCAAATAAAAGTATTTTGCTAATTACTTTTGGGGAAAGAGAGCTAACAACTTGAAGATTGATGAGGGATTTTTTTTTAATATTATTTTTTTATTGAATTTTTATTGGCCTTAATTGTTGTTTTTAAAAATCAACGTGTACGAACAACATAATTCGACCTAAACTAAAAAAAAATTGATTTTTTTTCATTGTGTAGAGAATTTTTTGAATATTGATGCCATATAATTTTTTTTTTACAAGAAACTTAACCAAAAAAAATTTATTAAAAAACAAAAAAAGGCTAATATTTTAAGTTTAAGGACTAGTTTGCTTAGAAATTAATAAAAAAATAACAAATATCATCCAATATTAATAAAAATGATATATTTGGAAACTAGACATCATGTTCTCTTATGGGTTTTAATTTTATAGATTGATTCAAAAAGAAAGTCCATCATCCATATTGCCAAAGTTGGACATTCTTCTTCAATCTGCCTTAGTTTTTTACTTGCAGGTCAAAGGCTAAGGGTCGGGTTGCCAAGCCTTTCCTGAGCCTAAAACCGAGGTAGCATGTGGGTTGGGAATTCAAAATTTTAAAATCCTGAGCCTAAAACTGAGGCATGTGGGTTGGGAATTCAAAATTTTAAAATCCTGAGCCCAAAACTGAGGCAGCATGTGGGTTGGGAATTCAAAATTTTAAAAATGTGTACGAGTTTTTAAAAACGCATACACATTACAAAACGCATATGCGTTCTTTATTTTCTTGATTATTTAAAAAATTAAATACTTTTTAGGAATGTGTACGCGTTTGAAAATGCATACGTGTTTTGTGTTACAAAACGCGTACATGTTTTAAAATGTGTACACATTTCTAAAAGGTATTAATTTTTTTAAATAAATGTCTTATACGTGTTATAAAACATGTACGCATTATATAATACGTACGCATTATAACACATATGTTTTTTTTAGTGCATACACATTTTTCTAGGCTCAGGTACCCGAAGCATAACACATACGTGTTTTTTTAATAACGCATACACATTTTCTACAAGATTGTTTCTTTATTTGCGGAAACTTCCCCTCTTTATGGACCCAACTTCTTGCCTTTCCACACCCATTTTAAAATGCATATATAAGTTGCAAACAACAGATAATGAGAAGGGGATGCGAGAGGATTGATAGAAGGTAGCTGAAGTTTAAAAATTTAATGCAAATTTGGAAAACTAATGGGGTTGCGCACAACATAGAATAAGAGAGGTTGTAAAGAGGATGAGGGTGGAGAGACATAGAATGTTGCAAATATTAGTTTGAAAATGTGAAAGAAGCTATGTGGGGTTGTGCAAGAATCAAGTGAAGATTTTGAACCGTTGAGTTTTGGCTCCTATGGGCTACTCTTGCTCTTCTAGGGTTTTTCACCTAAAAGGAGAGAGATAGGACAAAAAATGCTAATGGTTCACTCAAATTATGTTATGTGCAATGTTGTATAATGTAATTAAAGTTAACTAAATGCAATTGACTAAACTAAATGAATGAATATGAATGCAAAAGTGAAATTAAAGCTATGTTTGAAAACACATTGTGATATGAAAACAATGGAGTAAATGAAGAAAATATGCAAAACATAAAGAAATAAGTTAAATCAGAGTGCACTTGGGTGAAGTATGATGAATTTGGAATGTTGTGGATGCTAGCTGAAATAATTTATTTTTCACAATGTCCACTCATTCACCCAGGGTGGCGAATCAATTCTCCTAGTGAAAAACTATCGAGAATAAGTTTTTGTCTGTCGACATCCAGAATCTAACAAATTTTAGATTTTTAGTCCTAAGGTGGGACTCATTCGCCATAGGTGGAAAATCAGTCCTCTCCCAAATTTCTAAAAAATCAAGAGATAATTCTTCAACACCAAATCTAGAAATCACTGCTTATCGGGTTGTCGAAGTCAATTCTGCAGGAAACCGACAAAAAACCTTCTCCAAGCTTGAAATAGACTTGAGTTGACTTGAAGCACCTAGTTGACTTGTAATCCAATCTTCAACACCAAAAAGCTTGTTAAATATGCACACAAAACATGCAATAGGGAAAAATGGTTTAGGGTTAGTGAATAGGGGTTTGCCTTGGTCAAACCCTACTTTTGGTAATCAAACCCTTAATAAAATAATGAAATGCAAAGGAATGATAAAATAACAACATGCAAATGCTATCAACTTACCAAACCCTTGATGATGCATGTATGAAGTAATGTCAATGGCTGCTTCAAAGTGCTTGAATTGATGTTGAAAGATGCTTGAATGCTTGAATGTGAAGTGTGATTGAATGTTTGAATGAATGGGGGGCTTGAAATGAGGTCAAAATCACTTATTTATACACACTTGTGCCTTAGCTACCCGTTCATACCTCATTATATTCTAACATCAAATGTTTTTGAATAAAATCCTGAAAGGAAATTTAAAATATTTTGAATTTGGGCCAAGGGGGACTCATTCACCACCCATGGCGAATGGGTCCCACCTAGGACTTGAAAATGTGTGTCAAGAAATATGTTGTATTTAATTTTGTTAGTCGGGATAGTACTAAAAAATACACATAATTAAGCATATTAGAGCATAAAGGGGCCAAATAAAGCATGAGAAAGGGATAAATAGTGAAAATATGCCTAGAAAAGCATGAAATCTTGTTACAAGACTTTACAACACTTCAAAATAGGACTTGTTTAGTGATGAAAAGGTGATTTTTAGGTGAATTGTAATTAATAGAGTCTAGAAGAGTGTAGAAATGTCTTACAACACTTCACAACACCTTCACAAGACATTGCTCTTTGAATTTTAATACATAAATAAGCATGTTCAAGCCATGTCACAACATAAAATCAGAGCAAAATAGACAAACACCATGAAACAAGACCTAAAAGGCCATGAAAATGACAGGGGGCCATTTTCTATGACACATTTAGCCCCCACTTTAGTGAGGGATGAACTTGCTTCAAACTCACACTAAAGTAGCCACGAACATCGAGAGGAGGGTTCAAATGCACTTACATTAGCAAGATGGAATATAACAATCAAGAGGGATGATTAAGCCCCTAGGATGAAGATCCTATGGAAAACTAGACACAATAACAAAGGAACACACAAGTGTTGAAATGAAAGAATTGGATGAAGCTTTGATCGTCAATCCAAATAGTTGTGGATTAGATCTAGGCTGATTGTTTGAAAAAGAGAATGTGTACTCACTCTGAGGCCACAAAACTTTAGGTTCTCTGTGGGGTGAGAAGGACCAAATGTACTCACTCTGGGGCCACAAAACTTTAGGTTGTCCATAGGGTGAGAAGGCCCAAATGTACTCACTTTGGGGCCACAAAACTAGTTTTCTGCAGGGTGAGAAAGCCCAAAAAGGGAAGATACATACACTAGTTGGTATGCACTCACAAACAAAAAGGTGGCTATGGGGAAAATTCATGTCGCTAGGTGGGCTTCCCGCTCAACCATATTAAAGTTATACATGTTGATAACTTTAAGAAGGTGCCACAAGAAAAATGCCATGAACAAAAAAAAAGGTACCACAATCATGCAAGTTGCATTATGCAAGGTAGCAAAAAAGAAAAATGCAAAAGAAAAATGTAAAGTGTAAAAATGTAAAATGTAAAAGATGTTCAAAGGAGTCTTTTTATATTCATGCAAGGTCAATCACTTAGGGAACATTATGTCTAATGTCTCCAAGAGAGGACCAATCAAAGAATAGTATATTCACAACTTAGGGGATGCAGTGCATCACATCAAGCCACCAAGAGGAATGTAATATGCTTAGAAAGATCACACTTATGAAGGACATCACACCTAATATCATCCACAAAGTGACGAACACATCATATAAACGACAAGGTTGCACTAGGAACCAAAAATTCCAATGAATTATGGTAATGTATGCCCCCCTCTTTAAAGGAGTTGCTACACATCGTTCTACGAGAAATTACTTTAAAGTAGAGAAGAAAAGAAAATGCAAAAAGAAAACAAGACATGAGAGCCAACCTGGAAATCCCTATGCCAAGTCATATGTTTCGAAGTTAGGCTGTGTCATGTCAACAAAAAATGAAAAACAAAGAAAGGGAGTTGCCCCCAAAAGAGCACACCAAACACATAAGGGATCTATGGATTTGGGGCCAGTATGTACATTACCGCAATGTGTTTATGAAAGAGCTCAGAACTGTCAACATTCCCCAAAGTACATAGAACTGGAAGAATGACACAAAGAGAGTGAAAATGAAACAAAGTCCGTTTTGGGTCAACATGGAAGATACATTGTGGTCTCAATGCCTTCGCGTCATCCCCAAAAGGAAAACACAATTGAAAGAAAGAAAACGAAAAGGAAAAGAAAATGAAAAAGCTTTTGGGTCAACATGAAGGAGACATTTCGGTCTCGATGCCTTGCATCGTCCCCAAAAGGAAAACAAAAGAAAAGACATTTGAAGTAAAAAGAAAAAGGACCGATTGGGTCAACATGGAAGAGACATAAGTCTCTACGCTTTGCATCATCTCCAAAAGGAGAACAGAAAAAAAAAATGAAAAAGACAATGCACAACAAATAGAAGAATAGAGATATGAATAGAAGAAGTGTACAAAGAGAGGGAACATCAAACACATGATACAGGGGAACAAGATACACACATGAAAATACAAAAATACAAAGGGACAATTAATGCAAATGTAAGTCAACCATTAACTAAGTTATTGGTTTCTCAATCTTAAATGGTTAAGCAGAAAAGGAATAACATAGTTAAGAGACAAAGGAAAATGCATTACAAGGTCAAGGATAACAATGTCTCACCTCCCACAAAGTGTAAAGGAAAGAATGAGCCAAGGTAGGTGATGGGAAAAGGATCATGCAATAGTGAGAATACGGGATTCTACAACTATGGCATGACGAAGGGGTTTAGATTGTTTCAAGGTATGATAGGGAAATAGTTGGTATCAGTGAAGTGATACTTATCCTGTATGTCCTTTCATGTCCGAAATTCTTCTGTTTGATGTCCAAGAATACGATGATATTTGCAAAATGGTATGTTAGAATCTTTAAGGTGCATAACCAACCTATTCATAGGTGGTAAAAGTATAATACCTTTGTTTAAAAGCAGTTGAAGTCTTCTTTCGCATTCAGGTGGAGCATGTGTAGGAAACTTGAGCTTCTTTAATTTGTAAGGTCATTTTTGTTTGTGAGATTCTCCTTGTTCATGAATAGAAGGATGAGAAGGACCCATGGGGATCCTAACATCCTTATCATTAGAAGGAGATAATGGTTGTTCATGTGGAACAAGAATGTTTAAGTAATGAGGAGCATCAAAGATCACTGTGCCATCACCCCGAAGCTTCCAATATTTAAATTGTTGTCCATCAGGATGAGGAGGATCATGATATCCTAGACCCGTGGTTTTTTCATCAATTGGTTTTTGTTCAAGAAGTTGATGAATGTCATGTTCATGTTTTGTGTCACAACCTTGTTTACTTAAGATAGTGAATCCTTTACCATATTTTTCTTCAAGATTGATAGAAGTGTTTGTGACTTTATGATCATAAAAGGGTTGAGATTTTGGTGGTTTAGAGGAACTAGGTCCACTTGAGGAAGGAACCTTGGGTCCTTGATTGATTTCAGGATGTAAATATGCAAAGTGATCAGGAGGTGCAACAGTAGGAAGATCTTGTGACTTCATGGATGGATAAAAGGCTGCATTGGCTTCTAAGTTATCAAGGAAATCATTGAAGAACATGTTCATGTTATCATCATCTTCTCCAGTGATGTCTACTTCATGAGGAGGACAATCATGAGGAGTTGAGGGAGCATGTGTCAAAATTCCAAAACTTATTGAAGGAAAATTCCATGATGCAAATAAACTAAGATGCAAGAAACGATTAAAAATAGAGATATTGGAAATTAAAACAAAATGCAAGAACAAAAAATAGTAAAGCAGAAAATGTCAAAAAACTGCCTGAAATGTTGTTTAAAAAGTGCATAGGGAGTGATTCGCCCTGGGTGGTGAATGAGTCCCAGTATGATGTTTTTTAATGTTTTTCAGAAATTTAAAGATGATTTGAATGCTCTACAGTATGCAATCAAAGATGCAGAATGCAAATTTTTTACTTTTTCAATAAGATGCAATGCATAAATGAAATCTAAATGAATTTTTCACTAATGCAAGATAAAAAGTCCTAGAATGCAATAACAAAACAATGTCCTAATTGAGTGTTAATGCAAATCTAAACTAAGACGCAATATGTAAATGTAATAAAAAATGCAAAGTGTTCAAGAGTCGGGTTCACCAAAATGAACTGTTGATTTTTGGTATCATAAGGCTTCTCTTGCACTTCTAGGGTTTTTCACCTAAAAGGAGAGAGTTAGGGCCAAAAATTCTAATGGTTCACTCAAATTATGTTATGTGCAATGTTTTCTAATGTAAATGAAGTTAACTAAATGCAATTGACAGAACTAAATGAATGAATATGAATGCAAAAGTGAAATTAAAGTTATGTTTGAAAACACATTGTGATACACAAACAATGGAGTAAATGAAGAAAATATGCAGAATAGAAAGAAATGAGTTAAATCAAAATGCACCTAGGTGAAGTATGATGAATCTGGAATGTTGTGGATGTTTACTGAAATCACTAATTTTTCATAGTGGGACTTATTCACCCAGGGTGGCGAATAAGTCCTCCTCCTGGTGAAAAATTGTCGGGTGTTTTTGTCTGTCGTGATCTAGAATCTGAAAAAATCCAGATTTTTAGTCCTAAGGAGGGACTCATTCACCACAGGTGGCGAATCAATCCTCCCCCAGTTTTTTGAAAAATTAGGAGACAACTCTGTAACGCCAAATCTGGAAATCACTTCTTGTTAGGTTGTTGAAGTCAATTCTATAATAAATGGACAGAAAACCTTATGCAAGCTTGAAATAGACTTGAGTTGACTTGAAGCACCTAGTTGACTTATAAACCAATCTTCAACACCAGAAATCTTGTTAAATCTGCACACAAAAGGCTGCAAACAAACATGCAATAGGGGGAAATGGTTTAGGGTTAGTGAATAGGGGTTTGCCTTGGTCAAACCCCACTTTTGGTAATCAAACCCTTAATAAAATAAATGAAATGCAAAGGAATGATAAACTAACAACATGCAAATGCTATCAACTTACCAAACCCTTGATGATGCAAGTTTGAAGTAATGTCAATGGCTGCTTCAAAGTCCTTGAATGTGAAGTGTGATTGAATGCTTGAATGAATGGGGGGGTTGAAATGAGGTGAAAATCACTTATTTATACACACTTGTGCCTTAGTTACTCGTTCATACCTCATCACAGGCTGACATCAAGTGTTTTTGAATAAAATCCCAAAAGGAAATTTAAAATATTTTGAATTTGGGGCCAAGGGGGACTCATTCGCCACCCATGTTGAATGGGTCCCACTTAGGACCTAAAAATGTGTGTCAGGAAATATGTTGTATTTAATGTTGTTTGTCAGGATAATACTCAAAAATACACTTAATTAAGCATATGAGAGCATAAAGGGGCCAAATAAAGCATGAGAAAGGGATAAATAGTGAAAATATGCCTAGAAAAGCATGAAAGCTTGTTACAAGACTTCACAACACTTCAAAATAGGACTTTTTTAGTGATGAAAAGGTGATTTTTAGGTGAATTGTAATTAATAGAGTCTAGAAGAGTGTGGGAATTTCTTACAACACTTCACAACACCTTCACAAGACATCATTCTTTGAATTTTAGTACCTAAATAAGCATGTTCAAGCCATTTCACAACATAAAATCAAAGAAAAATAGACAAACACCATGAAACAAGACCTAAAAGGCCATGAAAATGACAAGGGGCCATTTTTCTACGACACAAATTCAAATGAAATAAAATTTGCAAACCATAGACACAGTAGGAATGTGCAATGATTAGAAGACAATAAAGAAAATTCAAATTGAATTTATTGTGAAGGAGTACGACTGGAATAAGATAATTTGTGAGTTAAGTAAGATAAAAAAAAATGATGATAAAAGGTGGAAGATCCTGTGCCGCAAGGAAGGTAATTGGAATGTAAAAATATTGGGGAAAATAGGCTACAAGGAAAAGATAGAGAGCAAGAAGAGGCATATTTTGAACAGTGGAAGAATTGATTAGATTTATGTGAAGAATTAAGTCAATAAGGCTAATTGATTGTAATTTGAATTAAATCAATAAAAAAATCAAATTTGTTTGCAATTGTTATTTTATTTGATTAAGGAAAAGTCTTGCCTGTGAGTGTGATTTTGTTTTTGTAAATGGAATTTTGGCAGAGGGGAGTACCTTTTTCATCAAAATATCAAGTCCCTTTTTGCTCATATGATCGAGCTTCTTGTGCCAAAGCTCCATGCCACTATCTACAACTACTATTCCATCTCCCACTTTAGCATGACTCTTTAGCACATACAAAGTGCCTGATTTGTTGCCTCTAGCAATGACCAAGGCTCCTTTTGTCACCTTCCACATCCTTGACTCAAATGTGATGCTATAACCTTGAGCATGTAGTTGTCCCACAAAAATCAAGTTCATTTTGAGTTGAGGAATGTGTCTAAAATCCTGCATCAACCAACTAATTCTATTTTTTAATTTCAATAAAACATCTCCTTTATTAATAATACCACGAGGTTCATCGTCACCAAGATAAACCTTACCAAAGCTACCTTCTTGATAGTTTTTAAAAACCTCTTGACACAATGTGGCACGAAAAGAAGCTTTGAAATACAACACCCACACTTTTGTTGGAGCTTCTCCAATGGACAATACAAGAACACCCACATCTTCTTCATATGCTGTATTTTCTTTCATTTTCTTTTTGGTTGATTTTCAACATTTTAAAATAACAACAATCTCTTTTCATGTGGCCTTCCTTGCCACAATACCAAAAACTAAAATTTATGCTTCTTGACTTTGACCTCTTGCTAGACTTTGATCTTCTTCTATTATTATACCTCTCTCATTCTTTTGATCTCCCTTTGTTGCCAGTTATCAAAGCTTCTTCCAATGAAGTGCTTTGATTCTTCCTTCTCATATCCTCATTGAGAAGAGTCCCAACAACATGATCAAATTTTATCTTGTTACCTTTATTAGATACCAAGTTGCTAACAACTATAGTTCAACTCCTTCCCAACTATCAGGTAGAAACACAATAACAAAATGGTCTTCATTTCATCTTCCAATTTGATATCAGCAAAGATTAATTGATTGATCAAGGTTTTAAATTCATTCAAGTGATTTGACGAATTACATCCTTCTTTCATCTTCAAGTTGTACAATTTCTTCATTAGAAAAACTATTTTTTTTTATGTGGAAGCCATTTCATACATGTCAAACAATTTATCCCACAATCTTTTGCTGCTTTTTTTGTTGCAACATTAAATAACACATTACTAGATAGAGAGAGAATTATTGTTTCCACTATCTTTTTATCTAATTTCTCCCACACTTCATTGGAAATTGGCTTCTTTTCTTTTTCTTCTAGAATAATTGAGAGATTTCTTTGAATAAAAAACACTTTCAATTGCAACTTCCACATTTTGAAGTTTTGGCCTAAGAATTTTTTAATCCTCCACTTATCTGCATCCTCCATCGCTTCACAAATTCACTCAGCTCTAATACCAATTGTTGAGCAATTAAAATGACATCAGAAACATAACAACAATCAAGAAATAACAATACACACACAAATTAGTAAATATAGACAAACTGAATTATGTGCTTCACTAATGTATGGATGCATCTACAAGAAAAGCAAGGCATTTCTTTGCTGCAACAGATACAAGATTTTCATCATAATTTTTACAAATGATTTTTGGTCTCCAAATATGTAGAGACAACAAAAAAATGAAGAGGTATATTGGAATGAGTAACGGTTTGGTGACTGTTGAACTTCACATTTAGCAATCTCCCACTTGAAGTCCAAACTACTACTGCAAGTAAGCAAATGCAAAGATATCCCTTCTTTTCCAGATTTATTGCCATATCTTAACGAGGCCAAGAGAAGCTTTATAGAACTTGAGATTTTCGTATGTGACTACATTCATAAGTGCATCAGTAGGATTCACAATAGTATGTACCTTTCCCAACTTCAACTTGTCCTCTTCAAGCACTCCAGATGAAAGGGTATCTTAGCTCTATGTGTTAACATACCCTTAGCTCCTTCGGTGAGTGCAATATATTTCGCTTTGGTAGTAGAGAGTGCTACCACTTGTTGTAATCTAGAAATTATTTTATTATTTTGCATATTCAATTCAACAAAGTAAATAAATATAAAATTATTAAAAAATAATTGGCGAGAATTTAAAAATTTAAGATGATTGACAAGTGGCAAATAATAACTATGCTAGTGGGGAAATTTCTCACCCCACCTCAAATGCATCCACTCAAATCTTCAAACTAAAATATAAGAATTGCTATTATTCAGAAAAAAATTCTAATTAATCCAATAACATATTTATTTTTTTGCTTCATGAAACCCTCCACTCCAAAATAAATCATGAAGCGCCTTCCATAAAACCCTAACCTAATTTAGATAAATTAAGTTTAACGTTAGAGACATGATATGGTCCTGGTTGAGAACATCTAGAATAGCTTCCAAAAAAGATTCTAAGAATACCAAACCTAGTTTGACTTTCCCATGTTTTGTGTTAATACTAAGTCAAAGTTGATAATCACGTCGTGTCCCTTGGGTGCTCGACAATATTTACATTCAGTCTTTGCATCAATGAAGACTTCACAGAGAAAAACTTCCCTGAAATCTAGAACCTACTGTTTGATTCATGTCAATTAGATTCGCAGGAAATTACGTATGTATCTCGAGTGTTAAATTATTGTCTTGCATCTGACAATCGTTGTCTCAAGTTAGGAATGGCTGAAATAAACCAATTCTATTACATATACAACAATATTACTCAATATAAAATAAAACAATATTTTAATATTTTAACTAACCATAAAATGATTCTACCAGTCTCCTTACACAGCCTTTTATGTAGATCATGGAGGAATTTATTTTATATGCCGAGATAAAATTCTTGCGGTTAAACGGCGTGCTTGTAGCTGTGTCGTACAGAGATAACTTTAGTTCTCCAAGTTTGTTTTTCCTCTGGGTTTTATCTCGGAGATAATCGTACACCCAAAAGTAAAAGGTGGGATATAGTGTAGCCTTTACTTGGATGATTAGTTCCAGTCAAATAAAATAATGGCGTGTTCTTAATAAATTTACTTAAATATTATATAAAAATGGACTATTTAAATTTCTGTTGCTTACTTTTACAGTTAACAAGCAAGTTGACTGTTTGGTTGATTCAGAATGGGAAAAATTCAGTTGTTTTAAGTTCTTAATATATTTGTTTAATATTTTACAGTTTTAGATTTGATGGGTAACAATGTCAGCTGACTATAATGCTTAAGCCCAGCCCCATCATTGTCTCAAAAGATATAAAAGCAAAATGGTGACACAGAGAAAATTAACAGTAAAATGATAGAGGAAAGAATGTAATAACATGTAAATTTTATGATGATTCAATTCAGAAATCCTTTACTTTTTAAGAAAATTCATCGTCAATAATTCATCGTGGAAAATTTACGGTAAACAATTCATCGCCATGACAAATTCATTTCGTGGAAGATTCACCACCAACAATTATCCCCGTCGATCATGGCATATACAATTAGAAAATTTGATTTATGATAATAAATATAAAAACATTTTTCAATATATTTTATTTTATTCTAGTAGATCAATTATACAACAGTATCAGTCATCTTTATTATTAATGCCATGTAAATTATTCTTTTGCAAAAAAAATCTCAATATCTTGAAAATATATATTAACAGGGGTGAGTTGCTGGTGGTGAATTGTTGACAAATGACGATAAAGATGAATTTTCTGAAATGAATTATTGACGGTGAATCCTGAAACCATATATATAATCTGCAATACTGCCTATTGTTGATCAATATATATGAAAGACCCATTAAAGCTGTGAATTGCAGAATAAGCAAATTGTAGAAGCAAAAAAAATTCCATATTTCTTCATTTCAGAGAGAAAAAAGATATCTCAGCTGGTGCCATCAAACACACAATACATTCTTAATAATAAATTTTCAAATTTGCATCCCTCTCAATTACACTACTTCATTAGTCTACATATCTCAGCAATGTTTCAACACAGATCAGAGCAGATACTTCCGTTGTGCAGCGAGGAACAGAATAAAGAAAGCCAATTTACTGAGGCGCTCATGCAACGAAGCTATTTCAATGGCCGATATCATAGTATGCTTCTTCCCAGCCAGCTTTTCACAGAATAATGGCTTCAACAACGGGCGGAAAAAGAGCCCAGCTCCTATCTTTCGCCTAAGGCTGCCATAACAGAGTGTTATTGAATGACCCATGGATCTGAAAATGACAGCCTTAATTTTTCCTCTTCTTGGCGGAGCCATATTCACAGACAAGATTTGCTTCATGCTCATGCAGCCTCTCAACCTTGTAACAGATTTTACAAGAATCGTTGAATACAAAGGGGAAGAGACGTGAGATACCCATTTATATGGCATCGAGGGGACAGAGAGGCCCACATGCTTCTGTGGTGAGAAACAAACATCTTGTTGTTCCTGTGGACGCCACCATCAAGTTCTAAGTACTGATCACTGTGCTTTCGGGTTTTGTACGCTGGTTAAATCCAGTCAATTTGTCTTTGCATTATTGTCGGCATTGAAGGCGAAATCAATATATTCTTTCGCACAAGTCGGTCCGATAACAGTGAGTCGTGACGCAGGGCAAGCCAAATTGAGGTTCCATGCGTGGGTGGTTCTCTGTTTTGTTACAAATTTTCATTGGATCTCACAATATTTAATTCTTCTGAACAAATCGAATTCTGACACGGAAAACCAACAAATTTGTGATTGTCAATCTTAGAAAATGTTTGGAACCTAGCGCAATCGATCTTACAAGTCAAAATATTCTCCTATCGTTCCCCACACGTAGAGTGGGAAGACTAAAACAGTAGGTAAAAGATAATAGAGTACGAGGACCAAACAATAAGGAAAAAAGAGGTTGCTTGAGGACCAAGCATTACAAAATGACTCAACTATTGAAGTTGAAACTCTAGGTATAGACAGTTTAAAGTTTGAACCATTGCAAACACCTTTGTGGTTTGTCTTTAATCCAATGAGGATTATTTAGTCATATATATGATTTTTAGGTTTTAAGAAATAATATATTTTTTAGATTTTTTAAAAGAAAGAGATTATTTAGTCTTAAAGTAATTTTAAGATTTATAATTTTAGGTGTATTTGAGTTGAGGAAAAAAGTATTTTTTGAAGTTTGTAGGAAGGGGATATATTTTAGATTATTTTCTTTTATGAGAAGAAGAGGTTTTATTTATAATGGGATGCACTATTGTATTAGTAGAAAGTCACTTCATTGTGACATTATCTTCATTGGCATAAAGATCATGATATAATGGATTAGAAAGGTATTTGGAAACTAAATGTTCTAATGAATATGAGATTGATTTTAAGATGTAGATATGAAAATGTTTGTCATAAAAACAAATTCTAAACCACAAATTTTAGACATATTTGACTTGAGGGAAGGGACATTTTTTAGAATCTTGTAAGGAAGGATTTAAAAAAAAAAAATTAGGCACAAAATAGGAGAGAGGAGGTTAAGCAAGAAAACATACTCATCGCCATCCAAATAGTCAGTATGTTAGTAGGAGGACCACTTTTATTAGGGTATCACCCCCCATTGGCATAATGATTATTGCATATTGGATATTTTTTCGTAGACCAAGCCTTTTAATGAATGTGGAATTAATTTTAGGATGTAGATATGATGACTTTTTGGTTATATAGAAGCAATACCAAGATGCACAACTTTTTAAGTGGCTCAAATTCCTAGTTATGGGAGGGTTAAATTTCATCTCAAGCAATTTAGAATGACTCTTAAATCATTTCATGCATTAAATATTCAAGGAAATATAACCATTACATTGGCTGAAAATAAAAAATATTTTTGCAAGGTGAATGATTTACTAGGTTGTTATAGTAAAGACTAATATAGTTGTACCAATATTATTAAGAAGGGAAAGTTTGAAATGAAGATGGGTGTAGGTAGTACATAAAATAAATATCCTCTAATTACAATAATTAATAACAATAAAGCATCCAAATAATATAAATTTAAGTAATGATTTTGTATTTGTTAATATATAGTTATATCGAACAACAAAAACCCCTAAAAATTGACATCTCAATTATTGTGTGCATATTAATCTAAATTATAATGGAAGGGTTTTAGATATCAATATTAATTATTTTGGGTAAGGTCATGGCATTTCCAAAATGTGCCTAATAATTAGTTATAAGAAACTTGGTTTTTTTTAAACTTGCATGACCTTGGTGTGACCATAATTTCCTTGGTCAATTACATTAGGGTGGGGATTAAGCAAGGCCCATAGGATTATGAGGCATTGACATACACAAGACCCTTTGGTGTAGAGAAGATATAGGTTTACAACCTTGGACATGCTAGAATAGTGAATAGGATTTCCTCTAATTGATTGATGCAAAGTGATTTATAGAGGATTTAGAATTTCACTTAAAAACAACCTAACATCTTCTACACATGATTTCTAACCTCCAATACATACTTGTATCACATTAATTAAATTAGATCTCCTTTTCATTATACACAGTTGATATATTGGGTTATGTTTTAGTTATTTAGAATTTACCCCAATATGCATGCATGTGATAAGGTATTTTTTTAGATTTGAATCAATCCAATTACCAAAAAAGCTATAATTAGAAAATATTTTTTTTTATGAAGATGCATCATAATAATGGGATTGGATTAATGACTAGAAGAAAAAGGTATTGAGATGGAATCTTCTAATAGAAGCGCTAGGGCTTTGGTCATAATTGAGAAATTATTTTTATGTTGAGTCTAGGATGTATTTTTCCATGTTCACAGCTGGTATTATTTTGAAATATTTTTAGATCATTTTCTCTCTTTCATTTGCTCCTCTCCAAGTATAACATACTCGTGTTTGGTTTGTGTATGTTGGAGTTTTGGGGTGATCTATGTTCTTTTACCAAGTATTAGTGTTAAGGGATGTTTGACATACTTACATGTTTGTCTTGTGTATTTCAAAGCTTAAAATTTTTGGGGTGTGCCATACTCCCATTACCATGGTATTGAATGATAGAAAGGCCCGATGTGCAAATAATTGCACTATTCTTGTTAGACTAGTGATAAGGTAATTCTTTAAAGCTGAATCTCCTAGGAAAGTTATACAATCCAATTACCAAAAAAGCTATAATTAGAAAATATGTTTTTTTATGAAGATGCATCATAATAATGGGATTGGATTAATGACTAGAAAAAAAAAGTATTGAGATGGAATCTTCTTATAGAAGTGCTAGGGCTTGGTCAAAATTGAGAAATTGTTTTTATGTTGAGTCTAGGATGTATTTTTTCCATGTTCACCTTTGGTATTATTTTGAAATCTTTGTAGATCATTTTCTCTCTTTCATTTGCTCCTCTCCAAGTATAACATACTCGTGTTTTCTTTGTGTATGTCAAAGTTTTGGGGTGGTCCATGTTCTTTTACCAAGTATTAGTGTTAAGGGATGTTTGACATACTTACATGTTTGTCTTGTGTATTTCAAAGCTTAAAATTTTTGGGGTGTACCATACTCCCATTACCATGGTATTGAATGATAGAAAGGTCCAATTTGCAAATAATTGCACTATTCTTGTTAGACTATGAAGGTGGTAGATCCTCTCTTCTTGGCTTGATGTATTTGAAGGTCATTGCATATTATTATTTATCGAGGTATTGGGGATGTGTATGACTATTTCCTAAGTGCATATTAGTGATGATAGGTCAAAAAATAAATAGGGAGGAAATAGTGTTAGCTAGTGCATGATGAATGAGACACATGTGCTCATTATAATACCACTAACAATTATTCTCCTTCATTGTGAATAATGATTAAATTTTTTGAAGCTATTTACTAAAACCCATAAACAATGCATGCCTTACTTACTTTTAATTAATTAATAAATAAATGTGAGCTCAACTTTATAGTTGGTGTCATACTGTGAATTAGGGTAGGGAAGGATGAAATATCCCTAACTCACATGAAAAAATAATCATCACCAAGGATGATAAATTTCCCACCAAATCAGTTACAAAGTAAGTCAACTTAGGCCAAAAAAAAACAAGCCATCATTCTTTTAATTCATGGCACCCATGTACACAAGTACATTTGTCTATCTCAATGGATTTGGAATTTATGAGAGGATAAATATATACTTAATTAATATAAAAATGTTCTCTAATAAAGAGAATATTTTTATTGTTTGATGAAAATAATTAGATTACATAAAAATTGGTGTATCAATTTTTTAGTGGATTATAATATTATAATATTGCTATCAAGATTTAATCATATAGTTTTTCGGATCAAATTCATTGACCCATGTTTCAAGAGTAATGGTTCACAAGAACCCATCTCTCATGATAATGCATGGTCCACTTAACACTCATTGCATCTAGGTGATGCTCACAGAGGTGAAGCATTGGGCCTTTTCGAGAGGTCACCCATCCTAGTACTACTCTAACTCAAATGCGCTTAACCATGAAGTTTCCCCTCTCAGCTCTATGTGTTAACATACCCTTAGCTCCTTCGGTGAGTGCAATATATTTTGCTTCGGTAGTAGAGAGTTCTACCACTTTTTGTAATCTAGAAATTATTTTATTAGTTTGAATATTCAATTCAACAAAGTAAATAAATATAAAATTATTAAAAAATAATTGGCTAGAATTTAAATATTTAAGATGATTGACAAGTGGCAAATAATAACTATGGTAGTGGGGCAATTTCTCACCCCACCTCACATGCATCCACTCAAATCTTCAAACTAAAAAATAAGAATTGCTATTATTCAGAAAAAAATTCTAATTAATCCTATAACATATTTATTTTTTTGCTTCATGAAACCCTCCACTCCAAAATAAATCATGAAGCGCCTTCCATAAAACCCTAACCTAATTTAGATAAATTAAGTTTAAAGTTGGAGCCATGATATGGTCCTAGTTGAGAACATCTAGAATAGCTTCCAAAAAAGATTCTAAGAATACCAAACCTAGTTTGACTTTCCCATGTTTTGTGTTAATACTAAGTCAAAGTTGATAATCACCTCGTGTCCCTTGGGTGGTCGACAATATTTACATTCAGTCTTTGCATCCATGAAGACTTCACAAAGAAAAACTTCCCTGAAATCTAGGACCTACTGTTTGATTCATGTCAATTAGATTCACAGGAAATTATTGTCTTGCATCTGACAATCGTTGTGTCTAGGCCTAGAATTTGATGGTCTATTTGACCGTTTTTTGCATTTTAGACCGTATATTACAACTTTAAATTTTATTAGACCGTATAAGTTGACTTGCTATATTTTTATATAACCGTATATATGACACTTTAAATTATTATTAAACCGTAAAAAAAATTATAGACAATATTATATATATATTATAAAAATATAAATTAGTTTAAAATCTTTTCAATTAGGAAATATAATTCTTTCTAATTTTTAAAGTACTTTTAACAATAAATTTAAAATTTTGATTATTTTAAAGATAAATTTAGAAACTTTAAATTGAAAATCTTTTCAAAATAGAATATAATTGTTTTTTAACTTTTAACATATTTTTAACAAGATTTATTTTTAATATGAATTTAGAAACTTCTTAATAAATTTATGTTTTTTAGATTTATTACTAATTATTACTGTTTTTTAATTTTACATTTTTTTACTAAGATATATATATCCCAACAAGAAATTTTTTTTTTTTGAAGATACAAAATTTGTGTGCTTTACATAAGAGCTTCCAATTTTATTAGTGAGCATTTGTATGTTTTTGAATTTTAGAAATTAGTGAGCATTTGTATGTTTTTGAATTCCTCTAAAATTTTATTTAGCTTTTATAAATGATTTTTTGTTTTTATTGTTTTATAGGTGATATTGGAGAGCTTCCAATTTTATTGGTGAGTATTTGTATGTTTTGAATTCCTCTAAAATTTTATTTGGTTTTTATAATGATTTTTTATTTTTATTTATGATGATTGTTTTTATTTACAAAGCTGACAACTGTTTGGGGTTTTGGAGTACATGTTAAATGTTGCTATGTTTCTATGAGTATGAATGAAAACAAAAAAAGGAGTATGAATGAAAAAAAAGAATTAGAAGTAAAAGAACTAGTATGAAAGAGATAGAGATGGTATTTTTATAAATTGTTGCTATGTTTCTATGAGTATGAATGAAAACAAAAAAAGGAGTATGAATGAAAAAAAAGAATTAGAAGTAAAAGAACTAGTATGAAAGAGATAGAGATGGTATTTTTTTTACAATTTATATTTTTTATAAGACGTCAAATGACAGGTATTTACATAATCAAACCGTCACAAAAAATTTTATGACAGGTAGGGGTGGCCGTCAAATTCCAGGCCTGGTTGTGTCAAGTTAGGAATGGCTGAAATATCTTACAGCCCCCAAATTCTTACCATGTTGATCTAAGTACCAACAGACAGAGTCTAAAAATCAGGTATATTATGGTCAATCCAATTATCAAAGAACTGGCCGTCTTAAGTAAAGAAATTAATTTGGAGCTTTGCAGGTGTAGGAGCATTTTTAGTGAACTTTGAGTGACAGAGAGAATTTGGGATTATTGATTTGAAAAGGCATATCGATCATTGAGGTTGAATTAAGATCGACCCACCCTAGGTAAATATCATACAAGTCTAGAATGCCATAAAATAGAAGCCATAGATTTTTTTAGAATTGAATACAAGATGGAAGCTTCAAGAATATGGAAGAAAAAGTGAGCGTTTATTGGTATATATATATAATCTGATCTGAGTATATATAAAAGATTGACCCACCAAGATAAAATCCTTCTGGTTAAACAGTGTGCTTGTACCTTCTTCGTACAGAAATAACTTTAGTTCTTCAAGATTGTTTTATCTGTTGGTTTAATAGAAGACATTTTCTATCTCCGAGATAATCGTAGACCCAAAAGTGAAAGGTTGGATATAGTGTAGCCTTTACTTGGATGATTAGTTCAAGTCAAATAAAACAATGGCGTGTTCTCAATGAATTTAATTAAATATAATATAAAAATGTTGACTATTTACTTATATGTTGCTTACTTTTGCAGTTAAAAAGCAAGTTGACCGTTTGGTTAATTCAGAATGGGAACAATTCAGTTGTTTTAAGTTTTTAATATATTTGTTTAATACTTTACAGGTTTAGATTTGATGGGTAACAATGTCAGCTGACTATAATGCTTAAGCCCAGGCCCCAGCCCCATCATTGTGTCAAAAGATATGGAAAATGGTGACACACAGAAAATTAACAGTAAAATGGAGGAAAGAATGTAATAATTTATCTTCTATAAAATGTACGATGCAACTTTTAGGCATACGCAAATTCACCGCCATCAATTTACCGACGGAAAATTCATGGCCAACAATTCACCGTCATGACAATTCACCGGGTGAAAAATTAATTGCTAGCAGTGAATTTTCCTAGAGCCAATTTTTATGATGATTCAATCCAGAAATCTTTCCTAGAGCCAATTTTTATGATTATTCAATCCAGAAATCTTTCACACGAGTAAATAATGTCATAACTTGTTCTTTTCTTAAACAGCATTGTAGCTGATCTGATCTCATTCATATATATATATATATATATATATGTTCTAGGAAAATTCACCGTCAAACAATTCATCACCATGACAAATTCATCTTGTGGAAAATTCACCACCAACAATTCATCGCATTACAATTAGAAAATTTGATTTATGATAATAAATATGAAAACCTTTTTCAATATATTTTATTTTATTCTAGTAAATCAATTATACAACAATATCAGTCATCTCTATTATTAATGTAGTGGAAATTATTCTTTTGTAAAAAAAATCTCAAGGCCTTGGAAATATATATTAAAAAATGTTAATGCGAGGCCGTGGGGTAGTGAATTTTGATGAATTGTTGGTGATGAAGTGAATTTTCTACAAGATGAATTTGTCATGACGGTGAATTGTTGGTGGTGAATTTGCTGAGATGAATTATTGATGGTGAATTTGCCTGAAGTCATATATATAATCTGCATAGTGCCTATTGTTGATCAATATATATGAGAAACCCATTAAAGCTGTGAATAGCAGAATAAGCAACTTTTAGAGACCAAAAAAAGTTTCATATTTCTTCATTTCATAGAGAAAAAAGAAATCTCAGCTGGTACCATCAAATACACAATTCATTCTCATAATAAATTTCTAAATTTATATCGCTCTCAATTACACCACTTCACTACTTATTGTACATATCTCAGCAAATTTTCAACACATATCAGAGCAGATACTTCCGCTGCGCAGCGAGGAACAGGGCAAACAAAACCAATTTACTGAGGCGCTCATGCACGGAAGCTATTTCAATGGCCGATCTCATAATATGCTTCTTCCCAGTCATCTTTTCACAAAATAATGGCTTCAACAACGCGCGGAATGAGAGCCCAGCTCCTATCTTTCGCCTAAGGTTGCCATAACAGAGTGTTATAGAATGACCCATTGATCTGAAAATGGCAGCCTTAATTTTTCCTCTCCTTGGCGGAGCCATATTCAGAGACAAGATTTGCTTCATGCTCATGCAGCCTCTCAACCTTGTAACAGATTTTACAAGAATCGTTGAATACAAAGGGGAAGAGACGTGAGATACCCATTTATAGGGAATCGAGGGGACAGAGAGGCCCACATGCTTCTGTGGTGAGGAACAAACATCTTCTTGTTCCTCTGGACGCCACCATCAACTTCTAACTGCTCTCCAAAAAAATAAAAAATGAAAACAAAAAATTCTAACTGCTGATCACTGTGCTTTCGGGTTTTCTACGCTGGTTAAATCCAGTCAATTTGTCTTTGCATTATTGTCGGCATTGAAGGCGAAATCAATATATTCTTTCGCACAAGTCGGTCCGATAACAGTGAGTCGTGACGCAGGGCAAGCCAAATTGAGGTTCCATGCGTGGGTGGTCCTCTGTTTTGTTACAAATTTTCATTGGATCTCACAATATTTAATTCTTCTGGACAAATCGAATTCTGACACGGAAAACCAACAAATTTTTATTGTCAATCTTAGAAAATGTGTGGAACCTAACGCAATCGATCTTGCAAGTCAAAATATTCTCCTATCGTTCCCCACACGTAGAGTGGGCAGACTAAAACAGTTGGTAAAAGATAATACAGTACGAGGACCAAACAATAAGGAAAAAAGAGGTTGCTTGAGGACCAAGCATTACAAAATGACTCAACGTTTGAAGTTGAAACTCTAGGTATAGAGAGTTTAAAGTTTGAACCATTGCAAACACCTTTGTGGTTTGTCTCTTAAGAAATAATATTTTTTTTGGATTTCTTAAAAGAAAGGGATTATTCAGTCTTAAAGTAATTTTAAGATTTATAATTTTAGGTGTATTTGAGTTGAGGAAAAAAGTATTTTTTGAAGTTTGTAGGAAGGGGGTATATTTTAGATTTTTTTTTAATAGAAGAAGAGGTGTTATGTATAATGGGATGCACTCTTGTGTTAGTAGAGAGTCACTTCATTATAATATTATCTTCATTGATATAAGGATCATGATATAATGGATTAGACAGGTGTTTGGAAACTAAGCATTCCAATGAATATGAGATTGATTTTAAGATGTAGATATGAAAATGTTTTAGTCATAGAAGCAAATTCTAAACCACAAATTTTATACATATTTGACTTGTGGGAGGGGACATTTTTTAGAATCCTGTAACGAAGGATTTTTTTTGAACTTTTTAGCCACAAAATAGGAGAGAGGAGGTGGCTCGCACTCACAAAAGGATATGAATATCACAGTAAAACTTTCCTGGGAATTGGACATTCCGACAGGTGACTAATATCTCTCTGTGGACGTTCATTTTACTTGTCAAACCAGGGGACGTAGACTTTAAATGGCGCGGCAAAATATATGCACTAGGAACTTGTTTCGGTCAAATCTTAGTAGAAATACACACTGGAAAGAAATTCTATCTAAGCCATAGAATGGTAATGCGGAATTCTTTAACTCAACTATGCTTGATTAAAACATAAACCATAACAGCTACAACTGAAGCACAAACCATGAACTGGCCTTATGCTGCAGGAACAGTCACAGAGATGGACTCTCTATGCTGCAGGAGCAGTACAAGACTGAGTTTGTATAAAAACTTCAAAGATGAAAACTAACTGGATTTTAGCAGAAAAGAACATCTAACTAATTAGCTATAGATACTTACTAAGTGGGCCCCCTTAGCAAGCATCTACTGATTACACAGATGCTGAACTCAGAACTTCATCGATCTTTATTCATGAAAACAAAATGATATACATTGTTTTGTTGATGTGAAAACTAACAACAAACTTAGTTTCTGGTCAAACAGATTCTGTCTTTCATTATCATACTGATTCTTACATGATATCTGCTACACTGTTTCTATCTTACTCTAAATATCATCTATTACTCATTCTATTCATCCTCTACTCTCTCGCTCAGGAGGAGTATCTTATTTTTAAATCAGAAGAACAACTAACTAACTAACTCCATCAAAGAAAGACGTGGAAGTAAAGTGTATCCCAGAATCAAGGAACAAACTTCATAAATGAATTTATGTGTTCAACCCGATTCAGAGAGAATCTAGCGCTCCACTCTTTCCAGATTGACTTATCATTAAAAATCTTCCCCAATCGGTTTCGGTCAAAGAGTCTTCACCAGAGCTTCCTCGAAGTCATGCAGGAAATAGATTTTACTGCAAGGCCGAGATTGGCTGCGCTTGACTCGATCATTCTTCAACAACCTGCGAAACAAAAGGTAACATATGCGCAAGAAAAGGCATATGGCACATACACGATATCTATTCATTAATCACACATTTTAAATCTACTTCATCATTTAAAAAATATATACGATATACCAGCCATTTTCGGAAGTCAACAGGGCAATAAATGCAATCAAGTCAACACAACAGGCTGCAGGAATATAAAAGTGTCTTGCTACAGGATATCCCCATAAAAGGTTTCAACAAAGTTTAAACAGCCATGAAATAGCAAAAGTAAAGTTATTTAAAATTTTATCATAATATCAAATTATGAGCATATTTTAGGCTCATCACTGCCCCCTATTTAGCCCAATGCTGGTCCTCCAGCATTAACTTTCCTGGTGGTTTCTCTGAATATGGAAGAGGTAGCGACACACGCTTCCATCCTTGCTTGGAGACTTCCAGAGGTCCATTAGCAGGTATTGAAAACTCAGCCCTTGCAGCTGCAGCATCTGAAGAAAAATTTTCTCCAACGGCTGGGAGCCCAGTTACTTTAGCAATTTTTTCTTCGGTTGCAACAACTGTTAGACCCCATACGGTGGCTTCCCCTTCAGAAAGTGTTCTCAAAAATTCTCCTGTAGCCTCCTCATCAAAATCATTTAAGCTCAAGAAATAATTTAACCATCCACAGAGGCTGAATGCATGGACTGTCTGCGGATTTTGCAGTAACAATTCATGAGCTACAGGCTCATGTCACACCAACTGACCACCCATATTTGTAGTTTTTCTAGCTGAACTCAATTCCTTGCTGAAGATTCAAATTCTTTATTTCCCTTTCTGCTCTGGTTTTTCTCTGTCGTGCCGTCACATTTCTTTCTTTTTTCCAAAAATAAACTTTTTAAACAAGCAGTCTTAATCGTAGTTTGTAAGAAAAAGATACATTAAAGAAGGACATGTAATCACATTTGGAAAGTACCAAAAAAGTATTAAAGAAAGATTATTTTATAGTTATGGCAGCGGTGAAAAGACAGGTTTCAAAAGATGGATTACCCCACCCCCTACTTAAAGGATGACATGTGTCCTCACATGTATTAAAGAACAGGTAGAGATTCGGGGGATAATGACCGGTACATGCATAGTAGTAAATGAATAGAATGAAATAAATCAAATATGTGATAAGAAAATATATAGTGTACCTTTAGTAATTGCACGTACGTGTGAAGAAAGATGACGGTGCGCATGAATTGACAAGTGGAAAAGATATTTTAATTAAGGTTGATGCGGACGATGAAGTGGATGGGTGACGTGGGCGGATAAAATGTACGAATGAAATGAATGATGGAAGATAAAGAAGTGAGATGGGGCGATAAATTAAAATGGAGAAAAAGGGGTTTCCTTAAAAAGAAAACCTTTATTATGGGCATGCTTTCTGAAAATTACAGGAACGCTGTAGGAGAAAGGCTAGAGCCTTCGGCTACAGGAAGAGTAGCAAGAGGAACCTGAACGAACTGCTTCATGAAGTCTTCCTTTGAGACTGGCTTATGGTATAGTCAGAGTTGGTGGCCATTGATGAGCAATTTGAAACGGAGTGGATCAATTGTGACCAACTACACAGCTCCGTTGTCAAACACATTTTCAACTTCATAGGGACCAAGCCAGCGTGTTGTGAGCTTACCCTAGTTTTCTTGGTACCTGGAATCATATAACAGAGCCCAATCTCTAGTAGAAATTTTTTTAGTTTTGATGTGCTGATCATGCCATTTCTTTCTTTGCCGTTGGATTACTTCTGTATGCTGCAGGGCGGCTTTTTTCATTTCGTCCAAAGTATTTAGCTGTAGGAGATGGTCCTTCTGTGCTTCAGATAAGTCCATGTTGAGTTCAAGAGCTATCCTCAAAGTTTTATGTTCAAATTTGATGGGTAACATAGCTATTTTTTCATAAAGTAGCTCAAAAGGTGTAAACCCAGTTGTTGTCTTTCATGTAGTTCTGTAAACCCAAACTACTTCAGAAAATCTATTGCTCCAGTCTTTTTTATGAATTTGTACCGTCTTTGTGAGGATCGCCTCAATTTCTCTATTTGTTACCTCCGCCTGACCATTGGCTTGAGGATGATAGGGGTTGGACTTCCTATGTTTGATCTTATAGTCATTCATAAGTGCAGTGATCAGATTTGACATAAACTGAGCTCCTTGATTAGTTACAAGCTCTTTGGGAACTCCAAATCTTGTGAAAATTTGTTCATACAGAAATTCAGCAACTTTGTTATCTCGGGCATGAGTCATAGCTTTTACCTCGACCCATTTTGTGATATAGTCTGTGCAAACTAGAATGTATGACTTTCCATTTGATGGTGGATCAATTGGCCCCACAAAATCCATCCCCCATTTATCAAAAGGGGTGACTATTACTTGTGGATATAGTGGCATTTCATCTGACTTAGTTGGTCTTCCCATTCGCTAACATCTGTCACACTTCCTTGTATAGGCCACAACATTATTGTGTAATGTTGGCCAGTAGTACCCTATTGTAAGAACCTTCATTACTATTCTTTTTGCTGCAAAATGCCCCCCACATGGTTCATCATGGAAAGCATACAAGATATCATAAGTCTCATCTTCTCTTACACATCTTCGCATTACTTTATCAGGTCCAGTATAGAACAGACAATTTGCAATCCAGAAAAAGTTAAAGTTTTTCTCTATCAACAACTTCTTTTCTTTTGGGGAAAAGTGAGCTGGTATTCTGTTTGTTGCTAGATAATTAGCAATGTCTGCATACCAGGGTGTATGTGCAGCAATGGAAAACAAGTGTTCATTTGGAAATCTATCATCAATGACCTTATGTTCCTCAGGTGTAGCTGATTGATGTCTTGATAAAAAGTCAACTACAACATTAGCTCTTCCTGGTTTGTCAATGACTGTGATATCAAATTCTTGTAACAACAGGAGCCATCGCGCCAATCTACCAGAAATGGCAGGTTTGTTCATTAGGTACTTGATTGCTGCATGGTTAATATGAACGAATATCTGATAACCTGTGACATAATGCCTAAATTTATTCAAAGCATACACTGCTGCAAGCAATTCCTTTTCTATAACAGTATAGTTGAGCTAAGGACCTTGAAGGTTTTTGCTGATAAAGTAGATAGCATGCTCAATTAAATTTTCTTTTTGACTTAAAACTGCTCCTATACCAAAATCAGATGCATTAGCATGTATGTGAAAAGGCAGATTCCATTTTGGACCTTGAAGAACAGGGGCTTTAGTAAGCAAGTCCTTTAGTTGCAGGAAAGATTTTTCATAGGCCTCTGTCCACTCAAATTTGGAATCCTTTGTTAACAAAGCATAAAGTGGGCTGGCAATTTTACTAAAGTCTTTTATAAACCTTCTATAATACCCTGCATGACCAAGAAAACTTCTGACATCTTTTTGTTTTGCAGGAGTTTGTAAATTCTGAATAACTTCAATTTTAGCAGGGTCAACCTGAATTCCATTCTTTGAAATATGATGACTTAGAACAATACCTTTTTCCATCATTAGAAAGCACTTCTCACTGTTTAGAGACAACTTTTTCTCTTTACACCTTTTCAATACTTTTTCTAAATTCACCAGTGCTTCTTCAAATTTGACTCCATATGTAGTGAAATCATCCATATAAATCTCCATACATTCATGAGATATATCAGCAAATATACTAATTACTGCTCTCTGAAATGTTGCTGGTGCATTGTATAAGCCAAAAAGCAAGACCGAATAAGCAAATGTTCCCCATGGACAGGTAAAAGTGGTCTTGTCTTGATCTTCAGGGGCAATTTTTATCTGATTGTACCCACTGTAACCATCCAAGAAGGAAAAATATCTTTTGCCAGACAGTGAGTCTAGTACTTGGTCTACAAAAGGTAATGGAAAGTGATCTTTTTTAGTGGCATTGTTCAATTCCCTATAATCTACACACACTCTCCATTTCCCTCATTTCTTGGGGACAATGACTAATGGAGAAACCCATTGGCTATAAGAAATTGGGTAAATAAAACCAGCATCAAGTAACTTTTGAAGTTCATTTTTCACTATTTCTCTAAGCGCTGGTTTTACTTTTCTTTGAGGTTGTCTAACTGGTAAACAATCTTCTTTGATAAATATCCTATGAGTACAAACTCGAGGATCTATTCCTTGCATATCCCCATATTCCCATGCAAAAGCTTTATGTTGTTCTTGTAGCATTTTTAATAAGTCCACCTCTTGAGACTGTGACAACTTGCTATTAACATTCAAACAATGATCTGGGGACAATTCTATCTGTTTAGTGAGATTATTCATAGAATCAACAGGTAATGTTTGTACCTCTTATGGAAGCAAGTTATGAAAAATTGTCAGAAGTTTAGGCAATAAACTCTCAGAATCTAGTTGTTGCAGAAAACATTGTGGATGACTACCACTTTGATCAGATGAACTACCCGTATCAGGGTTAAATTGCAGAATTTGAAAAAAAAAAGCATCTTCACTCTGAAGTTGTGAGAATAGATCATTTTGAAGCATCATTAATTGAGCCAAAGAATTGGCTTCTTTAGTTTCTTCCCCCACATCTGGCCAAACAGGTTGGGACAAATCTGGTTGAGGTTTAGCAAGCGGATACAAGGCCAATTTCTTTATGGACTGCCCATCAGAAATGGTCATATCTCCAGAACGACATCCTATAAAAGCATCAGCAGTTGCTAACCATGGCCTACCAAGGATAACTGGATACCTTCCTAAAGTTGTCTTAACTGATAATATTGTGAAATCAGCAGGATACTCCCAAGATTCAAGAGTGACAATTACATCTTCTACCATCCCATCAGGTTTAACTATGGCGCTGTCTGTAAGCTGCAGAACTGTGGGTGTAGACCTAATATTTGAAATATTCAAGGAGTCCATAGTATGCTTTGTCATGACATTAATGGCAGCTCCTAAATCAATCAAAACATTTTTTACAACTTGGCCATTTATATGTATTTGTACTATAGGACTTCCAGGGTCAATATACTTTGGAATGACTACATTTCCTAACATTATATCAGCCAATTTCCCTAAGACATGAATTGTTTGGGGATCCTTTTTCTTTCGTCCAGGCTTCTTCAAACAGGCTTCTTTAATAGCTTTTCCAAAAATGGGAACATCTTTAATAGCCTGAAATAAAGGGATTTGAATTTGCACATTCTTGAGCTGATCTAGAATATCAAAAGTGGGTTCTTCCATGGATTTAGATTCAGTACTTTGCAACCTCTGAGGAAAAGGTGGTTTGTCTTGTCTCTGCAAAATAGGTTCCGTAGAAACTGTATCAGGTATAGGCATATGCTTAGTGGGAACAGCAGGTGCAGTAGATTCTTCAAGGGGAGAATCTGATATTTCTGTAATCAGTGGTGGTTTGGGAGTAGGTAAAGTAGTTCCAGACCTCAAATGGATGTCATTAACATTTAAGACATAAGCTTGATATTGGTTGGCTTCAGCAAGATACGCAGTTTGCTGTGGCTGTTGCTATTGCTTATTATTGGGATTGGGCAACGGCTGGGTAGGCATAGGCATTTGCTTCGGAGGTCCAAGATTTATGGTAGTTGCTGCAGGAGGTGGCATGAGGGCCTTTTGTTGTGGCTGTGGAAGCTGCAGGAATCCAGGAGACTAGTTTTGCCATTGTTGAGGACCTCTCCATTGAGGATTTTGTTGCCAATTTCCTGAAGGTGGGGTCCATTGCCCTTGTGGCTACTGCCAACCTCCTTGAGGAGATTGCCACTGTGGGGTCTGATAATTAGGCCAACTTGGTTGAGGCGGATTCCATGGTGGTGGTGGTCCATATGCTTGTTGCCATTAGTTATTATAGCCAGAATAAGGATTACCAAAAGTTAAAGGGTCTTGAGACATACCTTGTCTTTGGGCCCATGGTCTCCTTTGTGCAACAAAGAACACTTGATCATCATCACCTTCCACTGGTTTGAAGTCAGTAGGCAGTTGCCTAGCTTCCAAATTAGCCACCATCTTGCATCTGCAATCACGCCTCTTTTGTCTGCAGTATGGACAAAACTCAGCCAAAACTACCTCAGCTTCTGCATGTTTCTTCCGAGCTTGCATAGTGTCCAATTGTGTAGCCATATTATTAATGATGTCTTGCTTGAAATCAGATAGCAAATTTGTGATCTCCATCCGAGAAACTCCACCAGAAGAAGACTTCCCCACTGAAGCATGATGACCTCGACCTTTCTTAACTATTGCTCGAGAGTAGTTGAGACATATTTTTGTATATCATCCCAAGGCAGTTGAGTTATATCACCTCCTCCTATCAGGTCCAGGGCGTCAATATAGGCATCACTGATTCCCCTTAGAAAAAGTAGCTTTTGAGAGTCCTCATTGAGAGTATGGTTTGAGTTTCTTTTTAGTGAAAACAAAAACCTAGAAATATAATCTTCCAGACTTTCATCCTCCTTCTGCTGAATTCGGAATATATCATCACCTTTGCTGGCACTCTTACAATATTCCTTATACTTTTCAAGGAATTTCATCTGCATGGCTGCCCAACTATTTACAACGCCTCTTCCCAGACTCATGAACCATCTGAGAGCTCCCTCCTTCAAAGTGGAAGGAAATAGCTTTAGTTTATGAGCATCTGTGTTGTAGTCATAACTGCGACAGAGGACATCAAATTCAAATAGAAAGGTTTTTGGGTCTTCTGTGACCAAGCCATAAAACTTTGGAAGCAAGGAAGAGGGGATGTTTTTAAGATTGTCAGTATCTTGTTGGGGAACAATGGGAAACTCAAATGCAGGAGGTGGATTATTAGGTGGATTATTTGCCATGTCTGGGTGCTGAAATAACAGAGCGAATGGATTTTCCTCAGGTTCGTTATCAGCTGGGTCAAATGGTAGTTCAATAAACAGATTTTTAGGGAGGAACCTTCCGAGTGTGTCTCTTCTTCTTCTATGCATGCAATACGGTGAATAGTGGCTTGAAAGATTTGAAATTTTTTTGACTAACAAACTAAACTAATGCTGAAAATGACTTCAATAGACTCCTAGCTAGATGCCATCCCTAGTAACGGTGCCAAAAATGGATCGCACTCACAAAAGGATATGAATATCACAGTAAAACTTTCCTAGGAATTAGACATTCTGACAGGTGACTAATATCTCTCTGTGGACATTCATTTTACTTGTCAAACCAGGGGACGTAAACTTTAAATGGCGCGGCAAAATATATGCACTAGGAACTTGTTTCGGTCAAATCTTAGTAGAAATACATACTGGAAAGAAATTCTATCTAAGCCACAGAATGGTAATGCGGAATTCTTTAACTCAACTATGCTTGATTAAAATAGAAACCATAACAGCTACAATTGAAGCTCAAACCATGAACTGACCTTATGCTGCAGGAACAGTCACAGGGATGGACTCTTTATGCTGCAAGAGCAGTACAAGACTGAGTTTGTATAAAAACTTTAAAGATGAAAACTAACTGGATTTTAGCAGAAAAGAACATCTAACTAATTAGCTACAGATACTTACTAAGTGGGCCCCCTTAGCAAGCATCTACTGATTACACAGATGCTGAACTCAGAACTTCATCGATTTTTATTCATGAAAACAAAATGATATACATTGTTTTGTTGATGTGAAAACTAACAACAAACTTAGTTTCTGGTCAAACAGATTCTGTCTTTCATTATCATACTGATTCTTACATGATATCTGCTACACTATTTCTATCTTACTCTAAATATCATCTATTACTCATTCTATTCATCCTCTACTCTCTCGCGCAGGAGGAGTATCTTATTTTTAAATCAGAAGAACTAACTAAGTAACTCCATCAAAGAAAGACATGGAAGTAAAGTGTATCCCAGAATCAAGGAACAAACTTCATAAATGAATTTATATGTTCAACCCGATTCAGAGAGAATCTAGCGCTCATCTCTTTCCAGATTGACTTATCATTAAAAATCTTCCCCAATCAGTTTCGGTCAAAGAGTTTTCGCCGGAGCTTCCTCGAAGTCGTGTAGGAAATAGACTTTACTGCAAGGCCAAGATCGGCTGCGCTTGACTCGATCATTCTTTAACAACCTGCAAAACAAAAGGTAACAGATGCGCAAGAAAAGGCATATGGCACATACACGATATCTATTCATTAATCACACATTTTAAATCTACTTCATCATTCAAAAACTATATACGATATACCAGCCATTTTCGGAAGTCAACAGGGCAATAAATGCAATCAAGTCAACACAACAGGCTGTAGGAATATAAAAGTGTCTTGCTACAGGATATCCCCATAAAAGGTTTCAACAAAGTTTAAACAGCCATGAAATAGAAAAAGTAAAGTCATTTAAAAGTTTATCATAACATCAAATTATGAGCATATTTTAGGCTCATCAGGAGGTTAAGCAAGAAAACATACTGAAATAACAGAAAAAGGGGTTTGCTTTCTTATGGTTTGGAACATAGAGCAAACACATTTCCCAATCATTTCATTGAAGGGAAACCCTAGAGATCTCAATCTCAAGTATGCAAAGGAGGATATCTTGCAATAGGTTTGTCCTAGGGTCTAATTATAAACTAAAGAGGGGTTCACCACTAAGCTAAGGCTTGGAAAGACAAATGAAATGCAAGTCCAAATGCTTAAACCTAATGCAATACAATCTTTCACCAAATGACCTAAAAATGCATGAAAATTAGAATAGAAAGTTGAGAGATGAAATGCATGCACCTAGAAATATGAAGAAGATTGGATGAAGCCTTGAAATGCAAAAAACACGAATTTTAAAACCTACTAGGACTGATACGCCAATCTAGGCAATTTAGTCATGGGCGGATTAGGGTTTCTGGGCAGAAATTGAAATCTAGCAAAAGGGTGTCTGAAACTGCAAAAAGTTGGAAAATGACCTATACTAGGACTCATACGCTAAAACTGGCATATCAGTCTAGTTAGGGTTTTCCAAAAATTTAAAGTTTGAATCTGCTTCTTAATGTCTGCTTTATCCTTTCCAATTGATTTCCAGATCCGAAACCCTGATTTGCAACCTATAGAAGTCTTCCAATAATCTTCAATGCAAGGTGACAACTTTGACAACTTTGACAACTTTGACAACTTTCTCCAAACTTTCTCTTCAATGTTTCTTTAGCCTAAATCTGCAAATCACATACTAAAGAAAGGCTCGAAAAATGTTGCTTTGTTAGTAGAAAGGGGTTTGCCTTGGTCAAACACCATTTTGGTAATCAAACCTTGAAATGAAATGAAATAGGAATTGATAATGATGAATGAACAAAATAAGATGTTGCAACTCACCAAACTCTAGCAATAAAGTGTTGCAAACATGTATGAAGTGGCTCTAATGGATGTAGATCTTGACTCTTTCTTGAATGGGATAGATCTTGACTTGAATGCTAGCTTGAATCCTGAAACCCTACATCACAATTGTTAGCTCAAAGAAAAAACATGATTCATGAAGACTTTGACATGATGCTTGATGCTTGAATGATGCTCTAAAACACTTGATAATCAACTCTTGAATGCTCTTGAATGCTTTTGTAAACACTTGAATTCTCTTGTGAATGCAAACTTGCTATAAGAATGATCATTCAACTTGCTAGGTGTAAAATGAGTGAAATAAACTTGTATTTATACTTGATTATGCCAAATTTCCCAAAATTACAACACTACAAGCCGACATCATGTCTAGGAGGATAAAATCCCGCCAAGAATTTGAATTTTTAATTTTGGGCCACACGGGACTTACTGGCCCAAGGTGGCGTATGAGTCCCATTAGGCATAACTTAATGGGACCATTTTCAAAAATTCTTAGGAAGGTGTAAAATCCAGATCGGGACCCAAAATGCTAGGTGGGACTCATACACCCAAGGTGGCGTATGAGTCCCAGATCACTAAATTTGGGCCACACAACCTAAAAGCACCTTAATTATGATTGGATGTTGATCTATGTCAAGATTATCCTTAAAAAGATGCATTAAATGAGGCTTGTGGATGTAAAATAAGGCCAATTAAAGCATAAACAAGCCCAATTGTTTAATAAAACCCTAGAAAAGTGTGAAAGTGTGTTACAACACTTTACAACACTTTAAAACACTCCAAAAAGGTACCAATTAAATTCATTTAGTTCACAAGGCCCCAAGACCTAATGTCAATATGTTAGAATTATTACAACACTAAATCAAGGTCATGTTAGGGAGTACTTGAAACGAAGGATATTGGCACCACAAGACTCTCTTACTCTTCTAGGGTTTTTCACTTAAAAGGAGAAAGATGGGTCCAAAAATGCACAATGTTTCACTCAAGATTAATGTAAGGATGGATGGGATATTGATGTGAAGTGTGTGTAGATGTGTTTGAATGCTCACAAATACAAATAAATGAATGTAAAATAATCTAATGCAAGATGCTGGAAAACACAATGTTGATTGCAAATATGAACTAGAAACCTAAACAAATGAAAACAGAAATTGATGAAATTGAACAGAGTGCACCTAGAAGCATATTGATGTTACTAGAATATTATGGAATCTTTCTAAAGTCAATGTTAATGACACTGGGACTAATTCTCCACAGGTGGTGAATCAGTCCTGCTTCTGGTGAAAACTTTCAGAAACAGGTTTCTGACTATTGAGAGTTGAATTCTAAGAAAATTAGTTTTTAGGCCTATAGGTGGGACTAATTCACCATGCATCAAAAATTATTCCTCTTGTAGGAATTTTCAAATTAAGGACTTGATTTTGTAGGTCTAGATCTGCACTTATGTCCTCTACAGGTGTCTACTTCAAAAATTGTCAGATTCAGGCCTGAAAATGACTTTTAGTTGATATTATTTACTTGAATAATGAAGAGATGACTTGAATGACTTTTCCACTTTATCTTCAATGATTTCCAAACATCTAAGAGTCTTAATTTTGCATAGAAACAAGACAAAAGAGGGATATGTTGAATGTTAGGGCATGGGAGTTTGCCTTAGTCAAACCCCTTTTAGGTAATTAAACCAAAATGATGAAAGGAAGTAATGAAAAATACAAAATTGAATTGATTACCTTTCCATGGTGATTTATCTTGAAAATCTGTAGCAATACATGAAGATTCAGCCCTTGAATGCCCTTAGAAGCTTTCTCAATGACTTGCAAAGACAAAACCCTAAATTGCTTGACTTGGATGAGAAGATAGATGATGAATTTATGATGAGAGATGTAAAAATGAGTTGTTAGATGTAAAATGAGGAAGAAAACACTTATTTATATACAATTGTGCCTTAGTATCTTGATTATACCTCATCACAGGCCGACATGTAGTGAAATTAAACTTTAAATTTCTCTTTTTCTTACTCAAAGTTCAAAATGGGGCTAGATAGGACTCATTCGCCACACATGGTGAATGGGACCCACCTGGATGGAACTTATTTTCCATGCATGGTGAATGGGTCCCACAGGGGCCATTCCAACAGCTAAGAAGCTAGGAGATAAGGAAATAACATTTAAATTGCAACTTTGTCGAGTATTTGATCAATTAAAGCCTCGGGATGCATAATATGGGTTAATAGGGGTCTATTAGTGATGATGTAAATGTCAAATAGGGCTTGGGACACAAAAATAAATGTGAAAGTGTGATTTAATACACTTTACAATACTAAAATGAGGTCCACATAGCCTAGGAAGGCACAAAAATCAATGTGAATGTGCAATACACATTACAACACTACTTTATCATTAAGTTTATTTTACAAGCCTTCTAGATTCATGTGATGTTGTTATTAAACACATTTTATAATGAAGAAATTGGTTCATTAAGTCTAGAAAAGTGTGAAAGTATCTTACAACACTTTACAACACTTTTACAAGATGTAGTTAAAAGTATGTTATTCAATTTGTAAGGGTCCAAGACCTAGTGTGGATGCATAAAATTCCTCACAACACTTGAATCAAGGCCTTATTAAGTCCAATTATCATGAATTATTCCCATGTCAAGCAAAGGATCATTTTTTCTACGGCACATTTAGCCACCACTTTAGTGATAGGATGAACTTGCTTCAAACTCACACTAAAGTAGACATTCAAGAGAGATCTCCATGTACGAATGCAGATGAAAAAGAATAAAAAATATCAAGGAGGTTTTGCACGCCCCCAGGATCCAAGATCCTAAGTTGAACATCAAGATACAAAATCATGCAATGATAAGAAAAAAAAGATGAAAAAGATGTATTCACTTTGGGGCCACAGAACTAGTTGTTTGCGGGTTGAGAAAACCCAAAAAAGGTAAGATACATACGCTAGTTGGTATGCACTCACAAACACAAAAGTGGCTATGGGGAAAAGTCATGCCGCTAGGTGGGCTTCCTGCTCAACCATATTAAATTTATACCCATTGATAACTTTAACAAGGCGCCACAAAAAAAAATGCTATGAACAAAAAGACAAAGCTACCACAGTCATGCAAGTTGCGTTATGCAAGGTGTTAAAAAGGTAAAAATGTAAAGTGAAAAAATGTAAAGTGTAAAAGTGTAAAATGTTCGGAGTCTTGTTCATTTTTTGTAAGGTCAGTCACTTAGGGAACATTATGTCTAATGTCTCCAAGAGAGGACCAATCGTAGTATAGTATATTCGCAACTTAGGGGATGCAGTGTGTCACATCAAGCCACCAAGAGGAATGTAATATGCTAAGATAGATCACACTTATGAAAGACATCATACCCAATGTCATCCACAAAGTGACGAACGCATCACATAAATGACAAGGCTACACTAGGAACCAAGAATTCACATGAAATAATGGTAATGTATGCCCCCCACTTTAAAGGAATTGTTGCACATCGTTCTGTGAGCAATTACTTTAAAGTAGAGAAGGAAAGAAAAATAAAAAAGAAAACAAGGCATGAGAGCCAACCTAGAAATCCCTATGCCAAGTCATATGTTTCAAAGTTAGGCTATGGCATGTCAAGGAAAAATGAAAAAGAAAGGTTGTATGTCACATGCGAGTCAATTTGAAGACATGTCATTCACATCTCAAGCTTTCTTGTATATGTTCATGAAAAGTTAAAGAGTAGTCGAAACAAACAACAAGTGATGTATACAAGGGATAAGGCTATCTAACTCTTTTCCCCCCACTTAGTGCAGGACAAGGGTGAGCCTAAAGTGGATAATGATATGCTACCCCTTGCGAGGGATGCGAAATATGCAATAGTGAGTATGTGATGATCCTACAACTATGGCATGGCAAGGAGCAACAACTAATGTTATTTATGTGAATATGGAAGAGTCTTGGAAGAGTCTTGTGTGATATTATTAATGTTGATTGAAGTTTTGGTGATCTTGGTCAAAGGAGAATATCCAAGACCATGAGTTGTTTGTTGTGTTTGGCTCTATAGGGTTGCAGATTCCTTATTCTCGAGCACCACATAATTTTCCTCCATATCCAAGTTTTTTCATGAGGCCATACCCTTTTCCATAAAGTTGTTTCAATTCTTTGGAATCGAGTGGTTATGCATTGTTGTGTTCATCATGGGTTGTTTTGGAGTGTGCTTTGTTGTCTAAAGTGGTGGAGGTGGATGCTTCTGAAAGGTTATCCAAATGTTGCGTTGGCATTCAATGGTTGGTTGTCCTTGTGCCTCACCTTTCTTTTTTGTGACTGTGTATTCACCCATAAATGATGATGTGAAGTCTAAGGATCCCCAATTGTCACCAAATAATTTATAGGGCAATCCCTCATCATTGTGTTCAATGTCAAGAGGATCTATGTTAGATGTTGGAATCAATGTTTTCAAAGAACTTGTAGCTCCTTTTTCAAGGTACAAGCAACTTTCAGGCTCAGGATCTACTTCAACTTGATAAAAGTTATTGTTATATACATATTTCATTATATGATGAAGGGTTGAAGGCACTACATTCATCTCATGAATCCATGGTCTTCTTAAAAGAAGATTGTACAAAAGATCATAAGGCATGACATGAATAAGAGTTTGCAAAGTAACCAACCCAACCGTAATAGGAAAAGTGATTACACTGAGTGGTTGCTTTGTTGAATTATCAAATCCTCAAATAGGTGTGGAATCAAGTATTATTTGTGACATGTCAACATGTAATCGATCAAGGAGACACACACTACACACATTAAGGGCAGAACCATTATCTATGAGAGTGTGTTTGATACCTTTGCGATTGAATTGAGTAATTATCATAAAGGCATCATGTTGTTTATGCAACTCCAAAGGAGGGAGCTCATGTTGATGGAAGGTAATGTCAAGGTTATTTTTGGGGGTGAGAGCTGCCACATCATTCAGAGTGGTACCAGGAGGAATTGTGATTTTTTTTAAGGCTGTTTGAAGAATGTTGTTGTAATTTGGCGAGTTTTGAAGTAAATCCCAAAGGGAAATCTTTGCAAGAGTATTATTTAATTGTTCAAAAATATCATACTCCTTTGTGTTGGGGATATAACGAGGAGCACTAGGCGGATTAGGTAAGGGTAAAGAAGGTTGGATTGGTTGCGGTGGTTGCAGATTATTTCAGGTATTATATGTATGAGCAATGGTATTATAACTTGGTTGTTGCAATACATTAGTTTGAGGTGGGTGGAGGGTGTAGTGAGGTTTATTGGAAGGATGAAGCAGATGTGAAGGTGGGTAAAGTGTGTAGTGAGGTTTATTGGAAGGATGAAGTTTATGTGAGGGTGGGTAAAGGATGTAGTGAGGTTGAATATTGTTAACATCCTGTAACAAGTAAGAGTCTTCATTGTCTTTGAAGGGCATGTTATCTGTATCTTGGGTCATAATATCCTCCCTAGAAGGAGAGTTCATAGGAGAACAACAAACCACATGTTCATGACAATTAAGGTTTTGTTCATCCAAAATAACTTCGTCACAACCAAGGGAGTTATTAATGGTTGAATGTGTGTGATTAAGGGAAGACTTTATGCAATCATTTGGTGTTTGTAATGTCTCATCCTCTTGTCCCATATTATCTACCCTAATAGGAGAGCTTGTAATTTGTCCATCTAAGGTGGAAATGTGTAAAGTAACTTCATCACAAGTGGGAGAGGCATCAAGAGAATAAAAATCATCACATTATTGTTTTCCAATGATTGGATTCTTGTGTTTAATTATGTGTTCTTGGATGGGGGAAACATTAGGAAAAGGAACAAGAAGTTTCTCATGAAAATATTTGACTGCCTCCCTTTGTCCAATAATTTCTTCCAAAATGGGGGAAGAAAAATAAAGAGGATTGTCATAGGTCTTAAATATTTGATCATCTAATGTCAACATATTTTCCTCACAAATAATGTGATTTCCATGATTACTCACAAAAATATTCTCACAACTAGGGGAAGAGTTTGGAGATGAATCTATGGTCTCATCGTCATTTTGTGTTGTTTGATCGTTATGATTAATTAGTGTGATTTCCTCTTCTTTACTAATGTTATGTCCAATAAGAGAGGTAAGAGGAGAGAAACAACTCAAATTGTCACAACTCTCAACAATTGGATCTTTTAGCACTAAAATATCTGCTTCACAAGTGTGAGAGATAATAGGAGAAGAACAAATGTAAGTGTTATGATTATCCAAGGTTTCTTTCACTAAACCAACCTCATCCACCAAAGGGGAACTAGGAGAGGGATCTATGATGAACAAAAAGAGAGGGGAAAGGACCTCATATTCATATGCTTTTAACAAAAAATTGCTTACAACATGCAATAATATCGAAAAAGAGAACATGCTAGATGAGAACTATAGAATTTTGTAATGAAAACATGATGGAATGATTAATCTACAATATTGAAATGTAACAATGTTAAATTAAATATGCAAATGAAGAATAATGTTTCAGATTTCAAAGGTGACAATTGACTGATTATGAGATGCAACAAGATGAGAATGCAAACTTGAAAAAGAAACCATGCATGAAATGAGCTAATTAAGGCTAGATTTTATGAAATGCATGCTACAGAAATGTAATTGACTAATATATACAAGTTAAGGTACCAAACAAAAGCCTAAAAACAAATTTCTAAGTTTTGTAAAATGTTGTTTCAGGGGTCAGAAGGGACTAATTCCCCCAAGGTGGCGAATAAGTCCCAGTATGGACTTTTTGCAAAATTTTCAAAAAAAATTGACTGATTTTAATGCTTTTAGATTTCTATGATGTAAACCTAATTGAAAAATGTAGGATTTCAAAACTTTTCAATGATTAAAGATGCAAACATGCAAGCTACCATGTACTTTTTCTCATGCAAAAATGAAACTCTAGAATGTAAGCTAACTAATGCAAAATGCAATGCAAGCAACTCTAGGATGATTAATGGACTCCAAAGTTAGAAAAGAGGGGATTCAAACAAAAAGTTCACCAAAATGAAATGAAGGATTTTGGCACCACAAGACTCTCTTACTCTTCTAGGGTTTTTCACCTAAAAGGAGAAAGATGGGTCCAAAAATGTACAATGTTTCACTCAAGATTAATGTAAGGATGGATGGGATATTGATGTGAAGTGTGTGTAGATATTTTTGAATGCTCACAAATGCAGATAAATGAATGTAATAATCTAATGCAAGATGCTGGAAAACACAGTGTTGATTGCAAATATGAACTAGAAACCTAAACAAATGAAAACAAAAATTGATGAAATTGAACAAAGTACACCTAGAAGTAGATTGGCATTACTAGAAGATTCTAGAATCTTTCTAAAGTCACTATTAATGGCCACTAGGACTATTTCTCCACAAATAATGAATCAGTCCTGCTTCTGGTGAAAACTTCCAGAAACAGGTTTCTGACTACTGAGAGTTGAATTCTAAGAAAATAAATTTTTAGGCCTACAGGTGGGAGTAATTCACCATGCATAGAAAATCAGTCCTCCTATAGGAATCTGCAAAGTTAGGACTTGATTTTTTAGGTCTAGGTCTACACTTCTATCTTCTACAAGTGTTTGCTTCGAACACTGTTGGATTTGGGCCTGAAAATGACTTTTAGTTGATATTTTTTACTTGAATAATGAAGAGATGAGTTGAATGACTTTTCCACTTGATCTTCAATGATTTCCAAACATCCAAGAGTCCTAAATTTGTATACAAACAAGACAAAGAGGGATATGTTGAATGTTAGGGCATGGGGTTTTCCTTAATCAAACCCCTTTTAGGTAATTAAACCAAAATGATGAAAGGAAGTAATGAAACATGCAAAATGGAATTGATTACCTTTCCATGGTGATTTATCTTTAAAATCTGTAGCAATACATGAAGATTCAACCCTTGAATATGCCCTTAGAAGCTTTCTCAATGACTTGCAAAGACAAAACCCTAAATTGCTTGACTTGGATGAGAAGATAGATGATGAATTTATGATGAGAGATGTAAAAATGAGTTTTTAGATGTAAAATGAGGATAAAAACACTTATTTATAGACAATTGTGCCTTAGTATCCCGATTATACCTCATCACAGGCTGACATGTAGTGAAATTAAACTTTAAATTTCACTTTTTCCCGCTCAAAGTTCAAAATGGGGCTAGATAGGAATAATTTGCCACACATGGTGAATGGGTCCCACTTGGATGGCACTAATTCACCATGCATGGAAAATGGGTCCCATGGGGGCCATTCCAACAGCAAAGAAGCTAGGAGATAAGGAAATAAGGTTTAAATTGCAACATTGTTAGGTATTTGATCAATTAAAGCCTCGGGATGCATAATATGGGTTAATAGGGGTCTATTAGTGATGATGTAAATGTTAAATAGGGCTTGGGACACAAAAATAAATTTGAAAGTGTGATTTAATACACTTTACAACACTAAAATTAGGTCCACATAGCCTAGGAAGGCACAAAAATCAATGTGAGTGTGCAAGACACATTACAACACTAGTTTATTATTAAGTTTATTTTACAAGCCTTCTAGATTGATGTGATGATGTTATTAAAAATATTTTATAATGTTGAATTAGGAAGAAATGGGTTCATTAAATCTAGAAAAGCATGAACGTATCTTACAACACTTTACAACCCTTTTTCAAGACGTCATTAAAAGCATGTTATTCAATTTGCAAGGGTCCAACACCTAGTGTGGATGCATAAAATTCCTCACAACACTTGAATCAAGGAATTATTAAGTCCAATTATCATAATTATTCCCATGTCAAGCAAAGGGTCCTTTTTTCTATGGCACAATACCTTTTTTCATTATTATGCATACTCATCAACATCCAATTAGTCATTATGGTAGTAGGAGGACCGCTTTTATTAGAGTATCACCCATAATGATTATTGCATAGTGGACTATATATTTTTTCATAGACCAAGCCTTCTAATGAATATGGAATTAATTTTAGGATGTAGATATGATGATTTTTTGGTTATAGAAGCAATACCAAGATGCACAATTTTTTAAAGTGGCTCAAATTCCTAGTTATGGGAGGTTTTTTCATCTCAAATAATTTGGAATGACCCTTAAATAATTTCATGCATTAAATATTCAAGGAAATATAACCACTACATTGGCTTTGCATTGGCTAAAAAAAATGATTTGTGCATGGTGAATGATTTACTAGGTTATTACAATAAAGACTAATATAGTTGTACCAATATTATTAAGAAGGGAAAATTTGAAATGAAGATGAGTGTAGGTATTACATAAAATAAATATCCTCTAATTAAAATAATTAGTAACAATAAAGCATCCAAATAATATAAATTTAAGTAATGATTTTATATTCTTTAATATATAGTTATATCGAACAACAAACACCCCTAAAAGTAGACATGTCAATTATTGTGTGCATATTAATCTAAATTATAATGGAAGGGTTTTATATATCAATAGTAATTATTTTGGGTAAGGTCATGGAATTTCCAAAATGTGCCTAATAATTAGTTATAAGAAACTTGGTTGGCTTTTTTAAAAGCTTACATGACCTTGGTGTGACCATAATTTCCTTGGTTGATTGCATTAGAGTTGGGATTAAGCAAGGCCCCAAGGATTATGAGGCACTCACATACACAAGTCCCTTTGGTGTAGAGAAAAGATATCTTCACAACCTTGGAAATGCTAGAATAGTGAATAGGATTTTGTATAATTGATCGATGTAAAGTGATTTATAGAGGATTTGGAATGTCACTTATAAACAACCTAACACCTTCTACACATGATTTCTGACCTCCAATAAATACTTGTATCACATTAATTATTAAATTAGATCTCCTTTTTCATTATACACAACTCATATATTGGGTTATGTTTTAGTTATTTAGAAAACCACAATATGCATGCATGTGATAAGGTATTTCTTTAGAGTTGAATCTCCTAGGAATGTTTTACAATCCAATTACAAAAAATTTCTATAGTTAGAAAATATGTATTTTTATGAAGATGCATCATAATAATGGGATTGGATTAATGACTAGAAGAAAAAGGTATTGAGATTGAATCTTCTAATAGAATTGTTAGTGCTTTGGTCAAATTTGAGAAATTATTTTTATGTTTGGTCTAGGATGTATTTTTTCATGTTCACCTCTGGTATTATTTTGAAATCTTTGTAGATCATTTTCTCTCTTTCATGTGATCTTCTCCAAGTATAGCATACTTGTGTTTTTTTTGTGTATGTTAGATTTTTGGGGTGGTTTGGATGTTCTTGTACCAAGTATTAGTGTAAGGGATGTTTGGCATAATTGTGCTTGTCTTGTGTATTTCAAAGTTTAAATTTTTTAGGGTGTACCATACTCCCATTTCCATGGTATTGAATGATAAAAAGGTCTGATGTGCAAATAATTGCACTATTCTTGTTAGACTATCAAGGTGGTAGATCCTCTCTTCTTGGCTGCTTGATGTATTTGAAGGTCATTACATACTATTATTTATTGAGGTATTGGGGATATGTATGACTCTTTCCTAAGTGCATATTAGTGATGAGAGATCAAAAAAGAAATAGGGAGGCACTAGTGTTAGCTAGTGCATGATGAAATAAGACACTTGTGCTCATTGGGGCCTAATGAAGAATCTTGCACATGTCTAGTAACTTAAAAAATAAATAAAACTAACCTATTTGATGGATATGTGGGATTGCATACATCCTTCCTAAAGCTTAAGAATTGTACGAATCTTGATCAAAGAAAATAATGCAATATTATAATGGTTGTAAATAAATGTTTAAAGTGTAGGAATAATTTGTGATAGAAGCAAAATATAAGGTATAATCTATTGAAATTATTTTAAATGTTGAATGTCAAATGTAATGTCATATTTCTCCTTCGCCCATCTCCACCTACTCACCATTATTGCAGATCATTTTCTTAGCTATCAATATTAATTCACCCTGATGTATCTAGGCTATTGGTTTCAATTTTATATAGTGTTGTGATTAGGGTTGACACCCTACAACTATTAAAAAGATAGTTTTGATTAAATTTTTAAAGGGAGGTTGGTTCTCTTATGATGGTCCTAGAATTTCCAAGTGCAAGGATTTTCTAGGGTTGCAATTATGCTACATCCAACTACAGAAAGGGGTGAGGATTTGAAACATATGAAGGAGAAATTGTATGGGTGATCCCACAATAGTGGTTTACAATTTTTGGCCAAACTGGACACTGAAATAAATTTTTTTAACTAAATATTCACTTTCGGGCACCTATAGCGGCTAAACCGTGAGGAATTTGAAGATGATGCAAACTAGAGTTTCGTGAAATTTTTTTTGTAGATTCTAAATATTTTTTTTTCAAAATTTTTGGAATTAGATTGCACTTCTTTTTCCATCTCCCTTGAAAACTAGTTTTTTTTAGAAAACAACATTTTTAAAAAGTGACGCTCACTGTATAACGCATAATTGTTTTTCCATGAAGGATAAAATTCTAATTCTTTTGAATTTAGATTTGTAACTCCGATATCTAGTGCTTCCACTTGGTTAGATAGTTTTTTATTGAATATTTTTTCTTTAATCAAGTTTCAAAGTCAAACCAATTACAATTCAGACATAGCACAACCGTATAATGCGTAACTTTTTTTGTATGTATTGAAATTCAAAAAAAAATTGTTGGATAAAGGAATTCAATATCTAGTGCACTCATATTTTTCAAAAAAAAATTTGATAATCTGCCATTTTTCCACGTGCAGAACAAAGAGCTTGATTTCCAGTGAAAAACCTATATTCACAAGAAATAAAAAATAAATATAATAATTGAATTAAATTTATTTAAAATTATACTTTTTGGGAAGCTTATAATAAGGACTACATACTTACAAAAAATAAAATTTAAATGAATTCATTTGATCCCCCAAAAGGTAAATCAAAAGTGGTTTTTTTTATCAACATTTTGATAGGTGTAAAGGAGACTCTATTATAGGTATGGTTTAAAACTAGTGGGGTTCCATTCAAGGGGGTTTGATCTAAGGTAGTTTGATCAAACCCTCTTCAATTGTAATTCTTTAAATAGAACTTTTTAAGGCTTAAATCATTATATTTTCTAAAAATATGTGATTTCATCAAAAATCAGAATCTCCCAGAAATTGTAAACCAGCTTTGTGGGATTGCCCATATTTGGATTTTATGAATACAATGTCTTTAAAGATCTTTTTATATCTTTATAGGGATATTAACTTCCTATTAAGGTCCTCTCTTGTCACAGTTATTGACATGAATGTATTGAGCAATTAATAATGTGATCTACATATTTTAAAATTGTAAAAATATTTTAATAATAATTTTCTCTTTATTTAGATTTAAATGTAGTTCAATTTTGGATTATTAAGTATGTTTTGTGTATAATGTCTATAATGTGATTCAATAAATTCCTAGATTATCCTTTCAATATTTCCCTTGATTATTTTCCTTTATACTATTTTTGACTTTTTGGCTCAATTGGATAGGCATTAGTTTTGGATTCATTTGACCAATTTCACTTTTTCAAAAAACTCAAAACTATATTAGTTAATATTTTAGGAATAAACTAAGTGTTATGAATTCATGATCTTGTATTTTAGCTAGGAAATCAATCTTAATGGAGCCTTAAAATAACTTATTTCAAGTGGATCATGCTTGCACAAACAAAACAATTATATAGAGGTATTAATATAGCTAGTTTTTCTTGTCTTGGTGATAATATTTGGATTCAAGACAATAGATTGGGTTTATCTATCACCATTCTATTTTCCCATTTAATTTGTCAAACCTCTAAGAACACCATCCCAATTCTAAGTTGATCTTTTAGAGTAGGAAAGAAAACCCACTCTTGTAGAGTTGATCTTCAACCGTCCATGGTCCATGGATGAGAAGGTTTTAATTTCATGAGAAATTGAAATTATGGTCTAGGAAGTAGAGCTATGGTTTTCAAACCCAAAAGGAAGTGTGAAAAAAATGCCCTCTATACCAAACAATAGCTCCTCCACAACCAGTAGCCCTATTTAACCATGACTAAAATCTCCAAATACAAGATAAATTCTAATTCCAATTCTGAGGAAGACAAGAAGTTCACAAGAAACATGTGATAAACATAAAATGAAGAAGAAAATGACAATTTTACTAATTTTTGTTTTATTTTGTTAGTTGATCTAATTAATTTTGAAGAAGCCATAAATTAAAAAAAAAAAATTAGTGTTATGTACAAGGATATTATATGATTGAGAAAAATAAAACATGGGAATTAGTGGATCATCAAATACCCAAAAATAAGTCATTGGTGTTAAATTAGTTTATAAAACTAGATACATTGAAATTTGGTGAAATGAAAAGGTGTAAAGGTTGGATAGAAAAGATTATTTTCAATAGCCTATAATTGATTACAATGAAACATTTTAACTTGTGGACATATTTGTACACAATTAGAGAAATTTTAGAAATATTATCTCAACACAATTGGAAAGTGCATCAAATGGATATAAAATCCAAATTTTAAATGGTTTGTTAGAAGAAGAGGTTTATGTTGAGTATCCACTTGATTGTAATATTTTGGTTCAAGAAAATAAAATATATAAACTAAAAAAGGCATTATATGGGCTCAAACAAGTAGCTAGGGCTTGGTATAGCTACATAGATACCCATTTTTAAGCAACGGTTTCAATAAAAGTAGTATTGAACCCCACACTCTCCATCAAGGTAGGAAAAAAATGAAATTTTATAATAGTTTTGATATATGTTGATGATTTAATTTTAATGAGAAATAGAAATCTATTTCTTAAAAAGGTTAGATTAGTATTGAAAAATAATTTAAGATGATAGATTTAGGGTTGTGAAACAAGTTCTTGTTATAAAATTTAACCAAATTAATGGTGGGTATTTTTATAACTTAAATTAAGTATGAATTTATGATGTATTGAAGAAATTTGGAATGTTGAATAGTAAACCAAATCATGTGCACTAGTTTAAGCATAGTAAATATTAGGCAAAGATGATTGCAACAACAATGTAGGCCCAAAATTCTATAAAATATTAGTTGTAAGTATTATGTGTTTGATAGATACAAGGCCTAATATGATTTATATAGTGAGTTTAATCCTGAAGTTTATGGGAAAGCTAAAATAGATTCACTTAAAATAAAGAAAAATAATCTTTAGAAATATTAGTGATATGAAAAATCATGGAATTCTATATACTATATTTTAAAATAAATTTTAATCAGTTGGCTATACGATAGTTGAGAAACTAGTATTGGTAACATGGGAAGAGCATTTCCAAATTTATTTTCCTTTTTGTTTTAAGAGTATTATCATGAGAATCTTCCAAAATAAAACATTGTATTTCTCTTTATAGTTTAGGCCAATAATGTGGTTGTAAGTTCAATTGCATGCTAAGAAATTTGGATGTGAGAAGTATTATCAGACTTAAACTATAAGGAAATGGAGAAATCAATTTTCTTGTTAGAATAATTGTTCCCAATAATTATCTAAAACTCCTATATAGCATGGTTGTTCCAATAAAATTGATATCAAATATCATTTTATCAAATTTGTAAGTGGAGAAGTTAAATTCAAGTTTTACATGTGAAAGGAGAAATTCACAAATATTTTTATAAATTTGTTGTAAATAAATTATTTTGAGAAAATGAGAGAGAATTTGGGAATAATTTATTAGGAAAGTAAATCTTAAGGGAGTGAATTGGAATTAAGATTGATCCACCCTCTCTAGAGATTGCCTGAGTGGTAGCTCCACCTAGATTATTTTTGGCAAAAATATAACTTATTTAACGAATATAGTTGGTCTATACATGAGATTTTAAAAATATTAAGTCTAGAATACCTTGAGATAGAAGACATTGAAATTGTTAGAATTGAATATCTTCATTTCTTGATCTACACCATGTTTCCCCTTGTTATCATGTGAGTATAAATTTGTTGTCAACATGTTGTTTCAACTTTTATAACCCCATCTATGTTTTTGTCAAGATCAAATAATCAACTATTTTTTGTATATACATTTGGATGATTTCTAGGTTATTAATATTGCTAGTTTTCTTTGTGTTGTGTCTTGTGTTGTGTCTAATTTTCTTATTTTTTCCCTATGTTTTTTAAATTGGGCATTGTGTGGTCCATGAATTAGGTGCTTTACCACAAGGGAGAACATATCAGTGATTTATAGTGATGTGGGTATCTATAAGTGATTATTTTTTATTGGTTTATGAGATGAATAAATTGAAATTGAGGGCCCACCTAAGCTAGGTAAATCATGGATGAATATGTTTTATATGCCAAATTTCAAATTAATTTGCTACCTTACTTTACATTTTTTATTTAGTATGTAAGGAGGCATTATGTGTCTATCAATGTAGGTATTTTTGGATGGTTTTGATAGCCCTATAATATCCATTTTCTACATATGTCAATATAGGTGGTTTCATATGATATGGCTACACATTACCATGTCCATTAATATTATAACACTCATCAAGTGAAGAAATACCATTCTAGGTTTCAAAAATATAATTATGGTATTTTCAATCCCTTATTTCTAGCCTTATCAAGCAAATATATAGTGTGTATAAAATAATTCACACCAATATTTTTATTGATAATCCAAATGCCCCATTTTATTTTATTTTCCTTACACTTGTGTGAGTAACAACAAGAAATACATATTTACTTAATTTTTTCATGTTGGTTTTTGTGTTATGACTATATTTAATATGTGTTAAAGAGTTTGTCTTGTCGGCTATAAGTATTAAACAACATATTATCTAATACTTGAGGTAGTTGAAAAGGATAATTTTTGGATTTTTCATGTTCATATGGGGAACATATTTAATTATATTACAATAGATGACAAGTATAACTACACTCATGCCTTTTCCTTTTCTCTCCTTGTATAATATATTTGGTTTAGTGCATTAACAATGTGTTATCATTTTCTTCAAAACAACACATGTGTTTATTAGAATGAGAAGTCCCCCATATAGTTGAAAATTATAACTTAGGTCAATTTTGGTAGATTTATTACATGAAGGAAAGGAAACTAATCCCCATACAAGATTGGAATTTTTTCAAAAAAAATTGATTTGTTTGTTTTGAAATATCTTATCCCTTATCTATCTACTCTCAATGTTATTTTATAATAGATTGTATTCCTTATCCAAATTAATGTCTAGCATAGAGTGATGTGTAGACATGGATTTTTGTTGATTTGACATGAAACTCCAAGCTTATCTACAACCATATGCTAAAAGTGGGAGAGAGGTGAATGACATAAGTACATTATGATAAGATATAAAATAGGTTTGCCTCTTAGCTATTTCATGTACAAGGGAATGCTTAAAAGCTAATTTTCGGGAATCAAACTTTGTTATTTTGGTTTTGGGGGATGTATTCATTTATATGTTAACTTGGAGAAGGTGTAGTAATTGAGTTTTCTCAAGCCATAGTTTTGGTGTCCCCCTAGTGGACTAAGGTATTTTAGGGATTCATGAGAGTGTGCCTCATGAATCCTTATGAACCAAATTTGGTTGCTTCTTGTTTCTAGGACTTGTTAGTGTTGAAACATTATAATTCATCACAACATTTTGCAATGGTCTATTCTAATATAAGTGGTTATCTTGAACTATTATAGTTTTATAAGTAGACCAAAAATGCGTGACAATTCTTAAATTTATGCATTATATTGAAATGAAAAAGATACAATTTATTTATTATTTCAAGTTTACACAAAATTTTCCATTGGTTCATTACCTTGATAGTATTTCTCAATTAAGAAAGCACCAATCATGAATGAAAATGAACCAAAAAATAAAATAAACAGATTTATTTTGGTTTAGGATTGGTTGATACAACCTATTCTCTAGTACGATTCAACATTATACTTTGTTCATATTCTAAGAAAATTCAAGTTGAATTTTTTTCCAAAAGATCATGTTATAGTTTATTGTTGTATAGTGCATTAATCAATTGAGAGTAATCATCTTAGAGATAAAATTATTTCATATCAATTGTTGTATTTGCATACCTACTATTATCTACATAATGTAATATCAAATAAGTTTATTTATGATTGTTATGGGGTGTGGTAAGTCAAGGCATGGGCCGTAATGTGGTATTTCTCCTTCTTCATCTTATCTAATAAGGCCTCAAGGAAACACCCCCCTAGGCTTGATAGTGTCCAAAGATTAACCACTCTTATCAATTGTCCTGGTACCATCCTTTATTTTATGATGAGCTAATCCTTTTGTCATGGTTAATCTTCTTCCATTTCCTTAACATAGGGTGGCTTCTTTAGAAGAATTGAGGTGCAGTCATTGAGATCCATACATAATACAAGATGAAAACTTATAGAATACACTAGAAAATGTAAGCCTCTTTATATAAATATGTAACATGTACCATTATAAATGAGAAGATTTTGGAAAATTAACAGTAAAATAATGAAAGAAATAATGTAATGATTTATCTTCTATAAAGTGTAGAAAGTAATTCTTATGATGAACGTTTAATTCAATCCAGAAATCCTTCACTTAGTATATAAAGTCATAACTTCTGCTTTCTTAAACAGCACTGTTTTTTATCTGGATATATAAAATCTGAACAATGCCTATTGTGGATGAATCTATAGCAGAGATTCATCAAAGCTGTGAATTGTAGAATAAGCAACTTGTAGAGATAAACATAAGTTTAATATTTCTACAACTGATACTTTCTGAGAAACAAACACCTTCTTGTTCTCTAGGCGCCACCATGAGTTAATCTTCTTACGGCTGTGTTTTTGGATTTTCTAAGCCTGTTAAATCCAGAGAATCCAGTCAGGTTTTTTTTAGCATTGATATTGTTGGAAATTTGCCACAAAAGTCGGTGCTATAATAGTGAATTTCTGAGTTGTGACGCACAGCAAGCCTGATTGAATTTCCATAGGTTGGGTGGTCCACAAAAATTTCATTGGATTACACCACCTAATTGTTTGAACAAGTCGGATTCTGACGCAAATAAGCAATTTTTTTTAATATTTTTATTAAGTCATAGAAAATGAAAGTGGGACTTAACGCAATCCATCTTCAAAATATTTCCCTTACTTTAATGGTCAAGTGACTGGCAATTTAATATTTTTATTTTTTATTTTATATTTTTAGGCTGCAGAAATCGGGTACAAACCCGGCCCCCTATAAACTACAGCACCCCTGGTAAACTTTTTAACGTGACCGGCGGCGTTGGCGCGACACGCCCTCCAGTACCACAGGACGGGGGAGACTAGAACTCGTGACCAGCCTCCTGCAACAGGAATGACTTAGCCAACCAAGCTAGGGCCCCCGCCCGAGTGGCAATTTAATATGCTATCTAAAGTACAATCTTATTTTATTGGGTTTTTTAATTATTGAATTGGATGATGTATAAAAATGATCGACAAATACATTGAATGATGTTTAAAAATGATTGACAAAATACATTGAATGATGTTTTTTAAGAGTCCCTAAGACTAAATAGTGAGTGAATTGGTTGTTTGTTTGGAGATTTGACTCCCAAAATAACAAACTTTGTGTTGGCTATTTAAGTTTAATAGAGTGAGAAAACAAAACGATAAAGAAAAAATAGGTTGAGTATGAAGACCAATCATTAGCTTGTAATCATGTCAAGACAATATAACCTAACATTTGAAGTTGAAACTCTATAATGGCTTTTATTTATCACATTACATGTTATGAAGATTTTAAAGTCTTATAAAGTAATTTCAAAATGTATAATTTATAAGTTATTTAACTTGACGAGAAAGTCATTTTTCTATATTTTTTTTATTTCTCAACCACGTATGAAGAGAGGAGAGATTGAGAAAGCAAATAAACTCAATGCTCATCGACTATCAGTCTACTATAATATTAGTAGTGTTGAGAAAACCATTGGATAAATCTACTAGAATGTTAGTAGTGTTGAGAAAATTAATGAATAAGCACAATAATAATATAAGAATAATATGTACTAATCTAATTAACGTGATTAAATATAATGAACCGACTAGTCCATTCATCCAAAACACTACCATTTCTTTTTATAATAAATACTACCTATACAATTTCTATCTTTTGCACATCAGAAGTAATAGAACAATACAATCTTAATCATAGAATTCATAGAACTTTTAAGGATAAAAACTTTATTCAACTTTTCTTCTTATTAAAATATAAGATCATGCAAGATCTCTTTTCAATATAACCACATGTTTACATTTTAAATAATTCATCACCACAGTAAATATTTTAGCTTACATCAATCATCACATGGAGACTAGAAGTACGTTGTTTTCAAGATCAAGTGAAATCAATAGTGTTGTCTTTGATAAGCCAAGTCTTCGACATCTCAACAGCAAGAGGAAGAGAATCAACCAATAAATTTGTTTCCAACCACATACCACTAGTTTCTTGTGTTGGCATATGTTATTACATTATATTTGGGTTCGGTTATATAGTTTAACAAGACAATTAAGCCAACTGATCACACATGCCTGCATATATATGCTTGTTGCTCATTGAATAATATATCATGTTTTTATCCCCTTCATATGGTATTAGAGCCATTACAAAGGGTGATTAGAATCTTCTTGTTAATACTATGTGCTAAAAATGGCATGAGAAATATCCAGTGTGGAATCATAGAAGCTTGTCAGGTCTGTTATGTATATTCTATTCATTGAACACAAGAATGCACCAATTTGATAGTGGCAGAGCTACATTTTATAAAGGCTCTAATTTGTTATAAAGGCATGTTTAGTCTATATAAGTGCTATTGAGAAAGGTGTTAATATGGCTAGGCTTAAGTATCACACACTAAGCTTTGACCGAACAATGTTTTTTTTTTTTTCTTTTTTGTTTTTCATTGGGGTTACAATGTGTTTGTCCTGCCATCCTAGGCAGCAATAGCTATGCAGCACACAAAATGAACCACATCTGTGTCTATTAGACTAATATCTTGCAAGTGCAGATAGTTATGTTTTGTTAGAGTAGTCTGTGATTGTCAGTGCGTTGGGAAAAATAATTTACCGTAGTTGAAATTTTCCATGCCTCAAAAAAAATTAACTCCCTCCTTATTTTTCATTTAAAAGATTACATTAATCTCGTCTCCATATTTAATAAGGCATATTTATAAATATATTATATCATATATTATATAATATAATACAATATTATATCATATATTGATATTATATAATATACCATATTATATAAAATATTAATATATAATACAATAAATATAATATATATATTATTATATATAATTATTGATATTATATATCATATATTATTTATAATAATAATATAAATTTAGCCTAGGGTTTATATTCTTAATATTATATTTATTGTATTATATATTAATATTTTATTAATTATTTATTAATATATTTTTAAATGTAATACTATTATATTTATTGTATTAATATATAATACAATAAATATAATATTTTATTTGGGGTGATGGACCTAGCTCGATTGGCTAAAGCATCCTATATACATTATAAATAAAATATTAATATATTATATTAATATAATACAATATTATATATTAATTTATATTAATACAATAATATAATATTAAGAATATAAACAATAATATAATATTGCATTATATATAATACAATAGATATAATATTATATATTCATATATAATACAATAAATATAATATTATATTTGGGGTGGTGGGCCTAGCTTGATTGGCTAAAGCACCTTGTTGTAGACAAGAGGTTACAGAGTCTAGTCTCCCCACTATCCCCGAACCGATTCTTGTAGTTGATATTATATATTATTATATTATAATATTATATAATATATTAATAAATACGTCTTTGTAAATAAGTAAATGAGATTAGCGCAATATTTTAAATGAAAAATTGAGGGAGTTAATTTGTTTTGAGGTGTGGAAAGTGGAAAATTTCAACTACAGTGAATTGTTTTTCATAATGCACTAACAATCATGGACTGCTCTAACAAAACCATTATCTCCACTTGCAAGATATTAGTCTAACAAACATGGACATAGTTCATTTTGTGTGTTGCATAGCCATTGTCACCCAGGATGGTAGGACAAACACATCGTAACCCCAACAAAAAATGGAAAAGGAAAAAAAAATGATCGGTTAGAGCTTAGTGTGCGATACTTAAGCCCAATCGATTAATCTATTATAAAGGTCATTGTTGTTGTTGGGGAAGTTGGCCTACTCATAGATTACTAACGTAGGGATATCAAAGTCTATTCGGGATTGTTAGTGGTAGCAATAGATGAATAGGTTGATGCAAGAAGTTGGGTCCACAAAAAGCTCAAAAAGTGGAAGTGTTTTTGCTATTTTCAAAATTTGTCACACTTGGACTAAAAATTTGAAGCACTTACACAATGAATCTTTAAAAAAGTCAGTAATATGAAATTTAGTATTTTGAATCTTGTTTCCAAATATGCAATTTATTCACATACTCAGATGATAGAAATTAAATTTTGATAGGCATGTATAAAAACCATCTTAATTAGAACTAATCTATTTTAAAAAAAAAAAATTAATTGTGTAGAGAATTTTTGAAGATTGATGTCATATATTTTTTTTTTACAAAAGAACTAACCAAAAAAAGTTATTAAAAAATAAAAATGCTTGATATTTCAAGTTTCTAGACTAGTTTTCTTAGAAATTAATTAAAAAATAAAAAAACATAATCCAATCTTAACAAAAATTATATACTTTGGAACTAGACATCGAGTTCTATAATGGGTTTTAATTTCATAGAGTAATTCAAAAAAAAAGTCCATCAGCTATATTGTCAAAGTTGGACATTTCTCTTGAACCTGTCATAGCCTTTTAGTTGTAGGTCAAAGGATAAGGGTCAGGTTTCCAAGCCTTTCCCAAGCCTAAAACTGAGGTAGCATGTGGGTTGGAATTCAGAATTTTAAAAACACATATGTGTTTTTAAAACTAAATGCGTATATGCATTATATAACACATGCATTTTCTATTTACCTGTTTGAAAATAGAAATGCATATACATTATATAATGTGCTTGTGCATTCCTAAAATAGAAGCACATATGCTTTCCTAAAATAGACATGCATATGTGTTCCTAAAATATATAGTTGTATATATATATTTAATTGAGAGTCTATATATATAGTTAAAAATTTATCACATATGCATGTCTATATATATGTTAGTCTTTATTCATTTCCTAATTATAGTTTTAAATCATTTTTGTTTTAGGTCTCCCAAAACTAGATGCATTACAAAAAGAGATGAAATGTGTATATATTACAATGGAATTTGAATCTATAGATGGGTAACTATATATACTTAGAACTAGATACTTTTAATTGATAGTCAAAATATAAAACTAAATGATTCATTTTCATTTTATAAAATGTTTATAATTGATTCCATATCCCCTTAAGCCATTCTCTTAGGACCCCTTAATCCATTCTCTTATCTACCCTTAATCCATCCTCTTGCATCCCCTTAAGTCACTTTCTCAACTACCCTTAAGCCATCCTCTTAGGACCCCTTAAGTCGTATTCTCTTATCTACCCTTAATCCATTCTCTTGCATCCCCTTAAGTCACTCTCTTAACTCCCCTTGATCCATCCTCTTAGGACCCCTTAAGACGTGTCCTCTTATCTACCCTTAATCCATCCTCTTGCATCCCCTTAAGTCACTCTTTTAACTCCTCTTAAGTCATCCTCTTATGACCCCTTAAGCCATATCCTCTTATCTACCCTTAATTTCTATCCTCTTACATCCCCTAGGCTTTAGGTCCTAGGGTTAAGGTTTTAGGATTCATATCGTAGGGTTTAGGCCCTAGGGTTAAGGGTTTAGGATTTCTAGGGTTCATGAGATGCTTAGAATAATAAATCTATATGGGTTAAGGGTTGAGGGTTTAGGATTCATATCCTATGGTTTAGGTCCTAGGGTTAAGGGTTTAGGATTTCTAGGGCCCATGAGATGCTTAGAATAACAAATATATATGGGTTAAGGGTTTAGGGCTCATCTCCTAGGCTTTAGGTCCTAGGGCTAAGGGTTTAGGATTTTTAGGGGTCATGAGATGCTTAGAATAAAAAATCTATATGAGTTAAGGGTTTATGGTTTGTAGCATAGAAAAATGTATCCCTTTACATTTTCACACTTTTTTTTTTCCTCTCTATTAAAATATGGTTTATTTATGCCTTAATTGGTCCTATTTTGCATCCACAAGCCAAGTTAAATGCATTTTTCTAAGGATAATCTTGACATTTAACAAATGGAAAATCATAATTTAATTTTTTTGGCTATGTGTTCCGAATTTAGGGATCTAGGAAGTTCGTATGCCCAATGGGTTGTATGGGTCCTCCCTAGGTCTTAGGACCTAATTTCAAATTTCTCATTAAACAAAGCACTTCTCAAATTTGTGTCTCATGTTTAGGCCTTTGGGACTCATATTCCCGACTTGTTGTATGAGTCCCACTTTAACCTAGGACCTATTTTAATTCAAATTCTTGGTGGTATTTAATTATCCTTAGATCCAATTTCTAAATGTCGGCTTGTAGTGTTCTAATTTCGGGAAATTAGGCATAAACAAGTATAAATACAAGGTTATTTGACATAATTTCATCTAAGAAAAATTCAAGTAAGCTAAGCAAGCAATCTAAGAGCCTTCAAGTATTCATTCAAGAGCATTCAAGAGAAAATCATCAAGCATTTGGAGCTACATTTAATATTCAAGCATCATGTCAAAGTCTTCATGCATCATATGTGTTTGTGAGCTAACATTTGTGATGTAGGTTTCATGATTCAAGCAAGCATTCAAGACCAAGTTTTAAGCATTCAATAAAGACTCAAGATCCACATCCATTGAATCCATTTCACACAATTTTACAACCTTCATTTCAAGGGTTTTGTGAGTTGCAACATAGAATTTGTTCATTCATCATTCCTTCATGTTTTTCTATTTCATTTCAAGGTTTAATTACCAAAACAGGGTTTGACCAAGGAAAACCCCTATTCCCTAACAAAACAACATTTTTCCCTCTTGACATGTGTTTGAAAATCTAGGTAGTAGGTGAATTAGATCTTTAAGATACTTTGAAGACAAAGTTGCAAAAGTTTTCAAGAAGTCGTCATCTTCACAAAAACTCACCTACAAACCAGAATTCACACTTTCAGACTTGAAGATCAGACAAGAAGGAAGCTATAGAAGATCACTAGAGGCTATAGAAATATCATTCAAACCCTAGTAATAGGACTAAATAACCCAACTAGGCGTATTAGTCCTAGTATACCTTTTTCAACATCTTTCTGTAGATCGTGCTCAATCATCAAAAGATTCCAAATTATGTCCAAAACCCTATAGCAGGACTAAATTTCCATACCTGGCATATCAATCCTAGTGTGCTTTAAAAGGAAGATTTTTAGGGTTTTTAGACCTTTTTTTGGCCTCTCCACAACTCTAGGTAAATTTCTATTTCATTATGTTTGTCAATCTGATTTCATGTTTTCAATTTTCTAGAGTTTGTGTATAAGTGTTTGTAATTCTCCTTTTAAACTTCATTTAAATAGTGAACCCTCATCCAATCACACAAGGAAACCGCTAATCCATCCCTCAATTGAGTCACTTGGTTGAGGTGCCTTGGTTTCCTAATGAACTAAAGTGTGAAATAGGTCCCAAGTTCCATCTCCTAAAAGGTGGAACCCTATTTCCCTTGTGTTCATGGTTCATCTCCTAAGCTTTAGGTCCTAGGGTTCATGAGATGCTTAAAATAACAAATCTATATGGGTTAAGGGTTTACAGTTCATTTCGTAGGCTTTAGGTCCTAGGGTTTAGGGTTTAGGATTCATATCCTAGGGTTCATGAGATGCTTAGAATAACAAATCTATATGGGTTAAGGGCTTAGGGTTCATCTCCTAGGCCTTAGGTCCTAAGGTTAAGGGTTTAAGATTTCTAGGGTTCATGAGATGCTTAGAATAACAAATCTATATGGGTTAATGGTTTAGGGTTCATCTCCTAGGCTTTAGGTCCTATGGTTAAGGGTTTAGGATTTCTAGGGGTCATCAAATGCTTAGAATAACAAATCTATATGGGTTAAAGGTTTATAGTTCATCTCCTAGGCTTTAGGTCCTAAGGATAAGGGTTTAGGATTTCTAGGGGTCATGAGATTCTTAGAATAACAAATCTATATGGGTTAAGGGTTTACGGTTCATCTCCTAGGCTTTAGGTCCTATGGTTAAGGGTTTAGGATTTCTAGGGGTCATCATATGCTTAGAATAACAAATTTATATGGGTTAAGGTCTTACCATTCATCTCCTACGCTTTAGGACCTAGGGTTAAGGGTTTAGGATTTCTAGGGGTCATGAGATGCTTAGTATAAAAAATGTATATGGGTTAAGGGTTTAGGGTTCATCTCTAAGGCTTTAGGTCCTATGGTTAAGGGTTTAGGATTTCTAAGGGTCACTAGATGCTTAGAATAACAAATCTATATGGGTTAATGGTTTACGGTTCATCTTGTAGCCTTTAGGTCCTAGGTTTAAGGGTTTAGGATTTCTAGGGGTCATGAGATGCTTAGAATAACAAATCTATATGGGTTAATGGTTTAGGGTTTATGTCATAGGCTTTAGGTCCTATGGGTAAGGGTTTAAGATTTCTGGGGGTCATGAGATGCTTAGAATAACAAATCTATATGTGTTAAGGGTTTATGGTTCATCTCCTAGGATTTAGGTCCTAGGGTTAAGGGTTTAGGATTTCTAGGGGTCATGAGATGCTTAGAATAACAAATCTATATGGGTTAAGGGTTTAGGGTTCATCTCCTACGCTTTAGGTCCTATGATTAAAATGGTTTAGGACTTTTAGGGGTCATGAGATGCTTAGAATAATGTAAATCTATATGGGTTAAGGGTTTACGATTCATCTCCTAGGCTTTGGGTCCTAGGGTTAAGGGTTTAGTATTTATAGGGTTAATGGGATACTTAGAATAACAAATTTATATGGGTTAAGGGTTTAGGGTTCATCTCTAAGGCTTTAGGTCTTGGGGTTAAGGGTTTATAATCTATAGGGGTCAAGTGATTCTTAGAATACCAAATCTATATGGGCTAAGGGTTTAGGGTTCATATCCTAGGCTTTAGGTCCTATGGTTAATGATTTAGGATTTCTAGAGGTCATGAGATGCTTAGAATAACAAATATATATGGGTTAAGGGTTTAGTGTTCATCTACTAGGCTTTAGGTCATAGGGTTAAGGGTTTAGGATTTCTAGGGGTCATGAGATGCTTAGAATAACAAATCTATATGGGTTAAGGGTTTAAGGTTCATCTCCTAGGCTTTAGATGGACTATGGTTAAGGGTTTAGGATTTCTAGGGGTCATGAGATTCTTAGAATAACAAATCTATGAGTTAAGGGTTTATGGTTCATCTCTTAGGCTTGAGGTCCTGGAGTTAAGGTCTTAGGATTTCTAAGGGTCATCAAATGCTTAGAATAAAAAATATATATGGGTTAAGGGTTTGGGGTTTATTGGCTTTAGGTCCTAGGGTTAAGGGTTTAGGGTTCATCTCCTAGGCTTTAGGTCCTAGGGTTAAGGGTTTAGGATTTCTAGGGGTCATGAGATGCTTAGAATAACAAATCTATATGGGTTAATGGTTTAGGGTTCATCTCCTAGGCTTTTGGTCTTATGGTTAAGGGTTTAGGATTTCTAGAGGTCATGAAATGCTTAGAATAACAAATCTATATGGTTTAATGGTTTGCAGTTCATCTCCTAGGCTTTAGGTCCTAGGGTTAAGGGTTTAGGATTTATAGGGGTCATGAGATGCTTATAATAACAAATTTATATGGGTTAAGGGTTCAGGGTTCATCTCCTAGGCTTTAGGTCCTATGGTTAAGGGTTTAGGATTTCTAGGGGTCATCAGATGCTTAGAATAACAAATCTATATGGGTTAAGGTTTTAGGGTTTGAATATGAACTTCAATGAACTTATAAATCCCTTTTTATATCAAGTGCTCCAATTTTATCTTATACAAATTATGTCTTATAAATCATATTTTATATAATTGTTCAATTGTATCTTATACATTTTAGTGATGAATATTTGCTAGAATTGGAAAATAGTTAAAATTATGTGCCCTGACTTTATTATGAATATGATCTAAACTATAAAGAATGCATTAAATTGTCACATCATTTTATTGAAATTTGAAAGTTAATCATTTTAAGACATCTAAACTTCATTCAACAATGGCATGTAAATATATATGTAATTTGATTCTAGATAAGATTTTATAGTGCATATTACTTGAAAATGTAGATAAAATATATTTATGTGAGTGCATATAATCATCATAATGAACATAACATGTATGTGAGCGCATGTACTTGATCAAAGTATATTAAATTTCACATGAAATGCTAGATATATCTTGTGCTATTTTAGAATCTAAAACATGTATGAATATGTAAAGTTAGAAAAATATATTAAAGTCAACTCTTATAAATAAACACAAACACAATCATAATTTATATATAATGTATATGAAATGGTCCATGAAATAACATGTTAAAAATGTATATGTCAAGTGGCACATATATAAATAAAACTATCTATAGTCCATAAAATAAAACTATCTAACTATCAGGACGATCGATCAAATCAAGTCTCCTATTTGTTCCACATGGACTAGATGGACTTGTATCATGTTGTAGAAGAGTACAAGAAACTTGAAATTAGATAAAGTTAAATAAATTTTGATTTAATTTAACATAGTTGATATTCAAATAAAGCAAACAATCTAGGTTAGAAAATATTAACTTGATAAAAATGATTTTAATTAAATATAAGTTAACATAGTAAAAATAATTTAAGTATGCATAAATTACCATTTGATCATGTGAATATACTGGCACATTTTGTTTAACAGGTGGTATAACTGTCGATTGAGCTGCTAATTCCTAGATATTCAAATAAAGAAAATAATAGGTTATAAAATATTAGTGATAAAAAATGATTTTAATTGAATATATATTTAAAATACCTAAAAATTATATAGGAGATTTAGTAAAGTTTAGGACCTCGAATGAAATGGCCTCATGGTCATGACCATGATCAAGAGCCTACTTACTACCTATAAGGATACTGCTATCATCATGTGCATAAAATAATCATAGTACATGTAGTGAGTGTTTAAAGCACATATAAATTTCAAACTTAAATAAAACTTGAAATCACACACCTAAGATGGCCCATGAATAAAATCTGATGATGAATCGGGAGCACTCACCACACCTTGTGGTTGGTTGGTCATGGGTATCACATGACCTCCCTACATAGATACAATATATCATTTCACACATGTGTACAAATTCAAATTAAATTAGATATGGACATAAGTTAAAATATATATTGGTTTACCTGATTGCAAGGTCTGCCCATTTCTACAACTCTTGAAAAATAAGCACGATCATATCAAGAAGTTAACCTCCTCTGATCATGCATCTACACCGAACACTTCTTGAATTAATAATATATTATTTTATTTTATTTTATTTTATTATTTACATGAATTTTGCATATTTCAAACAAATTAAAATGTGTCTTTCAAAATATGTACATACTTGTATAGGATGATCATTAGAATATAGTAAATCCATAAATGATTCCACTGTAGATACAGGTGGAATTGAAGTGGATGCATGAGTATGCCCATAGCCTAAGCCTCCATGCTCTCTATTGCCCACTTCATCTGCCGCATGGGTAGTTTGATGAATGAGATCTCATGGGAGAGAAATCAATTCTCCTAATGTCAACAATATTGTTTGTTGTTGATATGCAACAAGAATACTAGGAGATAAAAGAGCAACAATTGGTGGAATCGAAACACATCATTGAGGATCGACACGTGATCCTAATCTATTTTGGGGCATGCCACGCCCAACTCCCTGAAATGACCTCATATCAAAATAGTTGGGTTTTTTACCCAACTCAAACTTAGCCCATAACTTTCTCAAAAAATAAAGGGGCACCTCATAATTTCCATATGGTGGAGTATCAAAGACCATCCACCATCTATCCCAAAAATGTGTATCTATCTGTGGGTTCCTACACCATTTAATTGAAATTCATTTTTTATTGGTGGAATTGGTTTGTCTATATGGGGGTTAATGAATTGTTGGAAAATGGCTTGTTTAGTAATGTGAAGGTCCTGGATTTCTTTATAAGACAACCCATCTGCATAAAATTGTCTTCTCTCTTCTCTCCATCGATGGAAACTATCTAAGTCAACATTGATCGATCAAACAGATTCAACAACAATTTGCATTGAATATGTAAATCATGCTAGATGGGGGGATGGTTAGGCTCATTTTTTTATCAAATTTATATTTTATTGAATGACATTTAGGTTTTCATTTATGTTCTCTCGTAACTAATTTTAATCAATTGTGTTGATGTTATGGCAGCTTCGGGCTCATCCCTCCAGCCATGAGTGAAGACATAAATTCATATAGCCTATCGGCTATTCATTTATTTGTGATAATTAATGTGAAGGGATGCTTCACTTGGCAACATTACATTTTCTCTTGTCCAACCTTCTTTGTATTTTCATCTTGGCCGACCTTCCTTGTATTTGTAATTATTATTTGTAATTATCTTTTCTTATGGTGGCCGACCTAGTTCTTGAAGAGGTGTGACCTCTCTAGCATTATGTATTTATAGGAGGTCATTTCCACTCCATTAAAGATCAAGCAAGTTTGATTCCTTCCTACACTCAAGTGTGATTTCTTCAAGATACAAGTGTGAATTCTTCTAGGAGCAGATTGTGAATTCTCTAAGTGCAAATTGAAGGTCAAGTAAGAGCAGATTACTTGTTTGTTATTACAGCCATTGCTGGTGCTGAATATTGGCATTGTGTGTGGCCTCATTGTAAAGAGACTTGTTGCCATTACTTATATATATAAGAGATATATTTGTTGCTGGGTTTTCCTCCCTCAAGTGGAGGGTTTTCCCAGGGTATATGTTGTGTTATTGTGTCTAATTTTGAATTAATTTTTTGTACATTAAATCTGATCCTAAAACTAACATGGTATTAGAGCGGGTATAAGGAAGATCCTGATCAGATTTGTATAAGCAGTTGTGCTAGTGATCTTGAAGATCGATTGAGGGTTGAGGCTACGTGGCATTCATCTCACAGGCACATGTCTCAAGGAGTGCGATCTATGTGAGTTTAGGAATGATAAGGCATTAGGCTGAAACTATATCAATATCCTGTGATATTATAATTCGTAATGTGCTACTCTATTGTGGATCATTTGAGCATTTAATACACCTTGGTCGTGCGCTTGAGAATTTGTTTGTTTATCATGGTAGTGGATGGTGCCCTGCAACATAATTTTTTAGTTGACAAGCGAGTAAATTAAGTAATTAAGGGTTGCATAAGCATTCAAGGTTTATATCTAAATTTTGGTTGTCTACAGAAATAACGTAGAGGAGCCGAAGAAATGAATGGTTGGGCACACTATGGGGGATGCCTACAGAAATAATTATCCGTGTAAAGTATGGCATGTACTTCTTTGGTATCGGTATCCCTTGTAGCTATAAATGTTTGTAAGGTAATCAGAGGCAATAGATTCAAGTGCAATAGTTTATCATGTGCTTGGAAAGCACCAAGGATATTGAGAGGATCTCTTACTAGTACAACAGAAGAATATTAAAGGGGAGAAATATTGTCGCCAATATGTTGTTTATGGATATTTTTGTTGAGCATATATTTTCTGAGTGTATGTTTCCATTTGGTGTTGGTTGTGCATAAAAGAAGCCTTTACTACATCGAAGCGATAAGTTTTTTTTTTTTTTTTACATTTTTTTTATGTGAAACTTAGTTTACTAAGTTGTGTAGATCTAATAACGTTTGTTTGATCATGTGTGTAGTAAAGATCATGTTTTCTCTTGAATTGTGATCCATTGGATGAGATCATTTGGTGTCACCTTCATTCATCGTGTGTTGCTAGTAAGCGTGTTGCATCTATTTCATAATATGATGGGTTGCAACAGGAAACAAAGTGCATCATAAATTTGAACGATCAAAGACCATGTTCAAATTTAACCTTGCTAGGGGCTTGTGTTCAAGACGTGAAGGTTGTGGACTGATCTGAGTGCAAGAGCAGCGTATCATACTGTGTCCTATAATTGCATCCATCAGAATATTTAAAGAGATGAGTATTCTTTGTTTTGTTTGAAATCACCTTTCTAAGTTGAATTTCAGTTTGTTGAGTTATATCATTTATTTGGATCATGTGTGATTAGTAAAGAGATATTGTGGTTTCTCTTGAATTTTTTTCACTAACATAAGATCCTTGAAGATTCAAATTGTTCTTTACAAGTTACTTTTCGAGCTAGTTGTGAAGATTTCTGAGTGTGACTCTGAAATAAAAGAGAATTGCATTTTTTCGATGGTGATTAGTTGGTCACATCGATATCATTATCTAATGCATGAACTGTGACAAAGCCTTGACTCTTGGAGAGGGTTGGTTCTTCATGCTAACTGCATAATGCATTCAATAAATCTATAGTTGTGTAGATTGTCTTTTGTTGTGTTGAGTTTAGCACTCGAGAGGAGTAAAAGATGGAAGAAAGAGCTATTTCAGAATTTAATAAAGATAAGTTCTTTATCCCTTCATTATGATCTTTTGATATTTGCTACATGTTTCACTTATAGGCTGATTTCCTTATTCATGTTTTTAATATTTTTCATAATACTCTTATATGTTCATGCTATAACTTGTCATAGTAAGTTACCTTGTATGATTCTAGCCTTGATATTTCTTTGGATAGTTATAAATTGTTTGTAATCTCTCTCTAAATCACTTCCAGGATGGATCAAGGAACAAGAAGGTGATGAGAGAATTTTTAGTGATGAAAAGCTTGAGGCATCTTGTGAGGAAGTCATGCTGACCAAAGAAACGATCAAGCGTGAAGTCACAACTTGCAGTCATGGGATTGAGTTGGTGGCTAGAGGGAATTCACTTCCAGAAGTCTTCTTTGCAATCTCTAAGGCAGGGATCAAGAGGGAGTTATGTGACTCACTGAGAAGAAGTGAAGGTTGCAGTGTTGCAAGGCCAAGTGTTAAATCCTTGAAAGACCTCTTTAGCTACTAAGATCATAATTGTGCAAGATAGTCATCTAGATTTGATATTGGTAGCTCTGCAAACCTATTCAGAATAGAGTGATCTAGGATGAGGTCAAGGAGGACAATCTTGAACTCTCTATAGTATCAGAGCTGTGCATGGGAAAACATTTCTCTAAGGCAAGTGTTGCAGGAAATCTTGGATGAACAGGTCATAAGGTTGATGCAAGTACTTGAAGATTTAGAGGGATCCTATTGAACCTGAAGAAGATGGTACTCTAGTTGATCTTGGTCTCATGCATTACTTCCTTGGCTTAGAAAGATGAGATGATTCTAAGTCAAGGGAAGTATACTATTGATATTCTAAAGAGATTTGGTATGATGGATTGAAAATCCATGTCTACGCCTATGGAGACCAACTTGCTTTAGTTGAAAGAGGTTGCAGCTAGTTCAGATCTGGTGGATTCCATGATGTACAGGTAGTTGATTGGATCATTGGTGTATCTAGTCAATACTAGACCGTATATTTTCTATGCAATGAGTGCAGTTAGTTAGTTCATGTATGAACCAAGGAAAATACATCTAGTTGCAGCGAATCATATCCTGAGATACTTCCATGGAATAGTTGGATATGGATTGAGATGTTCTTCAGGTGTGGAGTTGGAGTTGCATGGTTATACTAATTCTAATTGGGAAGGTTGTGTTACAAATCGAAAGAACACCTCTGGATGTTGCTTCAGTTTGGGGTCTACAATGATATCCTGGTGTAGTAGGAAGCAGTCTTCTATGGCACTGAGTACAACAGAGGTCAAGTATATTGCAGAAAGTGTGGCAGCTCGAGAAGCAGTGTGGCTTCAAAAGCTCCTTGCAGAATTTTTTGGACAATCAATGGAGCCTACTATCATTCATTTTGACAACCAGAGTTGTGTGAAGCTTTCTGTCAACCCTGTGTTTCATGATAGAACGAAGCATGTTGAGATAAAATACCACTATATCAGAGATATAGCATTGAGGAAGGAAATCTAGTTGAGGTATATTAGCATTGATGAGCAAACGACAGATATTCTCACCAAGCCTCTCTCCAGGATAAAGTTTGTGTACTTTCGAGACAAGCTTTGTATGGTGGAGAATCAAGCCCTAGTTGAGAAGGAGTCTCAGCATTAGTGATCCTCTTTAATTCATTTCTCTTTGAGAGAGATTTGAGATGCAAGCCCTTGTTAATGCATTTCTCTTTGAGATTTGAGGTGAAAGCCCTTGTTTCCACCCTCTAGGAGAGCCATGGTGGATGTCATGTGTGTGACTCCATGACAACATCACGTGAGAGAGTTTGTGATGATTTTCTTGTACTTGTGTTTTCACCCTCTGGGAGAGCCATGGTGAATGTCATGGTGAGGTGACAACATCACATTGAGTGATGAGCCCTTGTACATATCATCCATGGGAGTAGCCATGATGGTTGGTATCACGGTGAGCTGATATCTCTTCTTTCCATCCATGGGTGTAGCCATGATGGTTGATATCATGATGAGGTGATATCTTTATTTTCCATTCATGGGAGTATCCATGATGGTTGATATCACGGTGAGGTGATATCTCTTTCTTTTCCACAAATGGGATTAGCCATTGTGGTTGACATCACAATGAGCTGATATGTCTTATGCTGCTGAAAGTATTTCTCCCTAGCTAAGAGAGAGTGTTGAGGTTATGGAAGCTTTAGGCTCATCCTTCCAGCCATGAGTGAAGACATAAATTCATATAGCCTATCAACTATTCATTTATTTGTGATAATTAATGTAAAGGGGTGCTTCACTTAGCAACATTACATTTTCTCTTGGTCGACCTTCTTTGTATTTTCATCTTGGCCGACCTTCCTTGTATTTATAATTATCTTTTCTTATGTTGGCCAACCTAGTTCTTGAAGAGTTGCGACCTCTCTAGCATTATGTATTTATAGGAGTTCATAATGTTTCCACTCCATTAAAGATCAAGCAAGTTTGATTCCTTCCTACACTCAAGTGTGAATTCTTCAAGATACAAGTGTGAGTTCTTCTCAAAGCATATTGTGAATCCTCTAATTGCAGATTGAAGGTCAAGTAAGAGCAGATTACTTGTTTGTTATTACAACCATTGTTGGTGCTGAATATTGGCCTTGTGTGTGGCCTCATTCCAAAGAGACTTGTTTCCATTACTTATAGACATAAGAGATATATTTTTCATTGGATTTTTCTACCTCAAGTGGAGGGTTTTCCCAGGTTATATGCTGTGTTATTGTTTTTTATTTTGAATTATTTTTTTGTGCATTAAATCTGATCCTAAAACTAACAAATTGGAGGATGTAGGGGGTTAGGAGGTGGAGGGTGGAGGCATGGAATTTTTTGGGGGATTATGTGGAGATGATGGATGTAAGGGATTTTCAAGCCAATCAGGAGGTATGAAATCCTCTATAGAAAAATCATCAACTCTAGGTAAATTTTGCTCCATGTGATGAAAGGGAAACTACATGTTAAACAATTAAAAAATATATATCAATAAACTAATTAAATAATGTACACAATTTGAACTAAAAATCACATTGAATGTGCACAAATTCAAAATACACGTCATTTGAAGACAATGAATTTAAAATATTAAAAAATGCACAACATGAAAATTTAGATTAGTTTGTCACAGAAAATAAAAACAATTTGAGCCTCCCCTACAACATGTACATTAAATTATATGTAATTAAAGTCATGTACCCTTGATACATTCAACACTCAATGAAATAATAAAAACATATTGATGAAAGAGGGGTTCTCAACAACCCTCTTTTATGAAAACAAACACTCAAAATATCCTCAATAGTGCATACAAATCAACAACAAAACTCATGGATTCACATTAAAATTTGCAACAATAAATCTTCTCATAATAAAAATCTGATTACAATATCATGTTCAGTCATCAAAATACTTATGGGCAGCAACATATGCCCTCTAAATAATCTAGGAATGAAATAAAATATCAAGCTACAACAAAATGCAATCAAACTATGTGCTTCATCAACACCTCCAAATTTGCACTTTTTCTCTTGCAACAATCACCTGCAACTCTTCAATTCTCTACAATGGTGTCTTCATCCTTCAATCGCTGCAATAACCCTTCCAACTTGCAAAAAATAACTTCAAAAACCTCCTGAAAAATTCCACACCGAGCTCTCCAATCTTTAACGTGCCTGTAGTGAAGAATGAAAACCAAAACTTGCCACCAAACCCTTCACCAAAAATCCCAAAAAATCAGATTTTTTCCCTCCCTTTGGAAAAATCACGACCAACTCCTCATAATGAGTTGTTTCCAACATAGAAAAATTAATAAACGATTTTAATTTCATTTTGTAACTCCCAATTCCAATGCCTAAACTTGTGTTTTTTCAAAATTTTCAAAAAAAAATGAAATTACACCTCCACTATCTCCACTTCCTAACTTGCATAACAAAATATTTTTTATTTAATTAATATAATTATTCCCAAATCATTAAAATATCCTCCTAACATGAAATTCAAATGCAAATTTGAATTTTGATTTTTTTTTGGTTGATGTTGATTGCAATTTCACCTAAGATGCTCCTACATCACATATGTACATCCTAACTTCCTTGCTCGAGCTAATACTAAATTAATCTCCCCCATTCATCCCATATTTTTGCTAATCACTTTCAAAAGTTCATGGACAAAAATTAAAACACACATTTTTCTATTGAGCATTTATATCAATCCAAAGAGTTAGAACTAGAACTTAGATATTGAATGTCAAGTAAACATTTTATCAAGTTTATAAAAAATCCTTATAAATGAATTTAAAGGTGTCCAAATTAGTACAACATCCCCATAAGTACTCCACTTAGCATTTCATACCCAAGTGCAAGTTGTAGGAATGTATAAATGATTGTCTAAAAAATAATATATATATTTATGTTCGCTTAGAATATTCCTTGAGTTATGATATTGAATCATCATAATTTGTTGAATCCTAATCTAAAAATAATTGAGAGATGACTAAATAAAATAATTTTGGCCTGGCACTCTAGCTAGACTAGTACCTTCTCTATTAGGCAACAAAGTTACGATCTACAACTTGGAAAAAGAGGATACATCTATAGAGCATAAATGGAGCTAGATGCTTAAATACATAGAGATCATAAATGACACTTCATACGACTAGAAATACTTAATAATTAATCCATGTTAGTACTACAAATACCAACATAAAATAATGGAGATATATCACAAAGGATTTACAACACATTAGAAATTTTAAAATAGTTATCCAAATCTTGTTACATTCACACCAACAAATGTGGATAAAGAGAATCTACAAATAATTTTGATCATCTATTGAATCATTACAATTTTTCAAGGAGAAATGTATTTAAATGTATTGTGGTTATTAAATATTATTCCTATGATTATAAAATAAATAATTTTCCTTTAGAGACTAAAATTAAATACCTCTAAGAAATTTGTGTATGTGTTATATAATGTGTACGCATTATAACACATACGTGTTAAGTGTGTACTCGAAGCATAACACATATGCGTTCGGATTTAGGCTCGGGTTCCCATAGCTAAACACATATGCAATTTTTAATAACACATACATGTTTCGTACGAGATTTATTTTTTGGCCAAAACTTCCCCTCTTTGTGGACCCAACTTCTTTCTTTTACCCAAACAAAATAATGGTTATTGTTGTTCATTATAGTGTGCAGCGTTAGCATAGCTCTCTAGGCCTGGGTATGTGCAGGATCATCATGGAAAAAATAGGCCCTTAAGTGGCAAAAAAATTAGAAAAATTGGAGTTAGGCAACTTGACGTAAAAATTTGAATAAGTTATCTATATTATTTCAAAAATATGTAAGAATAGAATTTGTAGAAAATTGAATGTAGTTTTTAAACTACTAGGTTTTTAAAATCTATTTGGTGAAAATTTAAAATTTCAATGCAAGAGTACTTAAAATTGGAAAAATAAGTAGTTGTCGTTGACCACCTAACCACAATAAAATAATAATAATTTTTATAATATTTTAGACATAAGTAGAGGACTCATGTCCGGATGTGATGCATTTTTTGTAATTTTTTCCAAGTAAATAATTAATTATGAATTTTTTATTACAACTTTTAAAAAATATAAAAACTCGTATGTCTGACCACCTTAACTTGGTCAAAACTTCATGAAATTCAATTTTTCTTTTTTTAATCCTATATTATGTGAAGCATAGAATGTGATGAATGTTTTGGATTCAAAAAATGTGATACCATTTGAAATCTATAGGTGTTTTTCAATCAGCCTATCAATCAACACTTTAGTCGTAATTCAAATAGAAAATGAATAATAATTATTTACTAAATTCAAAGTAAAGAATAATTTATATGGGTGGAAAGCTGAGAATATCCTTTAAAAACCCTTTTCATTTCATCAATTTTGGGTAAAAAAAAGGTCATCAGCCACATACCCTACAAATACCCATCATATTGCCACTTTTTGGCCCATCATGATCCTGCACATACCCGCCTATCGCTTGTTTTTTGGTTAGCATTTTTTTGGAAGTATGATCTCATTTGAATGTTGTGCTATCCCTAATCAAAATACAAGTACAAACTGCCACTGCTTGGAGAAGCCACCATTCACAGCAAGATCATCATGGGAGAATTGAATTTTTATTAAAAATTCAAGGCATCAAGTAAGATGGATTTTCGTTTATGTTTCCATTGCCAATATTTTCTTCCTCCATAGATATTCTTCATATGTTTTCAACAAGTGCTATAAGAATGTGTGTATAAAAGAAGGTGAAGATTTGTGTTCATTGAATCATTTTCAATGTGCAAGTTTTGATTCCTTCACAAGTGTATAGCCCCTTGTTTTCTTTTCTATGTCTTCCTTATCGTTCAAAACTTATCAATCCAGTTGAGTGCAAATTTTCTATTATGCCTAATATTATGATTTTAATGGTAATATAAGAGATATTTTGTGTTAGGGACTGATTTGAAGGGGATGTAACATTATGGATATTTTAAAAAATTATATATTTTGGCTTTAATTTTCATACTTGGAGAATGAAAATTCAAATGCAACTAATGAATAAAAATTTATAGGGAATAGTAAGCGAAAAAGAAAACACACCTACAAATGCAAATAAGTTATTAGATTGGAATAGTAGAGATGATAAAACCTAATGAACTCTATGACATTTCAATGTATAAGAGGAGTTAATTTCTATTTTGGTAAGATTTTCTTCATGAGTAGGGGCATTCTAATTTTTACTTGGATTTGTTTATTTTGTAAACCACTTGTGGTTTCTTGTTTTCGTTGATACAACTTGCAAGGAATTATTGGAATACTTTGAAGATTACGAAGTCTTGAAATGAATGTTAGGAGTTTATGATAAACCATTTACTCCTAAACAGAAACGGGTTACATGTGTTGTGATTAGTACTAAGAAAGAAGACAAAGAAAAGGAAAATACTGAGATTGATAAACACAATGAAGAATACAACCCTAAACTTTTGAGACAAAATGCACTTCCCTTGGGAGATACCATTGATATATCGATGGACATTAACAATGAAGAGAAAGTAATAAATATAGGAAAGTGCCTTGATGAAAATGAACAAGAAGACCATGCATCTTTACTTCACAACTTTCCTAAGCTTTTTGCTTGGACTTATTCGGATATGCCAGGAATTGATGGTAAGATAGTAACAGACAACATAGTCCTCTCCAAGAATGTTAAACCAGTTAGACAAAAGATACGAAAGATGAATCCTAAGATAGCCTTACTAGTTAAGGCCAAGATTTAGAAACTCCTCGAAGCTAGATTTATACATCCTATAGATTATTCTTCTTGGATCTCGAACATTGTCATAGTTGTGAAACCTGATAATTGTATTAGGATGTGTACGGACTTTCGTTATTTGAATAAAGTATCTTTAAAATATGACTTTCCCCTTCCTAATATCAATGTGATAGTGGACTCAACTGTGGGACATGCTTTGTTGTCATTCATGGATGGATTCTCTAGATATAATCAAATCTTTATCAACCTTCAAGATCAATACAAAACAACATTTACCACAACTTGGGGTAAATTTTGGTGGGTAAAGATGCCCCTTGGATTAAAGAATGTAGGGGAAACATATCAATGAGCTATGACATTGATATTTCACAATTATATACATAAGATTAATTGGAAGATTATGTTGATGACATTCTAGCCAAATCTTTCGCTCGACAAGACAATGTGAATATCCTTCAAAAGATCTTTGAGCGAATGCAAAAATACAACATGATATTGAATCCAAAAAAATGTTTATTTAGTATATAGATAGTGGAAAAATTTAGGTTTTATCTTATCTCACAAAGGCATTGAGGTGGACACGAAGAAAATTGATGTTATAGTTAACATGCCACTTCCTAGAAACATTTCTCAATTGTGCACTTTACAAGGAAGAATTCAGGCTATCCATTAGTTTGTAGCATCCCTAGCAAACTGAACATTACCCTTCACACATCTCCTTAAGAAATAAGTTTAGTTTAATTGGAATAAGGATTGTAAACATGATTTTTAGAGTTTGAAATATTATCTTGCCACTCCACCTATTTTACAACCCGCTATGCAAAACAAACCATTTATCCTTTATACGTCAGCATCGTCCCATGCTCTCATAGCATTGTTGGCTCAACAAGATGAAAGCAGTACAAAACATCATGTCTATTACATTACTTATGAACTCTAATTGATTACGAGACATGATACTCAATGATGAAGAAACAATGTTTGGATCTTATATTCCCTACTAGTAGATTGAGACATTACCTATTGAATGTTGAAATACACATGAGGACAAAATTTGATCCTTTAAAACATATTTTCAATAAAATAGATTTATCAGTGCGCTTAGCTAAGTGGGTTATGTTGTTAACTGAGTTTGACCTTAAGTTTGTTTCACAAAAAAAAATTAAAGGACAAGCCTTGACCGGCCAACTAGCTGACAATCCCTCTCCCTAGCATTACCTAATAATGATTCATTCCCCGATGATAATGTGTTGACGATCAAAAGGGATACATGGGAGTTATATTTTGATGGCTCTAAGTGTAGAACTGGCTCTGACGTAGGGGTTATAATACCCCACCTACGAGGGAGCCTATCCCCTTGTCTTATCGCTTAAACTTCTTATGCACAAACAACAAAACAGACTACGAAGCATTAATTTTTGGATTACGTGTCGCTTTAACTCTAGGAGCTCAAAATATTAAAATATCCAGTGATTCGCAATTAGTCATTAAGAAAATAAATGGAACATATCAAGTGAAGCATGAAAAATTATCAAAATACAAGGGTATCACAATGACTTTGTTAGAAAATTTTGATTCGTACACCATTGATAACATCCCATGAAAAGATAATCAGCATGCAGATGCAATCAAAAGTGTGGATTCTCGTATATCTCCTCAAGATCCTTCAAAATATTTCACATTTATTGTGCACACAATTATAAAACCATCGATAGAATCTAAAGTAGAAGAAGTATTATCAACCACCATGGAAAGCTCTAGTGAATGGTGTGCACTGATATTTAATTATTTAAAAGATGGTACCTTTCTTGAGCCAACAACTAAGAATACTTGAGCTCTCCTTCGAAAGCTTGCATCTAAATATATAATTCTTACTGACGTACTGTACAAAAGGTCTTTTGATGGTCTTTTGCGTAGATGCCTTAAACAATATGAAATCCCCATAGCACTTAAGGAATCCCATGCGGGTGCTTGTGGAGGTCATTTTGGAGAAAGATCATTAGTTCAAAATTCAATCCGGGCATAGGATACTATTGGAGACATATGGAACAAGATTGCTTTGCATACAATAAGAAATGTCACAAATGTCAAGAGCATAGTAATTTAATTCATGCTCCTACTCCCGAGCTTCATGCACAAGCTCCTATTTGACCCTTCTTAGTATGGGGTTTGGATCTTATTGGAAAAATATCACCACTCTCCTCCGCAATACGTACATTCATAATCACTACAATAGATTATTTCATGAAATGGGTAGAAGCAATTTAGTTTTTTTCAACAACCACCAATGTAATATGCTGTTTCATATTGGAACACATTATTGCTTGCTTTGGACCTCCTTCCACGTTAGTTTCAGACAATGGGACACCATTTAAGAATAAGGATGTGAAGAAGTTCTTAGCAACATTTTGTATACAACATCATTTTTCAACACCCTACTACCCGCAATATAATGGTCAAGCCGAATCAACTAATAGAACCCTCGAAAAAATCTCAAGGAAAATGGTAAGCAAACATAATAAGGATTGGCACACACGGCTAACATATGCATTATGGGCCTATTGTACGAATGTTAAAACATCAACTGGGAATACCCCTTATAACCTTGTCTATGGCACCAAGTCAATAATGCCCATGGAAGTAGAGACTCCTTCATTAAGGATTGCTTTTCAAGGACTTATTGATGATCATACTTATAAGGAACAACAATTGCATCAGCTTGAAATGCTTGATGAAGAATGTATTAATTCTCTTGAGCACCTTAAAGCTTATTCTAGAAAAATGCAGCGTAGTTACAATGATAATGCCATCCCTCAGCTATTCAATAAAGGTGATTTGGTGTTATTTAAGAATCAAAGTAATGTCAATGTCGCCTTGACTGAAAAAGGAAAATTCAGCCCTAATTGGTTAGGGCCTTACATAATTGATGAAATTTATGGGTATGGAGCATACACGTTAATAGAAACTGATGGTACACCTCTTAAGGAACCTATTAATGTCACGCATTTGTGCCAGTAATAAGTCTAACCTTCTTGAATAGTGAAAATGATAACGCAGTGGTGTTAGAGTTTGTATATGACATTCTACATTCTCTCACATTGCTTCGTTCTTGACAAACAATTATTTGTGTGTCTTGAATACTAAAGTAATTATTTAAATTAACTTTTAGGTGGTTACTTTAAGTTTCATTCTATTCAAGTCCATCGTGTGTGTTTTGTTAGATTCGATCAGGTTATATGCATTTAATGTTTTTTAATTAGATCATAGGTGCATTTAATTTAACATAACATACTTAATCATAATGTTGCATATAAAAGAAACTAGAATAGTTTTAATTAGATCACATAAAACATGTTAGATCATGGAGATATTTATTAAATAGACTTACAAGGATTATTTGATAAATGACATTTCCATGTAAATTCAAACACATAAGCATAAACAATCAAATAAATGTAAATGATCATATATTATATATCACAAAGTTTTATAGTACATGCCATCACATATACAATGCTAGTGTGGCCTATAACTACTAGATCCCTCAGAATCTGGTGATTGCATCCATTGAGAAATAGTTCATCAAGAGATAGAAGTATGTAATCGTGACCAAATGAGAGAATCTAATACATATTGAAGGCCCTCTGTTCATCCAACAGTCACAGTCTCCCATCTGATGGCCTCTAGGTGCTCTCACTCTATGCAATCTCTATCTACCTATAGCCTAGCTACCTCTGCATGAAGTCTCTCGACCTCTGTTGGACCTTGAGATGACCGAAGCTCTTCATATGTAGCCTCGGCTTGGTCAACGCACCTAGTATCACTCTCGTATGCTCCTATCAATCTAACATAAGGCTCTAACATCTCTGGATGCTACTCCATGATAGGTGGGGGCATGTAATCTATGCTGATAGCCTGATCTAGGACTGAAGGAGGCATTATCTCTGTAGCTACCTATTAGTAGAGATCATGTACAACTCTCTCACAGACCCTACAAGATAGTAATCATAAAGATAATGAGTACACATTATGATATATATATATATAAATCAAAAGCATAAACATAAGCATAATTATGATAGCATAAGCATAACTATAAATAAAATTTCATCACCTAGATCTTTGGTCGGTTGTGTAAAGACAACCTCATCCAATGCAAGAGGCATGGAGGATGTGCTAGCCTCTCCATGATCATAAGTGTTGGTGCATGCCACTGCTATCGACCATTATCTAGTGACACCAGTGGGAGATGAATCTCTCCACTCATGGGCAACTAGACCCTCATTTATTGTGTCACTTCCCTCACTCATCAACTACTCCTTGTCCTCCTCATCCTCATCCTTCTCCTCTCCCTCATAGTCTGGGCATTCCTCTTTGTCATAATCTTCCTCTATCTCATTTGCAAATAGATTTGAATCCCTGAGCCCTATATCCTCACCTATCTCCTCCTCCTCATCCCTCTGATAAGGAAGTGGGCATGCAAAGCCTATAGGTTGATCCATAGGAAATACAAGAGTTGGTTGTGTTGCTACCCACCACTCCTCATATGCATGTCGACATCATCAGTGTCGGAGACTAGGGGCATATAAATACCATCATCTGAATCACTGGATCTAACATCATCCACTGTCAATCATCTGGTATCTCCTGGCCTCCAGGAACTCTGCATTGATCGCCTATAAGAAGGGTGTGCTATTGGTGGTACATGTATCTGCCTGAACTGTCGCATGACACAATCATAGTAGAATGGTCTTACTGTGTAATCATGCCTCCCCAAAAGAAACTTTTCCCTTTGCATCCTCCTCAGTTGTTGGGTCTCATCTGGCCACGGTGGTATCAACTGGTAAGGTCTCCAAAGAACCTCCTCCTGATCTAGTTAGTCAAATCAAACTCTCCAAAAATGTAAATCCCCATACAACCATGCCCATTTCAATGGATAACTGAATGCACATGGATATCCCAGAGTAGACACAGATGGAAAACCTGTTGGCTTGGTGCATGTGATATGCTCGAGACACCAAACTTGTAGTAGCGTATGTAATGTAACATGCTATCAACCTTGTGGAACATGAATCACCCTAAATCATAATATAGATTGCAAGAATGCTTATATGACCCCATGCATAGATGATCCTGTGGTGCTCCATCCCCCTAATCATGTGAACAATTCCTCCATCCAGGTGTGCTCCTCAATGATTAGGTACTAATACTAGTGCTACAGTGAGCATCATGATTCGTCTCAGAAGGCCCTATGATCTCCTCTGAAACTGGTCCTCCAAGGTAGTACTCTATGTCTATTCTCATCTGCCCATATGACCAATCCTCTATGAAGCAGACTCTCTCGCCTCAAATAGGAACTCGAAGGATGTGATGTACATCCTCCAGAGTGATCATCATCTTTCCTGTAGGTAGATGAAATGTACAGGTGTTTGCATCCCATCTCTTTTCTAATGCGATTAACATGGCATCATGGTACCTCATGGGAGGCATGAGGTATTCCCAATATATCATTGTATCCTAAAGAATCTAAGTATCTGCCACTGATAATAATGAGACAGGTCCTGTAGATAGCAAAATAATCTGCTATCAAGACGCTATAGCGACTGAGGTGGAATCTAACAAAAAAGAAAAAACATGTCCTATAAGAATTATAAAAATATTAAATCTATACATCAATAGTCAAAAATTGTGCTAAATTTTCTCTAGGGAACTTTGCTAAGGGTCTAAGGCACTTTATTCCCTTTCTATGACACTTTGCGAAAAAGTGGGACACTTTGCGAAAAATGGGGACACTTTGCGAAAAAAAGGGATGCTTTGTGAATTTTTCTTCCAAGGTCCTAAATCTATCTAGAAACATGCGTAAAAACATAAAATAAATTCATAAAAAAAAAGGCTAAGATATAGAAGAATTCACTCACATGATGTTGAAGGTCACCTCGCACTACCTCCTCACACAGGCTATCAAGTCTCGAGGACACGTACTCTCGAATGCTCAGCATTTTCACTCACTGTATAATGAAGTCACACTATAAGAAGGTAAAAGAAAAAATGATTACAAATTACATTACTCTTTACTTAGATTATATGTTTAAATTAGGTCTTTAGCATATTAGGGTTAAAAGTGCTTTTTCATTCAAACTAGCATACCCGGGGCTAGAGAACTTTGTTTTCGACACTATTTGTTGTGTTGGATTCATGATTCTGCTCCCATTCCTATCAAAATGTCTATCACTATGTGGTATGGTACTTGGAAATATCCTATGATACGACTTATCTAATTCAATGTGGTCTGACTACTACCTTGATTCCACCTCCATAAAGCAAGCGAAATCAAGGGGGGGCATACATCTACCCTCAAATTTGATTTCATAAAGAAGTTAGATAAGAGGATTTTTGAATGACTAACAAATTTGTGTTGCAAAATGTAGTTCCTAACATTGTGGTTTTGCAGATAGCTACAGTGGGGGCTTCATTCTCCCGTATTGCAAATGAATCCATATGAGTATCCTTTCATGAAATTAAGTTTATTGTTTGGATTCCTTTAGCTTTCATATGCATGTAGAGTCATATGGGTGCTAAAATGGGGGCTAAATGTAGTGACGAAAATTGTACTCCCTTCTTGGAGATGGTACAATTTCTCACTTAATGTGGACCTATTTTGGTACCCTTACATTCATGACCCCTTTAAATCACCATTAATATTCCCCTAAGACCCTTTATTTCAGATCTCAAGGATTATTTCAACTAAATCTTGAAAAATCAATAAAATCATTAAATTTTCTAACCCATCATTGGCCCACCTCGAAAAACTAGGGTAGGACTCATACGCCACCTTGGGCATATGAGTCCCATGTGGTCCCTTTTTGGGGTTTGAGCGAGAAATTCAAGTTTTTAATTCAAAACTTTGGTTGATGTCAATGTTTGAGATATAACAAATGGTAAATTAGATGAAGTGCCTATATAAACAAGGTTTCAAGTCAATATTTTCATCTAGAAAAAGCAATTCAAGATCTAAGCATTCACAAGCACTCAAGCATACTTTCACAAGAGCATTCAAGAGCAAGTAGCAAGCAAAATATGAAGTCTTGGAGCAGTGTTATAGTGTTTTTGTAGGTCTTCAAACTCACTTTCATTCAAGATCTAGCATTATTAATGATTGATGATGGTCGCCTATAGTGAATCATGATGGATTCTAGGTTGGGGATATGCAACTAGCCATCAAGCCAAGCCTAATGACTTGTTTCCTAAGTGATTCCATCCTCCATTATCACTCTACTTTTAGCCTAAAGGAAGGTACATGCATTATCATGACTTATTAGGGTGATTGAAGATCTCCCAAAGTGAGTCATCCATTTTCATGTTTCATTCATGCACCTCATTCTAGCACATTAGAATAGGGTTGCATTACATTTCAGATTTCCTAATCTTAGATGCACTTAAGGTTAGGGTTTGTAGTCACATTTACTTTCAAGGTCCATCATTCCTATCAAGGTTTAACTACCAAACTAGGGGTTTGACCAAGGCAAACCCCCCATAAGAAAATTAACACTATATTTTGTTTTGCAGGTTCATATCTAGAAATCGGGTTGGGAAGGAAGCGTAGGGATAGAAGAGCATATTCAACCTTTGAATTTCTAAAAAATTAGAACATGACCGATATGCCACTTGTGGCATATGAGTTCCAGTATAGTGATTTTTATAGATTTCGGGAGTTCTAGACTTGTCACTACCAGATTTTTGCTTCTACCTAGAAACCCTAATCTAGGACTAAATCGCCCAGCCTAGCATATGATTCCCAGTGTGCATTAAATTCAACATTTTTAGCATTTCAAACCTTGTTCTGAGTTGTTACAGGTTTCCAAGTGCACCTCTCTAATTTCTTGATTTACTGTTCTAATTTACATTCATTTCTAGGTCATTCATTTGAGTTTTGTCATTAGATCTTGCATGTTACTAGTATTTCCAAGACTTAGCTTGGTGTTGAACCTCTTTTTAGTTTCTAAACATACCCTAGGACAACCTTTAGTAGATCTCTTTCTCTCATTCTATCATTGGATTGAGATCTCTAGGGTTTCCTTGAGTGAAACTTGAGCGAAATAGGCCCTAATCCCAGTGTTCCATCTCCTAAAAGGTGGAGCACCCTATTTCCATTATTTCAAGGTGTTTTTCCTATCTAATCATTTCTAGGTCCTATTTACATGTTAAGTCCACTTAGGTCCTAGGAGAGAATCTTTTAAAATAGTGTTAGTTGTCATTAGATCTTATCTTATCTCTTGAAATTTAATGATTGTGTCCTAAGTCATTTAATATTTGTTGAGGTAGTTGTCTCATTGTATATGATTAAGACACATGTCAAGATCTCTTATAATCCTATCTCACAAGTTGTCTTTATAAGCAAGGCATCATATGTACATCAGATATTCAATCTGACATTCTTGCATCCATAATCATAACATGATATTTTTTCCATTTCTCTCTTGTGCAAGTTATAGTTGTCTTGCAAGTGATCTTGGGGTGTTGAGGAGTTCACCAAACTCCTACACTTTAGTGGTGGAGTTTTTCTCAAAAGGGTTTCTCCATGTATATCTAGTATAATGTGAACTTGTTGATTCTTTTTGTTTTACATGCTTGGTCATGTCCTATTTCCTATTCCAAGTTAATCACACATATATTTATTCAATTTAAATATATTTGTATATTTTATACTCATACTATCATTTTGTTTATTCACTAGTTTTCTCAACACCACTAACATTATAGTATATTTATTCATTAGCTTTCTCAACACTACTAACACTATAGTTGATTTGTTCATTGGTTTTCTCAACACTACTAACATTATAGTAGATTGATTATTGATGAGCATTGAGTTTGTTTGCTTGCTCAGTCTCTCCTCTCTTCTTATGTGGTTGATTTTTAAAAAAATCCTATAAACTTCTAAAAAAATGTCTTTCTCGTCAAGATAAATACACTTACAAATTGTAAATTTTGAATTTACTTTATAAGACTTAGAAGTCTTCATAACACGTAATGTGATGGATAAAAACCATTACAAAGTTTCAACTTCAAATGTTAGGTTATATTGTCTTGGCATGATTATAAGCTAATGTTTGGTCCTTGTACTCAACTAATTTTTTCTTTATTGTTTTGTCTTCTTGTTCTATAAAACTTATAGTCAATGAGGATTTGATTATTCTGGAATTCAAATCTCCAAACAAACAATCAATTCATTTACTATTTAGTCTTAGACCTCCTACATAAACAACATTCAATGTATTTTATCGACCATTCCTAAACATCATTTGATTCAATAGTCAAAACATTAACCAATACAAAAGAATTCTACTTTATAGTATGAATGATATATTAAATTAAATATTTGGACTTGCAAGATTGATTGTGTTAGGCCTCACTTAGGTTCCCTATGACTTCGAAATTTTTTATAAAAAATGTTTATATGCGTCAAGAATCCGACTTGTTCAAAGAATTAGGTGGTGTAATCCAATGAAATTTTTGTGGACCACCCAACCTATGGAAATTCAATCGGGCTTGTTCTGCGTCATACCTCGGAAATTCACTATTATGGCACCGACCACTGTAGCAAATCACTTTCATTTCACTTTCATTTCCAACAAGATCAATGTGAAAACAAACTGACTGGATTCTCTGGATTTAACAGGCTTAGAAAATCCAAAAACACAGCCGTAAGAAGTTGAACTTATGGTGGCGTGTAGAGGAACAAGAAGATGTTTGTTTCTCAGAAAGCATCATTTGTAGACGTGGGCCTCTCTGTCCCCTCGATGCCTTACAAATGAATATCTCTCGTCTCTTCCCCATTGTATTCGACAATTCTTACAAAATCTCTTAGAAGATTGATAGGCTGCATCAGCATGACACAATTCTTGTCTGTGAATATGGCTCCCCCAAGAAGATAAAAAATTGAGGCTCCCATTTTCAGATACGTGGGCCATTCGCTAACACTCTATTATGGTAGCCTTAGGCGAAAGGTAGGAGTTGAGTTCTCTTTCAGCCTGTTGTTGAAGCCATTATTATGTGAAAAGCTGACTGGGAAGAAGCATTTTATGAGATCGGCCATTGAAATAGCTTCCTTGCATGTTTGTAGTTAAAAGTAATGATGTATAGATAATTTATATTTGGTAAAAATTTAAGTAATTTTTAGAAAATGTCGTATAAATAATAAGACATTACATATATAATTGATAAATTTATCAATTTATAGTAAAGTCTTAATGTTAATATTTTGAAGAGTTTGTGTTTTATTTTACTAAAAAATCTATTTTATATTTGTTTATTCTAATGAATTTACTTAAATAAATGGACTATTTTCATACATAAGTGAAACATCTATAGAAATTACAAAATTGTTGTTGAACCTATTTTTAATTCTTATTCCTCAATATTCTCATTTATAATGCTACATATTGTATATAAATATAGAATGAAATGCATTTTCTAGTGTATTTTGAAAGTTTCAATCTTGTATTATGTTGGCTCTTAATGATTGCATCTTCATTCTTATAAAGAGGCCATTTAATGTCAACGCAACATAAAAAGATAAGCCATGACATAAAGGGTAAGATCATCATCAAAGAAATAATTGTACTAGGACAATTGTCGTTAAGCTTTTTTCCTCTTTGAGAACTGTCAAGCCTAGGAGGGTGTTTCCATGACAATTTTAGATGAGACAAAGAAGGAGAAATAATAAGTTACAATCCATGTATTGACTCACCACACCATATAACAACCAAAATTAAACTTATTTGACCTTAACTAGGTAGATAATAGTAGGTATGTGCATACAACACAATTGATGCGAAATAATTTTATGCAATTTACAAATTATACCAGCAACATCATTTTAAGATGTTTCAACTTGAATTCACTTAGAATATATAAAAAAAAAATATAGTGTTGAATTATATTGGTGAATAAGATGTATCAACTAACCCTAAACTATGAAACATAACTAAAAGAAATGTGTTTTATTTATTTTTGTTCCTTTTCCATTCATAATTAGTTCCTATTTGATTGAGAAATAGCATCAAGGATGAAACAATACAAAAATTAGTGTAAACTTGAAATGAGAAATATATTTGTATTTATCATTTCAATATAATGCATAAATTTATGAATCATCGCATTTTTTTTAGACTGCAGGAATCGAGTAGCCCCTCTATAAACTGCAATAAGCCTAGTCAACTTTTTTCACATGATTAGTGATGCTAGCACAACATGCCCTCTAGTACCACAGGGATGGGGGAGACTAAACCTCATGACCTCTTTCCTACAACAAGATGCTTTAGCGAATCGAGTTAGGCCATCCACTTGAATCATCACAAATTTTAGGTTTAATTAAAAATCCATAATATTTCAAAGATACCTCACTTGTATTAAGAAAGAGTGTATTGTAAGATATTGCAATGACTTACAATGTTTTGACGTGCTAACACATGTTGACCCCTTTGACATTGGATGAGTTTGGCATTGATGTCAATATGGTCATTCACCTTGATACATATTTGGAGGGCATAAGGATTATTGTTTTGGTTGATAGTTGGTGTTTATTAGTTATCATTGATATATGATTGAGGCAGCAATAATTATTAAATTCTTGAACCTTGACTTAGCACTTGGTTCCATGGAATCTTAGACCGACAAGCATTATGATGTTGTGATATTCATGCAAGATAAATATGGTGAAAAAGGTCGACACAATGATGTTTGAGTTTTTTTGATATACAAAATGAAAAGACATAATGAAATGCCTTGACATCATTTACCCTAAAAGTTAATCATTTGACAAAACTTGAAAACAGTTGGTTGTGGCTGAGTTAGGGCTTGAGGAAATATGAATATTGGTGGTTTGGTGGCAACAAGTAATGGTTTCAGGAAGTGATGGGTTCTTCTCAAGGGATTTCAACTTCATTCTTTCCAAATTCATATGTGCTTGGTATCCCTATTTTTTAACCCTTGTTTATTGTTTTGTTGATGTTGAGAGTTGCATTGCTAGGGCATGCCATAATACTTTGTTGTTGTTAAGGGATTAAGTTTGTTTAGGTGGTTTTTATTACTCTATTTTTCAGCATGTCGACTTACCATGTGTGTATCATTGTGCTAAATACTTTGAAGTCTAAAAGATTATTGTTGCATATTATGTCTATATCAAGTAGTCGGTTAAAAATAATTAAAGGGCTATTCCACATGTTGTTTGACAGTTATGAAGTTGAATACAGGAAGTTGGTAAATTGCAGTTACATTCACAGATTTTTTATAGAGAAAAATGTTATTTGATTGGTATAAAAGTAGTCACATGGTCACTAACAGGGGTTTGATGTGTATGAGATTTATACTCTGCAAAGATTCACTATTTTTTTTATGTTGAAAGCTTTGATGAACAATCTGTTTTGAAATAGTGAAGCACTTCATAGTGCTGGTTGTATTTGCATACACAGACATATATAGATTCTTGAGTCTCAAATGAAAATGATACAATCAAAAAATTCTTTGTACTGAAACAGAGATTATACTTCAAGTCCTTTTTATTTTTCAGAATCATTTTTATGTGAAAATTTTTTTCCAATGAGGAAGTTGTATTTCCCAGTGAAGCAGTTGTTAGCATGAATAGCTAGTGAGGTTGTACTAGCAACATTAAACTTGACAGTGAGGCATATTTTTGTAGCTAGTGAGGCATTTTTGTAGCTAGTGAGGCATTTTTGTAGCCAGTGAGGCATTTTTTGTGGCTAGTAAGGCACAAAAAGCAACCAGTGAGGCTTTGTAATCAGTGGGATTTTATTAAGCCAGCGAGGCATTTTTTCAAGTGGTTTTTTATCCTTATGAGGGTTTTCCACTCATGAAAATACTATGTTATGGTTATTTTGTGATCTATGTGGCTATCATGATTCATGCAATTTAGTCTTGTAACTTCTTTTATGTACTTTGCAGCATTTGATTTTTTCATGTGGTTTAAGGATCTGAAATTGACTCACATTTGAAAACATACTTGAAACTGAACATTCCATGATTACAAAGAAGGTTTATGTTTTGAAAAACAATTGAATTGAATTTGGTTATTAAAACACTAATTCACCCCCACCCTCTTAGTGTTTTCATACTCCAACAACACGTCCTCAAAACAAGAATCCACCAAACATGAGATCAGAAGCCATTATGCACTCTCATGACTTCTTAAAATACCTTAGTCCACTGGGGAGACGCCAAAAATATGGGGAGGAAAATCCATTACTACAATTTTTCCAAGTCGGAATACAAATGAATAAGTCCCCCCCAAAAAAAATGCAGTCTTTAATTATCTACAATTAATATTTAAGTATTCTCTTTTACATGGAATAGATAACATGCCAATATATTTTGCATCTTATCACCATGTATTTATATCATTCACCTCTCTCCCACTCATCATATGGGTGTAAATAAAATTTGAGTTTCATGTCAAATAAAAAAAATCCCTATATAATCAATACTCTACAATAGAAAGTCATTTACACAAGCGATTAGATCTATTAAAAATAAATTTGAGAGTAGATAGATAGGGGTTAATATCTTTTAAAATAAACAAACAACAATTTTTAAAAAAAGCAAGATTGTACATGTATTAGTTTCCTTTCTTTCATGTGCAATAAATCTACCCAACATGACCTAAGTTATAATTTTTAACTATATGGGGGACTTTCCATTCCTATAAACACATATGTTATTTTGACGAAAAGGATAATATAATGATAATACACCAAATCAACAACATTGTGCAAGGAGAGAAAAAGGAAAATGCATCAATCTAGTTGTACATGTCATATGCTAGCATATAATAAAATTTGTGCGGGCTACATGAATAAGGCAAGGCCACAAAATATAACTTTCAGCTATCTTATATTAGATAATATATTATTTAATACTTGTAGCCAAGAAGACATCCTCTTTGATGCATATTAAATCTATCCTTAGTGTAGGAACTAAGAACCAACATGAAACGATTGAGTAAATATTTCTTTCTTTTTGTTACTCACACAAATGCAAGGAAGAAACTATAAAATAGGGAATTTTGTATTATCAACAAAAATAATCATATCTTATTTTATATCTCCACTTTACATGTGTTTGACAAGGCTAGAAATTGAGGATATGGAATGCCATAATTATATTTTAAACATTTGATGGTTTTTCTTCACTTGGTGAGAGCTAATGGTATATTAATGACCAGGGTAAATTGTCATATCAAATACAAACCACCTACATTGATATATAAGTAGCAAATAGATTTGGTAGGGTTGTCCAAACCATTTGAACTTGCCTACATCCATACACACATAATGTCTCTTTACATACTAAATAAAAACCTAAACTAAGGGAAAAAAATACATTTTAAAATTTGTATATGTATAAAATAAATTCCTCCATGATGTACCTAGCTTAGGCGAGTCCTCAATTTTAAAATCCATCTCATAAGCCAACCAACCAATAATCACTTATATATAGCTACATCACTATAAATTATCAATACGTTTTTCCTTATGGGAAACTACCTAGTTCATGGTCCACATGATGATGAATTTAAAAACAAAAAGGAATAAATAAGGCAACTTGATACACAATAAAAAATGAGCAACAGAGAATTGCAACCCAAAATTATATAAATGCATATTAAAATAATAAGTGACCAATTTAGTTTGACAAAAAACATATATGGGGTTATGAAAGTTTAAATAAAAAGTTGACAACAAATTTAGAGCCTTAGGATGACAAGGGGATACATGGTGTAAGATCAAGAAATGGATCCAAAACCATGGAGAATCCAACATATTCAATTTTAATAATTTTCATGTCTTCTATCTCAAGGTATTCTAGACTATCAATATTTTTAAAAGCTCATGTATAGACTAACTATATTCATGAAATGCTTTATATGGATTCTACCAAAAATAGTCTAAGTGGAGCTACCACTCAAGCAATCTTTGGAGATGGTATATGCAACTTGATTTCCAATATCTTTATAAAAATATTTGTGAATTTCTTCTTTCATATGTAAAATTTGAAATTAATTTTTGCACTTTTAGCTATTTATAAATGATAAAATATATTTGATATCAAGCTAATTGGATTGACGATGTTATATAGGATTTTTAAATAATAACTTAGAACAATTATATTCTCACAAGGATTTTTTTGCTTCAATTCCTTATAATTTAAGTCTAATACTTTTCTCATCCAAATTTATTAGCAATCTCTTGAAATTGCAGCCACATTCTTGGCCTAAAATATAAGAGAAATACAATGGGTTGTTTTGGAATCCAATGTACTACTCCCAAACTAAAATGGAAAATATATTTGGAAGTGCTCTTCCTATTACCAATGCTACTTTCTTAGTTATCATATAGCCAATTAAGTTAAAATTATTTTAAAATTTAGTTAATAGAATTCCATTCTTTTTAGTGTCATTGACATTTTTCAAGATTCTTTCTCTTTCTTGCAAGTGAATGCATTTTACTTTTCCAGTGATCCCACAATAGTGGTTTACAATTTTTGGCCAAACTGGACACTAAATTTTTTGTTTACCTAAATCTTCACTTTCGGGCACCTATAGTGGCCTAACCGTGAGGAATTTGAAGATGATGCAAGCAAGAGTTTCATGAAATTTTGTTTGTAGATTCTAAATATATTTTTTTCAAAAATTTTGGAATCAGATTGCACTTCTTTTTCCTTCTCCCTCTAAAATATTTTTTTGAGAAAACAACATTTTTAAAAAGTGCTCACCGTATAATGCATAACTTTTTTTCCATGAAGTAAAAATTATATTCTTTTGAATTTAGATTTTTAACTCTAATATCTAGTGCTTTCACTTGGTTAGATAGTTTTTTATTGAATATTTTTTATTTAATCAAGTTTTGAAGTCAAACCAATTACAATTTAGACATAGCGACCGTATAAGCGTAACTTTTTGTATGTATCAAAATTAAATTTTATTTTTTGTTGGATCAAGGACTTCAATATCTGGTGCACTCATATTTTCAAAAAAAAAATTGACAATATTCTATTTTTCCACATGTGCAGAACAAAGAGTTTGATTTTCGGTGAAAAACCTACATTCACAAGAAATAAAAAATAAATATAATAATTAATTTAAATTTATTTAAAATTATACTTTTTTGGAATATTATAATAAGGACTAGATACTTAGAAAAAATAAATTTTAAATGAATTCATTTGATCCCCCAAAAGGTAAATCAAAAGTTATTTTTTATCAGCATTTTGATAGGTGTAAAGGAGACTCTGTTATAGGTATGGTTTAAAACCAGTAGGGTTCTATCCAAGGGGGTTTGAAGTAAGGTAGTTTGATCAAATCCTATTCAATTGGAATGCTTTAAATGAAACTTTTAAAGCCTCAAATCATTAGATTTTCTAAAAATATGTGATTTCAGCAAAAATCAAAATCTCTCAGAAATTGTAAACCAGCTTTGTGGGATCACCCTTAAATCCCATGCACTTGGGGATTAAGCTCACTACATAAATTACATTATTCCTTGTAGCTATCTAATACAATATACTTACAACTAATATTTTATAGAATGTTGATCTACATTGTTGTTAGAATCATCTTTTCTTAATCTTTACTCATTTTAAACTAGTGCATATGAGTTCGTTTACTACTCAACATTCTAAATCAATTCAATAAATCATAAATGCATATAGTATTTAAGTTATAAAAAAACCACCACTAATTTAATTAAATTCTATAACAAGAAAATATTTCATCAACCCTAAATCTATTATCTTAAATTCTTTCTTCAATACTAATCTATAATTTTCAATTAACAAATTTAAATTTTTTGTAAAAATTAAATCATCTACATACAAAAAAACTATTATAAAATTTCACATTATTTTTCTACCTTGATGGATAGTGTGGGGTTCAATACTACTCTTTTTGAAACCATTGCTTTAAATGCATATTTATGCAGTTATACCAAGCCCTACCTACTTGTTTGAGCTTATATAACACAATTTTCATCTTATAGAATTTATTTTCTTGAACCACAAATATCATAACCAATTGGCTACTCAACATAAACCTCTTCTTCTAACTCATAATTTAAAACATATGGTTTTTATATCCATTTTATACACTTTCCAATTGTTTTGGGCTACTATTGCTAAAGTTGCTCTTTAATTGTGTCCAATCTTGCCACAAGTGAAAATGTTTCATTATAATAAATTATATGTTATTTCAAATATTCTTTTGTATCTAATCTTTCTTTATGCTTGTTAATTTCACCATTTTTATTGTATCTAGTTTTATATACTAATTTGACATCAATGGCATATTTTTAGGTATTTGAAGATGGACACTAACTACCATGTTTTATTTTTCTCAATTTTGAAATATCCTCATACATAGAATTGAAACATTTTTGTTACTTATGGATTCTTCAAAATTAATTGGATCAACTTCCAAAAATAGAGAAAAAATTAGTAAAATTGTCATTTTCTTCTTCATTTTGTGTTGCATCACATAGTTTATCTAGATTTTCTTATCTTCCTTGAAATTATAATTGGTATTCCTCTTGTGTTTGGATATTTTATTAAAGGTGAAAATGAGATACTAATTTTGGTGGATCTATTGCTAGGTATAGAGGGAAAAAAATTCACAATTCCATTAGAATATTTTATTTCAATACCTTTTATTTTATTTTGGTCATCAATCCATTCCCATTGTCATGCTTCATCTTCATAAAAAATAACATCTTTGAAAAATTGTAGCTTCTTTGATAATTAAATTGTATAGTTAGCCTAGGAGATTCGATTCTAAAGTAATACCTTATCACATGCATGCATATTGGGGTTTTCTAAATATATAAAATATAAACAAATATATCACTTTTATATTATGAATATGGCATATAATTTAATCAATTTGATACAAGTAGGTATTAGGGGTAAGAAATCATGTGTGTAGAAGGTAATAGGTTTTTTATAAGTGGCATTCCAACTATGTAGATCACTTTGCAAAGGTCAATTAGAGGAAATCCTATTTATTAGTTTAGTTTTTCTCAGATTTTGAAGCTATATTAGTTTTTTATCTCATGCTCTTGTGTGTGAATGCCTCATAATCCTAAGAGATTTTCTTAATTCCAACCCTAATATAATGAAAAAAGGAAACTATGGTCACACCAAGGTCATGAAAATTCAATATAAATCTTACCAAGTTTCCTAGAACTAATCATTAGGGACCTTTTGGTAATGCTATGATCATACCACAAAGAATCAACATGTATAGATCTAAAATCCTTTCACTATAATTTAGATTAATATTTACACTATAATTGAGATATCTATTATTAGGAGAGTTTTTTTTTATAATATAAAGTGGGAAGGGCTTGAACCCATTAAAAAGAAACCATTAAGATAGAAGAGAGGGGTCTCAGAAAGAGTGAGACAACAAATTAAAAAGAAACAAAAAAGGAAGAGACTCACCAGTAGTGAGACTAGAAATAATAACGAACAAAAAAAGTATCCCAATAAGAGAGACATGAAACAATAATGAAGAAGAGAATAACATACACCAACAATGTTTTTGACCAGAGCATAGAAACAGAAACAAGTTTTTGGAAGGACCCAAAAACACTGACAAAGACAATCAAGGTAGTTTGAAACACTCATATTAGAATTTTTGCTCCCAAACACCAAGCCTCGAGAAAATATTAACAATTTTGGGAAACTCCCAAACAAATTTAATACAAACAAAAAATTGAGCAAAAATAAAAATTGTTATAGATTTTGTGACATTGTCAATGGTAAAAAATTGACCAATATCATCATCTATACCATGAATGAAAATTTTATCCCAAAACTCCAAAGGGATCTTTGGGAGACAAACCCAAACAAGAACCAAGTTGGTATTGGTAGCATCCAAACCAACAAAATAATTTTGAATATAAAGAAAGGATTACCCAAAAATAGGGTCCACATAATAGAATATGAGAGTAGTCCATGTTGGATTTGAAGGGGAATAAAAGGAATGCATTCCTCAAAGCCTTCACCCTGAACAAACCAAAACCACACCAACAATCAGATGCCCAACAACAAATAATATCAATGTTTGGTATGTGAACCAAGAATCTCCCAATGAGAGCATGTTGTAGGGAAATAGAGGTTATGTCCACCCACTCATCAAGTAGAAAAAGAATAGAAGGAGATTGAGGAATCACCTCGTCAACAATACACTCCAATTCGCTGCAAGGAGGAGAAGGCACTCCCTTAGTAATATTATGAATGGGGGCTTCACCCATAGAACCTAAGATATGGAAAAAAAGGTCTTGATTGGGATAGAGAGAGGGCACAATATTCACTTCACACATGTCAATAGTAGAAGGCATCAACCAAAAAGATGAGGCAAAAAGATTTATCTTCAAACCCACCTCAAGCAAAGGATTCCTGGGAGATGTAGAAGATAGCCCCTCTTGAAAGACAACCTATTCATAGTTAGAGAAGGCTCAATAGACCCCAACCCAAAAACACCATGCTTATCAGCAATTGAACATTGGGCTTCTAGCCATATAGCCAGAAGAGGAACATCCTCATCGGCATCCACCAGATAACTTGTAAAAGAAATCTATATGGACCCTATACATTGCTTTACAATACGAGCCTCCAAAAGAATATCAAGGAGAGACTCTTCCTCCTCCTCATTTGAAAAGATCCCCAAAGAGAAATACTCCTCAAGAGAGCCACCCCTCACATCAACCTCAACAAGCGTGTCAAGGCTAGCGCAAGAGCCCAAGCTCACAATGCAAGGGAAGGCACGAGGCATAATGACAGGGGCTTCAGTCTCAGGAATGAATGTAGAGGTATCACCACCACCGCAATGGTAAGGGGATTCAAAAGGGCACTGACCTATGAGCAGGAATCCAACTCTTGCTCACCAACACCTTCTCCATCTTTTAAATCATCATATTCATCACCCTCGCCACCATCTGCAAAATCCCCAAAGCCTTCGCCTCCATCATCTCCACCATTTTTTGGTTTTCGACCCTTCATCTTTATCGTTAAGACATCTATGGGTGATTGTTAATGTTGTGTGGTGACTATTAGGGGAGTTTGTTCCTAGAGATATGTATATATTAAAAAATCTAAAAATATTACTTAAATTTGGATTATTTGGATGCTTTTTTTATTAATTATTGTAATTAGAGAAGAAATATTTATTTTTTGTAAGACCTAAATCTATCTTCATTTCAAACCTACCCTTCTCAATAATAGTGGTAAATGTTTGGCTCTATTATAACAACCCAACAAATAATTCACCTTGCAAAAATAATTTTGACTTTGAGCCAATGCAATGGTTTAACTACCATGAATATTTAATGTGTGAAATGATTTAAGATTCATTCCAAATTGTTTGGGATTAAACACTCTCCCATAACTAGGAATTTGAGCCACTTGAAAATTCTATATCTTGGGATTGATTCTACAGCCCAAAAATCCTCATATATACATCCTCAAATTAATGTCACATTCATTGAAAGGCTTGGTCTACAACAATATATATAGTCCAATATGTCATAATCATTATGTTAATGGGAGGTGATGTTCCAATAGAAGTGACCCTCCTACTAACATAATGACTGATTGAATGACAATGAGTATGTTTTCATGCTCAACCTCCTCTCTCCTATTTTGTGGCTGAAAAACCCAAAAAAAATCCCTTCCTAAAAGCTTCTAAAAATGTCCCTACCTTCAAGTCAAATATGCCTAAAATTTATGTCTTATAGTTGCTTATATGACTAAAAAAAAAATTCATACCTACATCTTAAAATCAATTTTATATTCATTGGAAGGCTTAGTTTGCAATAACTGGTGTAATCTATTATATCATGATCCTTATGCCAATGAGAGTGATGTCATAATGAAGTAACTTTCTACTAACATAGTAGAGCATTCCATTGTAAATAGCTCTTCTTGTAGTTGAAAAAAATCTAAAATAAATCCCTTTCCTACAAACTTCAGGAAAAAATAGTTTTTCCTCCACTAAGTAGGGCCACAAATACTATACCAACATTTTTTTCTCAACTCAAATAGAACCACAAATAATTTGGTTGGTTGGTTGGTTGAGGCGTATAGGCCTCTGTTTTGATGTTTGCTGTTTTGTTGAATTCATGAGATTAGAGTCCCTTCCCCTACTTTAATATCAAAAACAATACCCTGACCGACTATTATCTCCTCCCCCTACACCTAAAAATTATAAATCTTAAAATTGCTTATCCATTTCTTTTAATTTTATTTTTTTTAAAAAATTAAGTATTCCTTAAATGAATAATCCCCATTACATCAAAGGCAGGTGGTTGCAATGGTTCAAACTCTCCATAGAGTGTCACTCAAAACGTTGAGCCATTTTGTAATGCTTGGTCCTCGGACTCGATCTATTTTTTCTTTATTATTGTTTGGTTCTCAACTTCTCATACTCTTATCCTTTTACCGACTTTTTAGTCTTATCGTTTTACCCACTGTTTAGTCTTCCCACTGAACGTGTGGGGAACGATACGTAGAATTTTTTGACTTGTAAGATCGATTGCGTTAGGTTCCACAGGTTTTCAAGATTGACGATAAAAATTTGTGGTTTTCCGTGTCAGAATTCAATTTGTTCAGAAGAATTCGGTTTTGTGTGAGCCAATGAGAATTCGTGACAAAACAGAGGACCACCCAACCCGTGGAAACTCAATTTGGCATTACTCTGCGTCACTTAGCGGACCGACTTGTGCGACATAATATATTGATTTCGCCTTCAATTCCGACAATACTCTAAAGCATGTGGGCCTCTCTGTCCCCTCGATGCCCTATAAATGGCTATCTCACGCTTCTTCCCCATTGTATTCAACAACTCTTGTAAAATCTGTTATAAGTTTCAGAGGCTGCTTTAGTATGAAGTAAATCTCGTCTGTGAATATGGCTCCGCCAAGAAGAGGAAAAATTAAGGCTGCCATTTTCAGATCAATGGGTCATTCAATAACACTCTGTTATGGCAGTCTTAGGCGAAAGATAGGAGTTGGGCTCTCTTTCCGCCAGTTGTTGAAGACATTATTCTGTGAAAAGCTAGCTGGGAAGAAGCGTATTATGAGATCGGCCTGAGCGCCTCAGTAAATTGGCTTTCTTTATTATGTTCCTCGCTGCGCAGCGGAAGTATCTGCTCTGATATGTGTTGAAAAATTAATCTAATGATATTTAGAACAATGAAGTAGTGTAATTGAGAGGGATGTAAATTTGGAAGTTTATTATTAAGAATGTATTGTCTGTTTGATTGTACAAGCTGATATCTCTTTTTTTTCTCTATGACATGAAGAAATATTTGTCTCTACAAGTTGCTTAATTCAGATCCGTTACAGTGTTGTTTAAGAAAAGAACAAGTTATGACATTGTTTAAGAAAATAACAAGTTATGACATTGATAAGTAGGAGGTATTTTCCACAGCAGGATTCAACTGTAGGAGTCAAATTCGAAAAACTACACGATTGAATCCTGATAGCAATATCACAAATTATGATATTACTAAAGTGAAGGATTTCTGAATTGAACATTCCATATTTTATAGAAGATAAATAATTACATTCTTTCCTCCATTATTTTACTGTTAATTTTCTGTTTTTATGTCTTTTGACACAATGATGGGGCTGGGCTTAAACATTATAGTCAGCTGACATTTTTATCCACCAAATCTAAACCTGTAAAATATTAAACAAATAAATTAAAAACTTAGGACAGCTAAATTGTTGCCATTCTGAACTAATCAAACAGTCAACTTGCTTGTTAACTGCAAAAGTAAGCGACATAAATGTAAATAGTCCATTTTATATAATATTTAACTAAATTTTATTAAGAACACGCCATTATTTTATTTGACTGGAACTAATCATCCAAGTAAAGGCTACACTATATCCCACCTTTTACTTTTGGGTGTACGATTATTTCGGAGATAAAACCCAGAGGAAAAAAAAACTTGGAGAACTAAAGTTCTCTGTACGACACAGCTACAAGCACACCGTTTAACCACAAGAATTTTATCTGAAGTTGGTAGAACTGTCGGCATCAGCGTACACAAATGAGAAACTGATTTCCAGTATCTATATAGGTATAACCTATTTTAAGAGCTCATTTTCTTACACAAAGGCCGTGTAAGGAGAAGTTACTTTGCTCACGAAATTTATTTACATCATGTCTGGTTGGTTTAAAATATTAAAATATTATTTTCTTTTAGATAAACCTGAGTTATTGTATTGAGTAGTATTGTTGTACATATAATAGAATTGGTTGATACACTTGTTAATAAAATGCAAGATTTCCGTTTGAATCACAATTTATCTTCAAGCAATACAATGATCATACATATGTATTTGATGGTCATTACCTAAATTCTATATAAAAAATAATCACTTCTAAGAAAATAATATTAGACTAAACATTATACATATTTAGTCGATAGGCTACATATAGTGTGAGATTTGAGTTTGAAACAAGTGTCACGCCTGCAAACCACTCTTGAGTCGTCCGAAAACAATTTTTAACTGCCATTTAATGGTAAACCAGCTGCCAGTAAAAGCTTCCAAAGTATCAGGTGAAAGCCTCCAAAATCTCAGTTATCACATAAAAGCAAATAAATATTGATTTTCCAATTGAATGCAACATTCTATTTCCATTTGCAATGTTTTCAACAATTTTTTGAGAAGTTTCTTTTTTTTTTTATTTGCATTGCTTTATTTTTATTTCTATCTGCATAATCCTTGAACCTCCTTTAAATGCAAGTGCTAATTATAATCAATATGAACTGTTTAATGTAAATTTATGATGAAAATATATTATTTATAAATAACAAGGCATTACATATAAATAGATTTTTAATTTTTAAATGATATATAATTAATATATTAAAAATTTATTACTAATATTTGATAAAATTAATTTTTATTTTGTTTTATTTAAAATAAAATTTTATTTATTTTTTTTAATTTTAATAAATTAACAGTACAAACAAAATCTACATACACAACTATTTTCAATTCTTCTTTTCTCAACCATCTCAATTACAATGTTGCATGTTACATATTTATACACAAAATGCTCACTTTTCATGCATATTCTGGAAGTTCCCATCTTGTATTCAATTCTAAGAATTCTAATGGCTTCTAACTTAAAGGCATTCTAGACTAAAGTTCATGTACAGATTAGCTATATTCATTAAATGATTTGTACAGATTCTGCCATAACAGACAGTGTGGAGCTATTGCTTACATGATATTTGGAGAGGGTGGCTCAATCTTAATTCCAAATCACTCCCTTAAACTTACCTTTCCATATCAATTATGCCCAAATTTTCTCTCTGCAATTCAAACTTCACTTTTGACAATGAAATGTCTGTGAATTGCTCCTTTCACCTGCAAAACTCTAAATTGATTTCTCTACTTGCAGCCAGCTCTTTGATAAAATGATATATGATCTCCATATACTTGATTGACCATGATATACATGATTTTTAGATAATGTTGTAGCAAAAATTATTATAAAAAAAATGATTGCTCCAATTTGCTCCTGATTGAAATCTGATAATATTTTTTCTAACACCCCCAATGGGCTTGCCCAAAAACCAGAATATTTTTTTCTATCAAATCCTGCTAAGCTTTTAACCATATCAACTGTTATAAAGGGTTGTTGTCTAATAACAACAATAACTTCCATTTGTGAGTCATCTTGAACTTCTCCTTAATTTGAGATGCTTGATTCTCAATTTAGATAATGACATCAACCATATTCATTCACGACCGAACCTGCAAGAGTCCTAGTCCTATTTTAACTGGAATCTTAAGCCTAGATTTCTTATTACTTGGTGTCTGAGGCACTTTATTCACCTATCTTGCTCGGTTCCGAATTTAACCCTTGAGTTTCCTGTTAATCTAATTAACTAGGATAGTAGGTTCTAGATCTCAGGGAAGTTTTTCTCTAAAGTCTTCATTGAGGCAAAGACTAAATGTAAATATTGTCGAGCACCCAAGGGACACGAGGTGATTATCAACTTTGACTTAGTATTAACACAAAACATGGGAAAATCAATTCTTAGAATCTTTTTTGGAAGCTATTTTAGATGTTCTAGACCAGGACCATAGGACCATATGATGTTTAGGGTTCTATTGAAGTTTGAGGATTTAGTTTGAAGGAGCACGAGGTCTTATGAAATAAAAAATAAATATGTTATAGGATTAATTAGAATGTTTTCTTGAATTATAGTAGCCCCTACTTTTTAGTTTAAAGATTTGAGTGGGTGTATTTGGGGTGAGGTTAGAAATTATCCCACTATCTTAGTCTTTTTTGCTCCCACTTGCCAATCATTTGAAGTTTTTAAATTCCCACCAATTACTTTTTAATTATTTAATATTTATTTACTCTATTTATTTATCTCATCATAATACTATTTTTCCTCTTGATGTTGGTCAATGTCACCATTATCTAATTTTAAATATGATGTGTTTTTTTTAGTATTCCTCTTCTTTTTTTTTTTGAGGTGAGTGCATGCTCATCTAATAGTTGATTAATGGTAGTGGGAATTTTTTATTTTTTTTTATAAGAGGAATATGGGAGAATGAATTCCCGTTGAGATAAATAGGTTACATAATTTGCATATTCATCAAGAGCATAAATAAATATGATATTTGGCAAATAAATTTTTAGACATGTTCTTGGAACCTAAAGGGTTACCCCCAAAGCATACCATTTGTTTCATTTAGGGGTTAAATACTCTAACTAGGAGTATAAAAAATATATTAAATATAATCTTAATAAATTATTAATCAGAAATAAAATCTATATCTAATTGAAATTTAGAATTATAAATAGTAGTAATAATATCAAAAATAGATTAACACAACATATAACCTAAGAAACCATTTAAAGATAAAATCTAACACCAAAGAGAGATCCAACAATGTTTCAATCCATTAATGGGTTTATAAATAAACTTAGATTATATAAACCTCTTGTACACTATTACCCTCTCCCTTCTCAAATCATATAAGTAGATATACTCAATGTTCAACAATTATAATTTAAGCCTCATACATAATTGGTAAACCATTAGAGGTAGTAAAATCACATCCTTATACAACCACAACAAATTAAAAATTTATAATACAAGCATTGATGGGTTTTATATCCACCAACCTATATTCAATTGAACCAATTATTAAAGATTTTCTATTAGAAATTGGGTCAATACTCAAGTAAAAAGTGGTTAAAAAATAGAGAAACACTATAATATTGACACATTCCTCAAAATTTGAGTGATGGAGAAGGTAGTCATTCAATTGAGCCTCCCATGAACATTGATTTTTTTAGTGGCTAATATTCACCAGTTGGCTAATATTTGACATTTGGGAATCCAAAATTGGCTAATAGTTAGAGCTATAATGTGACTTGAATCACCACATTTTTACAAAATTTTATTATAGTCTTATTTTAATCGCCAAAGAATTTATTTTATTAAAACATTTAACTCAAAAGTTCGCCACAATATTTGATACATGATTTTATTATATTTGATATCAATCTAATTGTATTGACCATGTTATATAGGATTTTTAAATAATAACTTAGAACAATTATATTCTCACAAGATTATTTTGCTTCAATTCCTTATAATTTAAGTCTAATACTTTTCTCATCCAAATTTATTAGCAATCTATTTAAATTACAGCCCCATTCTTGGCCTAAAATATAAGAGAAATGCAATGGGTTGTTTTGGAATCCAATGATACTACTCCCAAACTAAAATGGAAAATGTATTTGGAAGTGCTCTTCCTATTACCAATGCTACTTTCTCAATTATCCTATAGATAATTAAGTTAAAATTATTTTAAATTTTAGTATAATAGAATTCCATGATTTTTAGTGCCATTGACATTTTTCAAGATTCTTTCTCTTTCTTGCAAGTGAATACATTTTAGTTTTCCCATGCACTTGGGGATTAAACTCACTACTTAAATTACATTAGGCCTTGTAGCTATCTAATAAAACATACTTACAACTAATATTTTATAGAATGTTGATCTACATTATTTTTTATAAGATAAGCAGCATTTACAGGATGTTGTACCCTTCACACTGAAAGCCCACAGGGCCAAAAAAAAACTAGTTCAAACCAGAATATGAAATAGGAGAAGAGAAAACAAGAGTCACTAGGGCTCGACGAAACAGCTGACAGACAGTTGTAGAATAGCAAACAAGGACTAGACAACCCCAGAACCAGAGGGGACTAATCTGACTCCCTGAACCATAGGTCATGATGAAGTGATAGATTTGGGGAGTCCCATCTTCTTCCTCAGCACAACAGACCAGGGAGACTCAGAATCGAAATCCATCGAGCGAGGCAAGAGGAGCGGATCCTCACTAGCCACCCCGGGCAAGGAGCCACCACACATCGAGGGAGCTGAAAGCATCAAAGAGGAAACAAGAGCAATCAAAGGATCAACAGAGTCATTCAATGAGGGATGGGTAGTTTCTGCCTAAATAGTGACAATAGATTGAGGCAGCAAAGGTTCCACAGAAGGGATAACTGGAAGAGGAGCTAGGAAAGACTCAGACACCATGGGAGCCAAGGGAGGGTCACCCTCCTCAAAGGAACCTAGAGTCATCTTTTCTTAATCTTTACTCATTTTAAACTAGTGCATATGAGTTGGTTTAATACTCAACATTCTAAATCAATTCAATAAATCATAAATGCATACAGTATTTATGTTATAAAAAATCTACCACTAATTTAATTAACTTCCATAATAAGAAAATATTTCATCAACCCTAAATCTATTATCTTAAATTCTTTCTTCAATACTAATCTATAATTTTCAATTAACAAATTTCATTTTTTGTAAAAATTAAATCATCTACATACAAAAAAACTATTATAAAATTTCACATTATTTTTCTACCTTGATGGATAGTGTGGGGTTCAATACTACTCTTGTTGAAACCATTGCTTAAAATGCATATTTATGCAGCTATACCAAACCCTACCTGCTTCTTTGAGCTTATATAACATAATTTTCATCTTATAGAATTTATTTTCTTGAACCAAAAATATCATAACCAATTGGCTACTCAACATAAACCTCTTCTTCTAACTCATAATTTAAAATATATGGATTTTATATCCATTTGATGCATTTACCAATTGTTTTGGGCTACTATTGCTAAATTTTCTCTTTAATTGTGTCTAATCTTGCCACAAGTGAAAAAATTTCATTATAATAAATTATATGCTATTTCAAATATTCTTTTGTATCTAATCTTTCTTTATGCCTGTTAATTTCACCATTTTTATTGTATCTAGTTTTATAAACTAATTTGACATCAATGGCATATTTAGGTATTTGAAGATGGACACTAACTACCATGTTTTATTTTTCTCAATTTTAAAATTTCCTCATACATAGCATTGAAACATTTTTTTTAATTATGGATTCTTCAAAATTAATTTGATCAACTTCCAAAAATAGAGAAAAAAATAGTAAAATTGTCATTTTCTTCTTCATTTTGTGTTGCATCACATAGTTTATCTAGATTTTCTTGTCTTCCTTGAAATTATAATTGGTATTTCTCTTGTGTTTGGATATGTTATTAAAGGTTAAAATGAGATACTAGTTTTGGTGGATCTATTGCTAGGTATAGGGGGAAAAAATTTCACACTTCCATTAGAACATTTTATTTTAGTACTTTTTTAATTTTCTTCTAGTCATTAATCCATTCCCATTGTCATGCTTCATCTTCATAAAAAATAACATCTTTGAAAAATGTAGCTTCTTTGATAATTACATTGTATAGTTAGCCTAGGAGATTCAATTCTAAAGTAATACCTTATCACATGCATGCATATTGGGGTTTTCTAAATATATAAAATATAACCAAATATATCACTTTTGTATTATGAATATGGCATATAATTTAATCAATTTGATACAAGTAGGTATTAGGGGTTAGAAATCATGTACGTAGAAGGTAATAATGTTGTTTATAAGTGGCATTCCAACTATGTAGATCACTTTGCAAAGGTCAATTAGAGGAAATCATATTTATTAGTTTAGTTTTTCTAGGATTTTGAAGCTATATTATTTGTACACCTCATGTTCTTATGTGTGTGAATGCCTCATAATCCTAAGATATTTTCTTAATTCCAACCCTAATATAATGGAAAAAGGAAACTATGGTCACACCAAGGTCATGCAAATTCAATATAAATCTTACCATGTTTCCTATAGCTAATCATTAGGGACCTTTTGGTAATGCTATGACCAGACCACAAAGAATCAACATGTATAGATCTAAAATCCTTCCACTATAATCTAGATTAATATTTACACTATAATTGAGATATCTATTATTAGGGGAGTTTATTTTGATAATATAAAGCGGGAAGGGCCTTAACCCATTACAAAGTAGCCATTGAGGCAGAAGAGAGGAGTCTCACAAAGAGTGAGACAACAAAAAAAATGAAACAAAGAATGAAGAGACTCACTAGCAGTGAGACTGGAAAAAATAGCAAAAAAAACAAGTATCCCAAGAAACATGAAACATCAATGAAGAAGAGAACAACATAGACAAACAATGTTTTTGACCGGAGCATAGAATTGGAAACAAGTTTTTGGAAGGACCCAAAAACACCGACAAAGACAATCAAGGTAGTTTGAAACACTCATATTAGAGTTTTTTCTCCCAAACACCAAGCCTCGAGAAAATATTTACAATTTTGGGAAACTCCCAACCAACTTTAATACAAATGAAAAATTGATTAAAAATAAAAATTGTTATAGCTTTTGTGACATTGCCAATGGTAACAAATTGATCAATAGCATCATCTATACCATGAATGAAAATTTTATCCGAAAACTCCAAAGGGATCTATGGGAGACAAACCCAAAAAAGAACCAAGTTGGTCTTGGTAGCATCAAAACCAACAAACTAATTTTGAATGTAAAGAAAGGATTACCCAAATACTAGGGTCCATATAACAGAACATGAGAGTAGTCCATGTTGGATTTTAAGGAGAATAAAAGGGATTCATTCCTCAAAGCCTTCACCCTCAAAAATCCAAAACCACACCAACAATCAGATGCCCAATAGCAAATAATATCAATGTTTGGTATGTGAACCAGGAATCTCCCAATGAGAGCATGTTGTAGGGAAATAGAGGCTTTGTCCACCTACTCATCAGGTAGAAAAATAATAGGAGGAGATTGAGGAATTACCTCCTCAACACTACACTCCAATTTTTTGCAAGGAGGAGAAGGCACTCCCTTAGTAATATTATGAATGGGGGCTTCACCTATAGAACCTGAGATATGGAACAAAGGTCTTGATTGGGATAGAGAGAAGGCACAATCTCCACTTCACACATGTCAATAGTAGAAGGAATCAACCAAAAAGATGAGGCAAAAAGATTTATCTTCAAACCTACCTCAAGCAAAGGATTATTAGGAGAGGTAGAAGATAGCCCCTGTTGAAAGAAAACCTATTCATAGTTAGAGAAAGCTCAATAGAACCCAACCCAGAAACACCATACTTATTAGCAATTGAACATTGGGCTTCTAGCCACATAGCTAGAAGAGGAATATCCACATCGACATCCACCAAATAACTTGTAGAAGACATGGACCCCATACATTGCTTTACAATACGAGCCTCCAAAAGAATATCAAGGAGAGATTCTTCCTCCTCATCGTCCAAAAGGATCCCCAAAGATAAATACTCCTCAAGAGAGCTACCCCTCACACAACCTCAATAAGGGTGTCAAGGCTAGTGCAAGATCGCAAGCTCATAACGCAAGGGAAGGCATGAAGCATAATGATAGGGGCTTCAGTCTCAGGAATGAATGTAGAGGTATCACCACCACTGCAATGGTAGGGGGATTCAGAAGGCAACCAACCCATGAGCAAGAATCCAACTCTTGCTCACCAACACCTTCTCCATCTTTCGACTCATCATCACCCTCCCCATCATCTACAAAGTCCCTAAAGCTTTCACCTCCATCATCTCCACCATTTTTTGGTTTTGGACCCTTCATCTTTATCGTTAATACATCTATGGGTGTTCATTAATGTTTTGTGGTGACTATTAGGGGAGTTTGTTGCTAGAGATGTGTATATATTAAAAAATATAAAAAATATTACTTAAATTTGGATTATTTGGATGATTTTTTATTAATTATTTTAATTAGAGAAGAAATATTTATTTTTTGTAAGACCTAAATCTATCTTCATTTCAAACTTACCCTTCTCAAAAATAGTGATAAATGTTAGGCTCTATTATAACAACCTAGCAAATAATGCACCTTGCAAAAATAATTTTGATTTTGAGCCAATGAAATGGTTTAACTACCATAAATATTTAATGTGTGAAATTATTTAAAATTCATTCCAAATTGTTTGGGATTAAACACTCTCCCATAACTAGGAATTTGAGCCACTTGAAAATTCTATATCTTGGGATCGCTTCTATAGGCCAAAAATCCTCATTATACATCCTCAAATTAATGTCACATTCATTGAAAGGCTTGGTCTACAACAATATATATAGTCCAATATGTCATAATCATTATGTTAATGGGAAGTGATGTTCCAATAGAAGTGACCCTCCTACTAACATAATGACTGATTGAATGACGGTGAGTATGTTTTCATGCTCAACCTCCTCTCTCCTATTTTGTGACTGAAAAATCCAAAAAATATTCCCTTCCTACAAGCTTCTAAAAACTGTCCCTACCCTCAAGTCAAATATGCCTAAAGTTTATGTCTTATAATTGCTTATATGACTAGAAAATTCCATACCTACATCTTAGAATCAATCTTATACTCATTGGAAGGCTTAGTTTGCAATAACTGGTGTAATCTATTATATCATGATCCTTATGCCAATGAGAGTGATGTCATAATGAAGTAACTTTCTACTAACATAGTAGAGCATCCCATTGTAAATAGCTCCTCTTCTTGTAGTTGAAAAAGATCTAAAATAAATCCCTTTCCTACAAACTTCAGAAAAATAGTTTTTCCTCCATTCAAGTAGGGCCACAAATACTATATCAAGAATTTTTTCTCAACTCAAATAGAACCACAAATAATTTGGTTGGTTGAGGCGTGTAGGACTCTCTTTTGTTGTTTGCTGTTTTGTTCAACTAATAGGATTAGGGGGCCTTCCCCTACTTTAATATAAAAAACAATTGAACCCTAACAGACCATTAACTCCTCTCCCCTACACCTAAAAATTATAAATCTTAAAATTACTTTAAGACTGAAAAATCCCTTTCTTTTTATTTTTTATTTTTGTTTAAATGCCCTTAAATGAATAATCTTCATTAGATCAAAGGCAAACCACAAAGGTGGTTGCAATGGTTCAAACTCTCCATTCTAGAGTTTCAACTCAAAACGTTGAGCCAATTTGTAATGTTTGGTCCTCGGACTCTTATCTATTTTTTATTTATTGTTTGGTCCTCATACTCTTATCCTTTTACCTACTGTTTAGTCTTATCTTTCTACCTACTGTTTAGTCTTCCCACTGAACGTGTGGGGAACGATAAGTAGAATTGTTTGATTTGTAAGATTGATTGCTTTAGGTTCCACAGGTTTTCAAGATTGACAATAAAAACTTTGCTGGTTTGTCAGAATTCAATATGTTCAGAGGAAATAGGTTTTGTATGATCCAATGAAAATTCGTGACAAAATAGAGGACCACCCAACGCGTGGCAATTTGGCATTATTCAGCGTCACAATTCACTGTATCGGACCGACTTGTGCGACAGAGTACATTGATTTCGCCTTCAATTCCGACAATACCGCAAAGCATGTGGGCTTCTCTGTCCCCTCTATCCACCATAAATGAATATCTCACGTCTCTTCCCCATTGTATTCTACAATTCTTGCAAAATCTGTTACAAGATTGGGAGGCTGCATGGGCATCAAGCAAATCTTGTCTGTGAATATGGCTCCGCCAAGAAGAGGAAAAATTAAGGCTGCCATTTTCAGATCAATGGGCCATTCAATAACACTCTGTTATGGCAGCCTTAGGCGAAAGATAGGAGTTGGGCTCTCTTTCCGCCCGTTGTTGAAGCCATTATTCTGTGAAAACCTGGCTGGGAAGAAGCATATTATGAGATCGGCCATTGAAATAGCTTCGTTGCATGACCGCCTCAGTAAATTGGCTTTCTTTATTATGTTCCTCACCGCGCAGCGGAAGTATCTGCTCTGATATGTAAATTTGGAAATTTATTATTAAGAATGTATTGTCTGTTTGATTGTACAAGCTGAGATTTCTGTTTTTTCTCTGTGAAAATGAAGAAATATGAAACTTATATTTGTCTCTACAAGTTGGGTCTTTGATATATATTGATCAATAATAGGCAGTATGCAGATTATATATGTTAATTCAGGTCAGTTACAGTATTGTTTAAGAAAAGAACAAGTTATAATATTGATAAATAGGAGGTATTTTCCACAGCGTGTCAAATTGTGATATTGTTATCAAGATTCAATTTTATGAGTCAAACTCCTGAAACTACAAGATTGAATCCTGATAACAATATCACAAGTTATGACATTATTAACTTAAATGAAGGATTTCTAACTTGACTCATGATAAAAATTGTATTGTAAATTTTATAAAAGATAAGTAATTACATTCTTTCCTCCATCATTTTACTGTTAATTTCCTCTCTGTCACCATTTTGTTTTTATGTCTTTTGGCACAATGATGGGGCTGGTCTTAAACATTATAGTCAACTGGCATTGTTATCCATCAAATCTAAACCTGTAAAATATTAAACAAATACATTAAAAACTTAAGACAACTAAATTGTCGCCATTCTGAACTAATCAAACTGTCAACTTGCTTCTTAACTGTAAAAGTAAGCAACATAAATGTAAATAGTCCATTTAAATTTATTAAGAACACGCCATTATTTTAATTTGACAGGAACTAATCATCCAACTAAAGGCTACACTATATCTCACCTTTTACTTTTGGGTGTACGATTATCTCGGAGAGAAAACCCAGAGAAAAAACAAACTTGGAGAACTAAAGCTATCTCTGTACGACACAGCTACAAGCACACTGTTTAACCACAAGAATTTTATCTGAAGTTGGTAGAAATGTCGGTCGTCGTACACAAGTGAGAAACTGTTTTCCAGGATCTATATAACCTACTTTAAGACCTCATTTTCTTACACAGGCCTTGTAAGAAGTTATTTCCTCACAAAATGTACATAAATCTTGTATGGTCGGTTAAAAATTTTAAAATATTATTATTTTTCAGATAAACACGAGTCAATACATGTAACAGAATTGGCTGATAAAAATGAAAGATTTGGATTTCAATCACAATTTATTTTTAAATAATATAATGATCATACATAAATTCTATATACAAAATAACCATTTCAAAAAAATATATATATAATAAACATTACACATATTTATAATCAGTATGAAATTGTTTAGCGTACATTTATGTTAAAAATATATTATTTGTAAGTAATACAACATTATATAATATTATTTTTAAAATGATATATGATTAATATATTTTTAATTTATATTAAAAATTTATTGATAATATTTGATAAATTTAATTTATATTTTGTTTTATTTTATTTAAAATTATTAATTTTAATAAATTAGCAGCACAAACAAAATGCACATATACATACAAATTCTTCTTTTCTCAATCATCTCATTTACAACGTTGCACCACCCGCTTAAATTGCACTGCAAAATTCATTACACCACCCGCTTTAAAATATTCCTAAAAAATTTCAACAACACCCACTAAATATTTTTACGAAAGCCCCCACCCTAAGGGACATTAAATTTCTTCCACATGAGGGTCTCAATTGAAGACAATATGATCCATGGTGTTCAGGAATTCTTTGATTTACAATCTCATTACTTAAGTTCTTACTTGATAGTTTATCGACTTAATAAAACAATCCATACACTTCTAAGTATAATCATATTAATATTAATTTCATTTGTACAAATGTTATAAAGTGTTAATTATCTCATAAAAATATAATAATATTTTAACAAAATGATATCGAGCCCATAGATTAAGAATTGGTGTCGCCAACATTCACCAAAATATCAAAAATTATAGATACAAACCAATATAAATATATACTCATTTCTATTTTTTTATTTTACTCATAGAATGAAAAAGTGTTTCTTCCATGACTACTATAATTCTAAGCTTAGCAATCGATTCAAGGCTACTTACAAGCTCTACTCAATTAGTTAAATTTTAAACACATCTAGACTCTTAATGAACCCTTATTATACAAATCACTCTATCTTAAAACACTAATAATCAACATGTAACTCATGATATCTTCTTCTAGAATTGAATAATAATTTGAATATTATCCTTCTCCTTTCAAGGATTTGGTAGCCTCATAATATATCATTCTTAAAGATTTTAAGAAATCTCTAATTTATCATTTAATCTATTTATCTATAGGCAAATCTAAAAAAATTTACTCAAGATAGACCAAGAAACATTGGCTACCATTTATCCAACTTAATCATTTATGCTTAATTAATAATTGATAGTATGAATCATATACAAATTAAAACATGAGATCAAATATCACCAAATTATCTATGTCCCATTGCTCAACTAAGAGGTGAATCAAAGTCTTAGCCCTTCTTTTCCCCTAGACACTCTTATAGTAGGTTACATGCTTCACATGGGTGTTAATGAGGTGCATGAATCTTTGAGTATTTATAACTAGACTACCAATATAGAATCTTTTTCAACCTAGTCTATAATGGAAGCATCTACCACCCATAAAAATTGAGACCAAGATTTGTTGACTTCAACTAACACAAAATTAATCACATACATAGGAACAACCAATATTCAAGACACAACATTTAGACATTCATTAGAATATAATATAAAATGAGAGAAATAAAACCTCTCCCATGAGCCCAAGCTCACACAACCAAGAAATCTTCTTGTTGTACCACAAAATCTAACACTACCTAGTTATTACTAAGATAGTTTCCATCCTTCCTTTAAATGATGATTATCACTTGGTTACCAATCCCACTATTAATGACCATCATCTAAAATTAAGCTTGGACATCCACAAAGTTTTTCTCTCCACAAAAAGGTGGCAATATATCTCCACCCAAGCCTTAGACTAATCAAAGATATATTTCAGTCATGAAGTCTTCCTTGTCACAAACTCAAACACATTTTTCATATATCAATTTTTAACTTGAATACATAAGGATCGTATCATAAACTTGATACCACAAGTTAAATGGCTACATACACATTCATATTCAATCATTATTTAATGCATTGAGCTTCTACACAAATAAAGTTATACAATACATCAATATTAGTCTTATTTACAATCCCAACACTACATTATACTTTATCAAGATATTCAACAACTCCTTTCTCTAATTGACCTCACTACCTTTACTTGCTTCTAGCATTATTTTCAAATGCATACAAGTATTATTTGATTCAAAAAACATCATCTTTTGATTTATATGAGTATATAGAGTCTCCCAACTCTTATTCCCTCCAATTTTTATTGGCTAGATTAGGTAGTGTCTTAGATTTTTTGAATTTATTTCCTTTGTCATGGAATTACTTCATTCTTAGCAATCCTATCATGCAAGTCTTGGATTTGTTTAATTGGTTGAATTATTAATAGTGTGTTTGGGTTGATATGTTCACATCTTTCAAAAATCAAGGTATTTGTTGGTTCTCTAGGCTCATTTGTTCTAGTACATATTATTCTCAATTCTCTTTAGGTCATTCAAATCATACAAATAATATCCTCTCACTATATTTTTTTATATGCACCTACTATGCATCTATTGTGACACTTAACTTCTCAATTTACTTTTGATGAGCTTCAATGTGAAATGTTACTATAGTGTAGAAAAATGTTTCCCTTTACATTTTCACACTTATTTGGGCCCTCCTTGTTAAAATTGGGCTTATTTATGCCTTAATTGGTCCTATTTTGCATCCACAAGCCTAATAAATTGCATTTTTCTAAGGATAATCCCGACATTTAATAAATGGCACTTCATAATTTAACAGTTTTGGTTGTGTTCCGGATTTAGGGATCTGGGACTCATACACCCATCTGGGTGTATGAATCCTCCCTAGGTTTTGGCCTTGAAATTCAAATACCACATTAAGTATCACACTTTTCAAAGTATGTGTCCCAGGTTTTATGTCATGGGACTCATACACCCAACTAGGCGTATGAGTCCCGATTTAGCTTAGGACCTATTTTGATTCAAATTCTTGGTGGGATTTTATTGTCCTTAGTTTCAATTTTCAAATGTCAGCTTGTAGTGTTGTAATTTCGGGAAATTAAGCATAAAAAATATAAATACAAGGTTATTTCACTTAGTTTCACCTAGATTTTCAAGTGTTCAAATCCTAGAGCAAGGTTTTTTATCAGGAGTGATTTCAAGAGCATTCAAGCATAGATTTATACATCATTTGTGTCAGCAATCAAGATTCCATTATCATGTCAAATATTTATTGCATCATGCATGTTGTTTGAGCTAATATGGCAATGTAGAGTTCAAGATCTATTCAAGCATTCAAAGGCATTATCTCTAATCAAGTTTCATGATCAAGATGCACATCCATTGAAACCAACTCATGGAAGTTGCAGATCTACGATCCAAGGTTCAAACAAGGTTTGACCTAGGTGAATTAGAGCTTGAAGATCCTTTGAAGATGAAATTGCAAAGTTGTCAAAGTTGTCATCTTCATAGAAACTCACCTACAAACTAGAATTTAGAATTGAAGATTGGACAAGAAGGAAGCTACATGAGATCACTAAAGGCTACAAAAACATCATTTCAAATCTCACAGGTGGAATCATATGCCCAACCTAGTGTATTAGTCTCAGATAATGCCTTTTGATAACATTCAATAGTGTCAGATCTAGGTTCGGAAGATTCAAAAGGATCCTCAAAATAACCTATAGGAGGACTCATATGCCCAACCTGGCGTATTAGTCCAAGGACAGTATTTTATCACCATCTTGTAGATCTTGTTCAACCTTTAAACATTCCAGACTTTGCCCTAAAAACCCTAGAGGACTCATATGCCCTACCTAGCATACTAGTCCCGGTGCGACCCTAAAAGCAGTTTTTAGAGTTTGCAGATCTTGTTTTGGCCTCTTCATTTCACCAAGTACTTTTTTGTTTCCATTTTGTGTTTCAATTTGATTTCACATTCTTAAGTTTCTAGGTTACATAGTAAGTTTGCATAAGTGTTTTCGTTTCCCTTTTTGAAGCATTATTTAATGGTGAGCCCCCATCCAATTATTCCTTAATTGAGTCAATTCGCCTAAGGGTTGATAGTCACTTGCTTAAGGATCTAGTTTCCCAATGAAATAAGGAGAAATATAGAGGCTTATCATTCTTTCATTTTGGTGAACACATTCATCCACCTCTCCCATTTTTCTTTATTTTATTTTGGTGAACCTGACCTTTGGACTCTTGAATTTCTGATTTAGAGACCATTGTATTCCTAGATCTAGGTTGCATTAGCTTTCCATTATATTTTGCATTAGTTGAATTGCATTTGGGGATCCTAAAGTTTTCATTAGTGAAAATTACATTGGATTCGAATTACATTTCAAATTAGTCAAAAAGTTCATCATTAATACCTTTTTTGAACTTGCATCTAGAGACTCAATTTTGCAAAAATCTGTTACAGACCTACCTGTTTTCTATCAAGAACGGAAACTAAAACGTAGTTAATCAGAGATCTCAAGGTTCACTTTCAAAAACCATGAATAGGGACCTATACACCCAATTGGTCGTATTAGTCCCTGTATAGGTAGATTCTACTAGAATTCTAAGTGTTTTCTAATCTTTGTTTGCACTATTCATCAGCCTAAAACCCTAAAACTGGGACTAATACACCTATTTGGGCATATAGGTCCCTAATCAGTCAAAAAACCTAAAAGTGGGACACTTTGTGAAAAAGTGGGACTGATACACCCATTTGGGCATATAGGTGGTGCAGGAGCACCTAATGGACTTTATGCCTCCATGAGGCAATTTTGCAAATTTTGATTTGTGGGTTGAATCTCTTTATAATAAGGTCATATTTGGATCATTTATAATGTGTTTAAGTCTTTGGTAGGTGTCTAGGAGGTTCAAGGAGTCCATTTTGCAAATTTTGTAAAAGATTGTCTAAAAAGTGCAAAAGTATCATATTGTCAATTTGCAAAATATGCAAGAAATGGAATGTGAAGAGTCAAAGAAATATAGTAGTTGATGAGTTAGTTGTAGATAGTTGGAATGAATTGGAAAAGGCATAGAAAGGCCTTGTGCATCATTGTAAAAGGCAAGAGTTAGTTTTGATATGAAATCAAACAATAGAGGCACTATTTTCTTGCAAAATTCTCACATTTTTCATTGTTGCAGACCATTGCATGTGCTTGTACAAATAGATAAAGGTCTAAAATCAATTGTATATGTTAGGGTATTGAATCTATTTTCTAATACTTTTTGTTTCACTTCATTTCATTGAGTATAAAGAAAGATATTGCAGTTTTTGTAAAAACGATTAAAATTCTAGTTTAGGGTCACAACAGACCTTCAAAGTTGCATATCTTCATTTCTAACCATTTAAACTCCCTAAAATTTTGTAGTGTATACACCTAAAAATGGTCTGGATAATATAATTAATTAAATATGATTTATTTGATTAATTGACTCCTTTAATTCATCTACTTATAAATAAATAGAAATATTTATTTATATAGTTCACTTCTAATTCTTCTATTTCTATCATATTATTTCATCTTAATTAAATAAACAAATCACATACTTTATTTTATTTAATTATTATTATCAAATTCTTCTATAATTATATATTTATTCTATCTTAATCACATCATCCTATCTAAATTAAATAAACAAATTCAAATACTTTGTTTTATTTAATTTTCTATTATCTTTCATCTAAATTAAATAAACAAGTTCACATACTTTATTTTATTGAATTACCATATTTCTTCCATGTTTATTTAATAAATAGATTTCTACAGTTTGTTTTATTAAATTAAATATCCTCTTTTGCTAATTTGAATAAATCCAAATATTCAATTAAAGCATATTTCCACAGTTATTTACTCCTTTCACCCATCATATCCACCAACAAAATTAGATATTTTATATCTAATTAATTCAACTTGACCTTCACAGACAAATTTGGAGACAAATTTCAGAAAAATTACAAGCAAACTTCTTCATCTTCTTCCATTGATCATTCCTATCCTCTAGCTAATTTTTTTTGTGGGGAGGAACAATCTTCATAATCTTCTCAGGATTCTTCATCTTTCACCTTTGATTCTTTCAAATCAAATCCAGACACTTACTTGCTACCACATCACAAATATATTGTTGGGAATCTATAAATACAGCTTCTTTCTATAGGAAATGGATCCCAACTTTGTGCAATCTTACTCTGTAGAAATAGCATTTGAGCATTAAGAAAATAGCAAATAGCAAATAGCAATCATATAGCAATCATAATCATGGCTTTTGATTTAGCTACATTTTTGTTTACTATAGTTTCTTTTATTAGTTTCATGTCAATTTCATCTATAATAGCATCCATCTTATCATTTAACAATATCAGATAGGATTAGTTTTCCTACATATTCACAATATCTCATTCTCTAGATTGGCATTTTAATAGTCATAGTGCTTACACAATCTGAGAGCCATAGTGATTTAATAAATCTTTGGAGATAGGGAACAATAAGACGCTTTCAATAGATTTCTAGTTTTAACTAGATTAATTGTTTGTTTAAATCTCTTGATATAATGTCTTATTAGGTGTGTTTGTTATTCAATTACGCATATTTTACTCACACATAAATTTGCGCCCACCGTGGGGCCCAAAAGTCCCATTTTTAACATCTTTTTCTAAAAAGTGTGCTTGCAGGTTTCTAACGTGTTTTGTTTTAGTGTGATCGAGAGTTTTTATGACACATAAGACAGATATTTTAGCACATCCAATTACTGTTACAGTGCATTTGATAGATATTTCAGCACATACGACTACTGTTACAATGCATCTAGTATCCTATTTCACCACAGTCAGGGGGTTTTCTTTCGGCACATTGACCCTTTCTTTTAGCACATTCATCAATTTCTATAGTGCATAGAACTATTAGTTTAGCGCATCTAAATACTATTTTAGCACATATAATGATTGTTATGGTGCATCTGACTTTTTTTACAGAATTTTAAAAATTTGTTGTAATTAATCCCTGTTTTCTATCCTGCAAGAAAAATACGCTGGTCAAAGACAGTTGTTGGAAATACTTATGCCAGTCAAAGATAAAAATTTACAAATTACTAATTGTGTTTGTGGGGATTTAATTTTATTATTTCTTTTCCTTTGGTTAAGATAGTGCACCTAGCTTAATTAAAGAAATAGTTTTAGCCCCATGTCCACTATATTTCGAAAGCAATAGGCTTATGCTCTCTCCTTAAATGGGTGATCAGAATGCTAGACTTGCTATCCTACTTTATTAACACCTTTAGAAGGCTTGTCGTAGTGGAAAAAAGTACTCACCCTACGGGAATGACCTAAGTGGGAACAACCAAAGCCAAGTTTTCCAACCCACTCTAAACAAAAGTGAATCTAGGGAAACCCACATTCAATGGCAGTGTGCAAGATAACCATCCCCAAAATCTTTGTTCTAAAGATTGGGAGGTCTCCTAAGGGATTTTATCAATTGTTGCGCCGAACGGATACCCTTTCTATGAAATTTAGTGTAGAATCCAACTGTGTTAGTTTCTGAACACTTTTTATATCATGGTACAAGGGGAGGGAAGAGTCTTCCCCCAAGACACTCACCAAATAACTATCAGAGACCTTGGCCAAAAGTGGAGGATTCGACTTTGGTTAAGACTCAGGAAAGGAAAAAACACAAGTGCCCTCTAGGGAGTGACAAGGCTGTGTGATTTGACATAGTTGCAAGCTATGGGTTGTGATATTCTTAGTGACCCTTGAGATTAGAAGAGTGTATGAACTGTATTTTCTTGTGCTAAACCCGTGGAAATTGAAAGAATCAAACTTGATTCTAGAATACACACTCTTTGTTTAATAGGTAGTGTTGAAAAAAAAATTTACAAACTTGTTGTTGTGTGTGTAAAATCATTTCTGAAGGTATCATCCAATTAGATCATCAAATTCCAAGATTTACAAGAAAAATACCCCTCCAAAATCTTCATTGGTTAGAAAATTACACCCTGAAATCAATCTTTTTACTGAGAAAACCAGAACAAATAGAACTATGAAAATACTGACCACTTCCAGATTAGCGCAACCAACCTCTGTTTCAGTGCATATACCCAATCTATTAGCACATCTACCTTATTTAAATAGCGCATTAAAACTCTGTTTCAGCGCATCTGTCCTATTTTACAGCGCATCCATACAGTCTGTCAGCACATATACTTAGAATTTTAGTGCAACCAATATCTGTTACAGCGCATATACCCAGTATGTCAACACATTTGATAGTTATTTCAGTGCATACACCATATTTTATAGTGCATAAACCTAGTTTTTCAGTGCATTCAGTTAGTTTACCAGTGCATTCACACTCTGTTTTAGTGCATCTGAGGTCTATTTTAGCGCATCCACAAAATTGAAAACTAGAAAGTTTTGTTTACCTCCTATTAGATAGTTCACATCAGAATTCAGATCTTTATCAGAACAAAAACATTTTCTTAGTCAAACCAGTGTCTCAAACTCAGGAAAAATAGGACCTTACAAGTCAAACTCTTCCAAATTAAACCAAGATCTTACACTTTTAAAGTGCCTTATCATCAAACAAAACTCTTGATTATTAAGTTAAGTTTCATTTATCAAGATCAGTCATCTTACAACCACGAAACGAAACGGTATAAAAAAAGAGAAAAATATAACTTAATCTCATCAATAGAATTTATCATTCTATTTGACTTAGTTATTATCTTTGGCACTACTTCATAAAAATATAAAAAGTTTAGTGAAAATCCTAACACTTGTATTCCCATTTTAACAAGATTACAAAGATAGAAACTCATAGAAAAAGAGATTGAGTCTCTAAATATCATGGCTGAAGAAAATTCATTTCATAGATTCAATCAATCTAAACCTAAGGAAATAACTGAAGAGGACATACAAACTACACAACAAGATCCTAGCTTTCACCAATTCATGGAAAAAATTTGGAAAAGGATGGAGAAAAGTACCTTTTAATGCTAGCTAAACTAGGTGTAAAACTTCCAAAGTACTTTGACGTTAATCGACTCAATGAAGCACCTATAGGAGTTGAAACTGAACCACAAAACACAAATCAAGTGATTGTCCTAACACATCAAATGCAAAAATTTCCCCAACAACTTCAAGATATGAAAAAAGGAACCACAAGAAGGTACTTGTTACAAGACATTTTTCCCTATCCTTTTGATCCAAGTGTGGACATGATACCATTTCCTAGACATTGCAAATTCCCAAAATATGACAAATACAATGGTAAAATTGATCCAATAGATCATGTGAGAGAATTTAGAACCATGAGTTTAGAATTTGCACAAGAGGAAACTTATTTGATGAGGTTGTTTCCAAGAAGCTTTGGAGGTCAATGTATGAAATGGTTCTCTAAACTACAACCAGGAATTTGATCTTTTGAGGAGCTAGTCAACAAGTTTATCTCACAATACTCCTATAATAATTAACATGAGATAACAATAAAGGATCTTTACAATAAAAAACAAAAGAAAGGTGAAACATTCCTCTCATTTCTACAACGATGGAAAATTTTGTTTGCTAGGTATCCTTGTTCCATACCTGAAGAAGAAAAGATGGAACTATTCATTGACAACCTAACTGACGAGATGAGCTACAAGCTTGAACTACAATGCCCACCTACATTCGAGAAAGTGATCTAAAATGGGATCAAGATCAAATAATCCTTGGTCACAGAGAGGGGTAATAAAAATCTACAATGAAGGATCAAATAATACAAACTCCTCGAATCACTACAATAACAATGATAAACCAAATTTTTGGAAAAAGAATAGAAATACTGGTAACAATGATGTTGCAAATGAAACACAAAATGTGAAACTGGTATTTAATTTGACAAGAACTATAGCAAAGACCAATCAAAAAATGACCAAAACAACAATCAAAGTGTCAATCAAAGCAGTAATCCGAACAATGGTGAATCTAAACCACAATCATATTAAAAACCATCAAATCGAAGAAGATTCACACCGTTGGGACAAACACTAGAATCAGCAATGAGAGAACTTCTTACACATGGACTTATCACATTACCTAAAGCAATAAATTGGGAACCAAGATTAAAGCCATCTTGGTGGAATGACATAGCCTATTGTGACTTTCATAAAAACAAAGGAAACAAAATAAATGATTGTATGCAATTGAAACATCTAGTACAAGATTTGATTGATAACAAGAAAGTATTCGTAGAAGGACATCAAACGAACAATGATCACATTGCATTTAAAAATCCTATACCAAATTATGAAAAGGGAGAACCTTCTTCTGCAAACAGTAAAGGTAAAAATGTAAACTACATTTATGATAGCACTATTCATTGTATTTATGCAGTTGAAAATAATGGTGCCACTAATAATCAAATTGATAGCATTGGAAACAATGACATCATACCAATAAATCTGATAGCAAACATGGTCACATCCAACAATCAAATTAACGTTATAAAAATCAAGGAAAAGAAAGATTATCAACTAGTCAATGTGGCAACAAGGGGGCAATCCAAAATAATATTGAAAGGAGTTACATCTAAAACCACTACTACCCCTTCAAATCAATACAACATAGTTGATCAACTGCAGAAAATACCAACCCAAATATCAATATGAGAACTCCTTAAAATCTCACCATCTCATAAGGAGGTTTTGGAACAAGCTCTTGTGGCCACCACAGTACCCAATAATATAGAATTTTTCCAATTCTAGGCTATGGTGGGACACTTAACCATGCCTCGCTACCTATCATTTTCTAAACAAGATGATGTATCACTAAATCATCCGCACAATGTTGCCCTTCACATTGAAGTCTTAATCCACAAACACCATGTTAAACATGTCCTAATAGATGGTGGATTTGGTTTAAACATTTGCACTTTAAAATTGGTCTGTGCACTAGGATATTCTGATAATGCTATTGATCTCAGAAGGCAAATTACAATAAAAATCCTATGACAAAGAAGAGAGATCCTCCAAGGGATTGATCATGTTGCCTATTCAAGTAGGACCAATTGTGAAGAATATAGTTTTCCAAGTGCTAGATAAAGAGCTGACATATAATATACTCTTGGGACGTCCTTGGATTCATGAAATGCAAGCAGTTCCTTCAACTTATCATTAGTGCTTAAATTTTCCTGTCAATGGACAAGAAGTCACTATTACAACTGACTACAACAATCCCCAATATTGTAACACACTTAAAATAGTTCAAGACACTTTTGTGCCCCATAATAGGGAAGCAAACACTTCTAGTTCATCCAATAGTGAAAGGCAACCAAATGTTGTATCTAAATGGGTTGAGAAAAAGGGCTAGTCAAAAGATACAAGTGTTGTTGAATCCACTCCATCAAGCAATGAAGTTCAATTGAATTCACTATCACAACAATTCAAAGAAAGGATCCAGTTAAAATACAAAGGCATGGGAGAGTATTCCATTGAGCAATCTTTATGTCTTTCACAGTTGTTGCCATCTCCAAGATCATATGGGCAATCGTCAAGATTAACACAACAATCATGCAACCTACCACGGTTTTCGATGAAAAAATTGTAAAGGAAAGTACTGTAGAAGATGAATCTGAAGACAAGGCCATCCTCAATTGGCTCTACAAAGATGAGGAAGCATCTACATCGACAACTATCAGCATAAAGACAGATCAATATGGAAAAGGAAAAACAATATTAGAAAAAATGGGGTATGACAGACACAGACCTATTGGAAAATGAAAAGAGGGCATTGTAGAACCCATCCAACCTCTCACACTTCATTCAAAGGACAAAATAGGACTGGGTTATACAGAGGACACAAAAGAAGAAATCACTCATCAAGTTGTTGAAAGAATCCTTCAAATGCGGGATAGTTCTGAAATAGGTTCCAATGAGTATGAGTGGGATTCTTTATCTGAAGCATCATACAAGGACATACAAATTGATGTCATAAAAGAGTATGCACCCACACATGAGGAGGGACAAAGCTCAAGGACTAGACCACTTGTATTTGGATCACAAAATATTGATGACTCAAGTGAGGATGGACAGATATCAAGTGAGATAGATGACTTGGAGGAGAGTAATATCATAGACCTTGACATCACTATTGAAAACCTTGACAACATGGCTATCAGAACCCTCACTGCCATTGACCTTAGCCAATCTGATGACCTTTTACCCCTAATACATCTTGAACTTATCGACTGGGAAACAACTAAACCTATCAATGTACCTATCTTTGTGAATGATGATGCTATCATTAATTTCCTTTGTTGTGATGAACTTGACACAAGTTCTAATCATAAATCTCATAATGATGCTTTGAGTAAGGAGGGTTTCAAATCTTCTAGTTTCAAAATTGAAAACAAGAATAATAGATCTAATGGTGAAAACCATTTAATGGCAGCATTCTAGATCTTGAAAAAGTAAAAATAAAGAACACATCTAATGGTGAAAACCTCTCTAAGGCACTAAAAGATGGGAGATTTGACACCCTTCCAGAACACTATCATGAAATATCATCAGTATTGGTGGATTCTACATAGTCTATCAATCTTGGCACAACAGAAAAAGCAAAAACTCCACATCTGGCAGCATCTATGACTGAACAAGAAAATCCTAAATTCACCAAATTCTTTGAGGACAGACACATTAACTTTGCTTGGTTTTACATTGATATGCCAGGTTTAGACCCAGATCTTCTAATGCATCATTTATGTCTACCATCTAGAATAAAACCTGTGAAGCAAAAACTAAGGAAAATGCATCCGCATAACACCTTGTTGGTAAAAGTAGAATTGAAGAAGTTGTTAGATGCAGTATTCATTAGATCTATTGATTATTCTAAGTGTATTTCTAATATTGTACCTATTTCTAAACCAGATAGTAGTATCAGAATTTGTATTGACTTTAGAGATCTTCACAAGGCATGCCCAAAGGACGATTTTCCTTTGCCAAACATTGTCATTATTATAGATTTAACAGTAGGACACGCCATGTTATCACTAATGGATGGCTTCTCAAGTTACAACCAAATCAAAATAGCACCAAAAGATCAAAGAAAATAGCATTCACATATCCATGGGGAACATTTTGTTGGAATGTCATGCCCTTTGGGTTGAAGAATGCAGGGGCTACATATTAGCGAGCAATGAACACCATTTTCCATGACATGATGCATACCTTTATGGAGGATTACGTGGATGATATATTAGCAAAGTCATATATACCAAAGAAGGATATCTAGAGATCCTGGACAAAATCTTCACCAGATTAGAGAAGTTCAATGTCAGATTAAATCCTAAGAAATGTGTGTTTGGTGTTACATCAGCAAAGCTTCTAGGATACATAGTTTTAGAAAAAGGTATTGAAATGGATCTTGCCAAGGTCAAGGCCATAATGGAAATTCTACCACCAAAGAATATTAGTCAACTACGATCTCTACAGGGCAGGCTACAATCAATCAGGAAGTTTATCTCCCAATTAGCAGACAAAATTCATCCCTTCAATCATTTGTTACATAAGAATGTCTCTTTCAAATGGGATCAAGGATGTGAAATAACTTTCAATCAAATAAGATGCCACCACCCATACTAATTCCACCTACATAAGAGAGACCATTATTACTATACATTGCAACAACTGAGATTTCTTCAAGGGCGCTCTATTAGCACAGGAAGATCCTGCAGGAAAGGAACAAGCTATCTATTATATCAGCAGGACTTTGAATGGTTATGAGATAAATTACACCTTCATCAAGAAAGCTTATTTGGTAGTGGTATTTTCTACTCAGCAGTTGCGACATTACATGTTAACCCACACAGTCAAACTCATAGCAAAGATTGATCCATTAAAGTATTTACTCAGCAAGGTTGCCCTAACAAGAAGACTAGCCAAGTGGGTCATGATCTTGAGTGAATTTGATATCTAGCATGTGGATCTAAGAGCCATCAAGGGTTAGGTGATAGTCGATTAGTTAGCTAAAGCACCACTACCAGATAATCGTCCAATGAGCATTGAGTTTCTTGATGCAGACATTCTTACTATGACAACATAATAATGGATGCTTTATTTTGATGGGTCCTACACACAACATGGGTCAAGTGAGGGAATTATGTTTGTTATACCTCAAGGACATACCATCCCAAACTCCTACATACTCATGTTTCCATGTACAAATAACGTAGCTGAATATGAGGCATTAATCAATAGCATCAAAGTGGTAGTTGAATGGAGGATCACAGAACTAAAAGTATATGGAGATTCACAACTAGTCATTTATCAAGTAAATGATGAATATCAAAACAAAGATGAGAAGTTGATTCCGTATAAGAAAATGGTGGATGATTTCAAAAAGTACTTTATGGATATCAAATTTGAATAGATTCCAAGGGCAGAAAACAAAGTTGTTAATGTTATGGAGACAATTGCTTCTCTCTTACAAATACCAAAAAAGCGACATCGTTATGAGTTTATGGTGGAACAAGTGTCTAATCCTACTTATGATAATCTTGAATCTCAAATCATATGACATTTAGTTGATGTTGAATCCTCAATTTATGGAAAGACCTACGCTTACCTAAAAGACAATATCCTTCCTCCCGATCTTTCAAAAAATGAGAAACGCAACTTCATCTTCCAAACTGCACGACATACCTTAATTGCTGACATACTTTATCGTCGAGGTCTGGATGGTACTCTTCTTCAATTTCTAGAACATAACGAATATAAGACAACCTTACATGAGGTTCATGAAGGTATTTTTGGAACTCATTCAAGCGAACTAACCCTAGTGAAGAAACTCCTCCATTTGGGGTATTACTGGCCGAATATGGAGGAGTCTTTTCAGTTTGTTAAGAAGTGCCAGAAATGTCAAATCCATGGTAACCTAATCCACACACCAGCACAAGAATTGCAACTGTTCACTTCAACATGGCCTTTTTGTTAGTGAGGACTAGACCTAGTAGGAAAGATTAATCCATCTTCATCTAATGGACACAAATTTATAATCATAGCCATGGAGTATTTTACAAAGTGGATAGAAGTTGTTCCCTCGACAACAATCACTGGCAAATAGATTTCCTCTTTCATATTGAATTACCTCATCTGTCGGTATGGCATTCCTTAGTCCATTGTCATAGACAATGGTAGACCTTTTAAGAATCAAGATGTTCAAGAACCATGTGAGAGGTTTCATATCCAACATCATTTTTCAACCCCATACTATCATCAAGGAAATGGCCAAATAGAGGCCTCAAACAAAACTATTATGAAAATCCTAAAGAAAATAGTCAATGATGTTGGACGTGATTAGCACAGTCAACTAAACCCTACTCTATGGGCATACCGAACCAGCATCAGAACACCTACAGAAGCTACACCATATGCTTTGGTATATGGATCAAAGGCCATCCTACCTATTGAGGTGGAGATACCATCACTCTATGTGTCATTAAATGTAATTATTTCAAATGAGTATTATAGAGTGTCTAGACTTCAAGAGCTAGAACTATTGGATGAACATTGTCGACAAGTTGTGGACCATTTGAAGGCATATCAACAGAGGATGTCCAGAAGCTACAATCACAGAGTAAAACCTAGAGCATTTTAGGTTGGTGACTTGGTCTTAAAGGAAAAACCTCAAAATCAATAGGACAGAGAAAAGAAAGGGAAGTTTTAACCTAACTGGCTAGGTCCCTTTGTTGTCATATCAATCTATGGATCTGGAGCCTATCAGCTGTCTACACCTGAAGGGAATTTGTTTGATGAACTTATCAATAGTCTCCATCTCAGGAAATTATACACCTAAATCATCTAGTGCATGGTTAAAGTTCTGGGAAAATGGTCACCTTGATGAAAACTTGGCAAATAGGCATCTTGGTGACAGGAAAAATACAAAAAAAAATCAAGAAAAGAGAAAAATACAAATAAATCATAAAATCTGAAAAAGTGAAATAAAAACTCATAGTAAAAACCTGGAAACAGGTGCTACTTGTGATTTAAACTAGCCTTTCCTTCTATTAGATGCATGTCTTGATCGTTCACTTTCACCATCATTCTACCTATCATTGAAAGGAGAACATCATGTACATATCCTGGCAATGTGGTTGTTTCTCACCCTAGCTTGGGGGAAAAATCCTAAACTCACTGGGGGAAATAAACTTTGAGCTTAATCAAATGGACAACAACAGTATGACAACAAATCAAACACAATGATCATAGAAAAACTCAACATTGAACATACATCAAACCTCAAACCATTTCATAAAATCAACCATCCACATCAAACAACTGAAATCAAATCAATCAAAACAAATTTAGATGGATGATATCCTTTTGAATCATGATTTTATCGCTTTAGCTTGAATGTTCAAATGTTGTACTTTGATTTTTGTTATCATTTCTTTGGAGCAACTCAATGATGTATTGAACTAGAGAAGCTAGGAAGGAGAATGGTATTTTCTTTGTCTGTTGTCTGTGAGTTGATCATTATTATTGTGTGAGTTGTCACGAGACATGCTCTACAAAGTATCATTGATGACATTCTGAATTCACATATAAAAATGATTGATTCTTGTCTAATTATGCAAGAAATTCTCATGACATCTTGGTTTAATTATACCTAGATGCTTGTGTTAACTTGCAATATCAAAAATCATGAAAGTGGTACTCAGGTCGTCATTGGTCTAAATTATACCATTGATGCTTGTACTCACTTTCAACATTTTAAAGGCTCAATGATGATAAAAATAATGATAAATGGACTATTAAGGTGGCAACTTTGGTATATGTAGATTTGCATGGTTAAATTAGATTGCATTTGTGTTAGTTTTGCATCTGCAGAGCAGTTTATTCCAAAGGTTGGTGGAGAATTCAAAAATGATGTTATCTTTTATCATTAATGGATTGAGTATACTTGACATTAACAAAAACAACATCATTATCATGTAGTTGCATAATCATTTGCATTGCATACATTGGAAGGTATTATCATATCATTTAATCATTCATACATTAAATTTGCATTTATCATATCATATTTTTCATTTGGGAATTACATCATATAGTTGCATAAGAAAAATATCAAAAACATTATCATTCTCATGTGGTTACAGTATCATTTCATACATCATACATTAGAAGTATCATCATATTATATCATTCATTCATCCATTCATTACATCAAAAATTTGCATTTGAAATACCAAAAATAAAGTGCATCGTATCCCATTTGCATCATTATGTCATATATCATAGAAACATCATATCCAAAATCGTACATATAGTTGCATTATCATATCATTCATATATACACATGATCATACTATGCATTCATTCATCATCATTATAAGCATAATCACATTAAACATCATAAATAAAAATATCATAAAATCATAGCACATTATCATGATCATAAATTACATCCATAACATCATCATACAAAGCATCACATGGCATATAGAACAAGAAATTAAATACATCCATCATAAGCATTCATCATAAGAATCCATCATGGAACCATATAGAACACATATAGATTGATAAATCTGCCACATATCATATAAATCTCAAAAATCATAATGTCAAGTATACAATGATGTCTAAAATATAAAGAGATACAACATCAAAAATGACCATGAATCAAAAAAATAGGAGTATACATCATATCTCAAAATACATAAGGGAGTCCAATCATGAGGCTATGTGTTGCTAGCCCTAGATAGTGTCGGCATCTCTAGACCAGTACCTCCCCCACCAGACGTACTAGGATCTCTCGGAAGAGGCTACATGTCACACCCCTACTCATAGTCCTGGACTGGGTCCTGCCAAACCGAGACTGAGCATAACTAACTCTCTACTCTCTAGGAACTGCATCATGGTATCAGCCTCTATAATACTTGGCCTCTTGACCCACTCAAAGAACCTCTCTCATATAATCAGCTATGGAGGTACCCTTGGGTAATCTCTATAATCTATCAGCCAATCCTTGTGCCTACTATGTAGTCTGTCTAGCTACATCTCTCTCTGTTGTCAGAGAAGTTGTTTGTGCTTGTGCAATTGTCAACTATGTCGATACCTATGAGAAATCCTATGCCTATGTCTACATCTATTTCTATGTTTGGACTAATAACCCTTGGGCCTATGCTAGCTGACCCTATAGTGTCTACACCTAAACCTATAGGCTGGAAATCTGGGTCTACTACTGCTAGGAGGGTACTCCAATCTACACATGTTGCTCTGCAGAAGCTACCAATGATTGCCTCTTACGAGGCACCATGAAGTTCCTAACCTCAAATGTTGGGCCTCCTCCACCCTTATCTCCTCCATCATTCTCATCTTCATCTCCATCTCCATCTCTCTCATCATCATCACTGCTCTCAACATCCTCTGACTCCTCTGACTCCTCCTCATCTCCCTCATCTCTCCTCAGTCGACACCCATGTACAACTGCCATCTCCTCCTCACCTGATATCAACACTAGCTCATCTGGAATGGAGATCCATGGGAAAGGATGTAAAACTAGGTACTTTCCATACTCCTCGATAATCGAAGCCTCAATTATCTCAGGATGAATCTCCCAAATAAAGGCCTGTAGACCCCAGTACTCCTGCACTGCAGTATCATATGAGAAGAAGGGTCCCCACTCGGTGGCATCTATCTGACATTGTGCATAATGTGCAACACCCTAGGGCATTCCCTATACTCTTCCATACTATCTAAGAACCCTCCTCATCAAAAATATCTCAATGATGTAACGTGTCCTACCAATTAGGTACATGGACTTGCATACATATGGCATCTTTGTATCATCCTTCAGCCACTGCTCGCAATCAAGATAAGGCTACAGTGTAACTACCTCAACATCATCAAGGACTCTCCTCCAATGCTCCAGTTTTCCCAATCTAGGCTAAGTAACTGGACCTACATATACATGAACGTATGGCCTCATCTCAGGCCACTGCCTATCTGTAGCTAGATGAGTGACCACTATATGCTCCCATGCCCACACCTGAAGTAATGTAACTCCCGAAGACAAATTGGCCCCTCCAAGGTAGACCACCTGATGCAAATCATGGTATAGGTGGGAAAAAATGCACATACCCCAAGCATATCTGGCACCATGGATGATCATACTCTCCAAAATATGACCCCACCCAACTGAAAGTCCCTTTGACTTGTGATTAGGGCAAAGGAACCCTCCAATGAAACCAGCAAGTACCGATGGCAAGGTACCATAAGCATCAACCATCTCTCACCATGGTGTATCGTATCCACAAATCGTATCATCCTAAAAAACTCAAGGCAATGCATTAGTGCCACCCTGCTCAAAAGAATCATAAACTACCAGCTCCCCAACAACAGGTATCCACAAGATCTGCAATACATCCTATGGGGTCACTATCATCTCACCGGTAGGAAGGTGGAAGGTATTGTGCTCACTATTCCATCTCTCTGCTAAGGCTATCAAGAGACCCCGATTAATCCTAATCTGGGGCATATCTAGAAGAGAAGACAAACCACATCGTGTGATAACTGTTGGCTCAGGTTGCACTAGTTGTGGTATCAAATCAAATGTCCTTGGAAACTTCTCTCTGATCTGTAATTTCTTCAAAGGCTCCTATCATCATAGAATATCAAAGGTCAGTAATCTTTGTCAATTAATCAAACGAAATCAATCATCCTATCAAATCTAATTAGCTTTGGTGAGACTTTGATCAAATCTTGTGAGAAACTATCATTGAACCTCACCTATCATGAGGTCAATCATCAATCTATCATTCAACCTCACCTATCATGAGGTTTATCAATCAAACTATCATTGCACCTCACCTATTCATGAGGTCAATCAATCAGTTTATCATTGCACTTCACCTATCATGAGGTCAATCAATCAGTTTATCATTGTACCTCACCTATCATGAGGTCAATTATCATCAATCAATTATTGTATCTCACCTATCATGAGATCAATAAACATCTAACCTATCAGGATCATCAATCAAACATCAACAATGAAATCAAATTTTAGTCTGACATGATCAAAAATTATCAAAATCAGGGAGTTTACTGACAATTTCATCATTCTGACTTAGATGTGCTAAAAAAATGTTGCAATGCGTCAGAAAATTCAACGCACCATTAAAATTTATTGATGCGCCAAAAAAGATTATCATTATGCTGAATCAATCAATGCGATATTAAAGGACATCTATGCACTATTTCAGGCGACCAATGCGTTGAATTAGTCAATGCACCATTTTGGGGGGTCAATGCACTAAACTAGGTGGTCAACGCACTGAATCAATCTATGCACTAATCTAGCCTATGTGTGTGCTAAATTATCTATCCAATGTGCTAACACAGTTGACCTATGCACTATTTCTATGGATACGTTACTATAGAGTTTCAATGTGCTACATCGATGTGTGCATGTACTAAAATACATTAAACTGAATTCAAATGACATAACACGCGCGAAAATTGAATAGCACAAATTACGAGGAGGTTCCTAGGGTACATACTAGAGGTCCATATGTAGTCAGGCGGTTGTGTCGTCACATGCGCTTGAAACGATGAGTGTGATATGGAATAACCATTTTGCTCAAAATCACTCTCACTCCAAATTTTTAAACTCACAATGCACAAATGAATTCTAAATCTACCTTTTTAGCTTTTGAAAGAGTGATTAAGAAGGATTTTAATGGGATTTATTTATTTTATTTTCTAGGGAGTTTAATTTATCAATATCACATATAGTGGAGTAAACATCATTTTTCAGGAGATAAATCGATTTTGCATCATTGAAATTGAAATCTTTATCGTATCATCAAAAATATCATAAAAATTTAAAAAATTCTAAAAAAAATCCAAAAAAATAAAAAATTCATCGATTTATCTCCCGAGGGGGCATATATCTATCATCACCTGAAAATCAATGTCTGGGGTATATCGAAAAAAATTAGTCAATACTAGCAGTAGCAGCAAAATTTTCTTTAAAGCAATGCATAAACACATCACTTCAAAGAGGGGGAAAATGTATACACCTAAAAATGGTCTGGATAATCTAATTAATTAAATATGATTTATTTGATTAATTGACTCCTTTAATTCATCTACTTATAAATAAATAGAAATATTTATTTATATAGTTCACTTCTAATTCTTCTATTTTTATCATATTATTTCATCTTAATTAAATAAACAAATCACATACTTTGTTTTATTTAATTACCAGATTTCTTCCATGTTTATTTAATAAACAAATTTCTATAGTTTGTTTTATTAAATTAAATATCCTCTTTTGCTAATTTGAATAAATCTAAATATTCAATTAAAGCATATTTCTACAGCTATTTCTTCTTTTCACTTATCATATCCACCGACAAAATTAGATATTTTATATCTAATTAATTCAACTTGACCTTCAAAGACAAATTTGGAGACAAATTTCAGACAAATTACAAGCAAACTTCTTCATCTTCTTCCATTTATCCTATCCTCTAGCTGAATGTTTTTGTGGGGAGGAACAATCTCCATAATCTTCTCAGGCTTCTTCATCTTTCACCTTTGATTCTTTCAAATCAAATTCAGACCCTTACTTGCTACCACATCACAAATATGTCGTTGGGAATCTATAAATACAGCTTCTTTCTACAGGAAATGGATCCCAACTTTGTGCAATCTTACTCTACAGAAATATCATTAGAGAATTTAAGCATTTGAGAATAAAGAAAATAGAAAATAGCAAATAGCAATCATAATCATGGCTTTTCATTTAGCTGCATTTTTGTTTACTGTCTAGTTTCTTTTATCAGTTTCATGTCAATTTCATCTACAATAGCATCCATCTTATCATTTAAGAATATCATATAAGATTAGTTTTCCTACATATTCACAATATCTCATTCTCTAGATTGACATTTTAATAGTCACAGTGCTTACACAGTCTAAGAGCCACAGTGATTTAATAAATCTTTGGAGATAGGAAACAATAAGACGCTTTCAATAGATTTCTAGTTTTAACTAGATTAATTGTTTGTTTAAATCTCTTGATATAATGTCTTATTAGGTGTGTTTGTTATTCAATTACGCATATTTTACTCACACATGTAGAATGGAAGATTTATATTTATTCTAAATGCTCCAAAAGTTACAAGGTCCAAAGAGGAGATTTTGTGCCTTTGGGATGATGCCCTAAGTTGTTTTTGTATTGTTTTGGCATGAAAATGATCCATAAAGATTAGGGTTTATAGAAAGAGCATTGGTAAAGCAAGGGAGTCAGTTAAATGAGCATTTGAAGACCTTAGTTGATGTAGTTGAAAATTTATTAAGGATATTTGAGGCTTGGGAGTGTTAGAATCAATAACCCACCTTGTGTAGGAACCTAATTAGGCCTATTTAGAAGCGTAATAGTCCAGTTTTGATGCAAACTTCTCAAAACAACCCATACCCATTTTTTGATATGTTTTAAAGTGTCCAAGTGGGTACTCAAATCTGATTTTATAGTTTTGATGTCTAGTCTACATAAAAATTTACATGTGACTGTTCCTTTAGGGAATGCTACTAGATATGAGGCAGCCTGTATGAAAAAGGTGCATGGTTGGAGTTCCCTAATTTCTTGAGTGATTTAACTCTATTTTTGGGGTCATATTTACCCTGTGGAAGGTGATCATTTTGTTGATTAAGCCCTTTGAAGCCATGGATTCCATTTGGTGTATTGTAACCTTATGGGAAACCAAGAGTCATTGAAGGATTTTATGAACAAGCAAAGAATGTATTTTCACTAGTGATTTTTTCCTCTACCTCTACATCAATAGTTCCATGATAAGGGATCTGATCTAATTTTTCAAAATTTTGTCTGTCCTTATTTTTAGTCTCTGCTCCTATGCATAGTTTTGATCAGTATTTGTCTGAGGTTGTTTGTTTTAAGATTTAAGAGCTTGCATGTTTAATTTGAAATGGATTGCATTAGGTTTGCATTAGTTGTGTTAAATTTAGGGTTCTTTAACAATTGCATTATTTTTCATTTCCTGTAGGGGTTTAAATTTGCATTTTTTTTGCATTGTTTAAATCTGAAAAATGCAAAAATTTGCATGCATTTAGTGTTGTCATTTCTAAATCATTCCAAAATCATGTCAGTAGTAAAAATCATCTGATCTAAAAAAAATTACATTCCTAGAGCTTTGCATAATATGGATAAAATTACTCTTCACTTTTGGATACATAATGTTTATGTTCTTGAAGCTTTGCATAAGTTTGACAAAAGTATTGGATACACAATGTTTACATTCTTGATGCTTTGCATAAGTTGGATGAATATACTTTTCACTTTTGCAAACACAACATGTTTTCATTCATGAAATTGTGCATAAGTTGTATAAAATTACTTTTCATTTTTGGGCACACATTGTTTACATTCTTGAAGCATTGCATAAGATGAATAAGAGTACTTTTCATTTTTGGTCAAACAATGTTAGTATCTTACCTTTCTAAGCATGCCAAGAAAATGTCCATCTCGCCCACTTATGAGAATGCTTTAGTGAAAGATAATGCAATGGTGGATAATCATGAAAATCAAATTTTGTCTTCTCCCAATATCTCTCATATTTGTGAAGAAGATATTTTGATGTTAGAAGATCCAATCGATGAGATTCATGAGAATCCTAGTTGTTTCTCTTCCCCTACTAAGGAAAATATTCTTGAACAAGAGAATGCCATCATTGATAAACATGAAAATCCAATCATTGATGACTCCCCTACTTGTGATGAAGTTTTGAATTTCATGAACATCTAGTTTTTTATCTCCTAAAAACTCTCATATTAGGGAAGATGTCATGGTGCAAGAAAATGAAAAAATTGACAATAGTGATATGGTTTCCTTAGATGAAAATAAGGATAAGTGTGTTGAGGTTATGAACATTAGAACTCCCTCAAGCACTCTAATTCTTAGACCTCCTACAAATCTTTTAATTATTGGACATCCTAAGCCTAAACTTATCCTCTATCCACTCTCACAGCAACCACAAGTTCAAAATAAATATGTGCTTATCTTAGAACCACCTACAAGGTAACTTGATAATGATAATGTTTCACAGCAACAGAGTTACAATATTGTTGCTTATACATATAACACTAGAAACAATCTGCATCCAAAACAAACAACTCCAACATCCTTCCCATTACCTCAACCTATCTTGCCTAGTGCTCCTCGTTTTCCTTTACAAAGTGGAAAGGAGTATGATCTTGTTGAACAACTAAAAAATACTCCTACTAAGATATCCTTATGGGACCTTATTCAAGCCTCACCTAGTTATCATAACATGCTTCAAATTGCTTTACAACAAGTTCCTACCCCTCCTAATGTGCAACCAAATGATGTGGAAGCCCAAATTCAAGGTATGACTTCAGTCAACTTGGACATTACTTCCCATCAAGATGAGTTACCTCCATTAGAAATGCAAAAAAAAAATGAATCTTTCATGATAATAGCCCTTGTTAATAGGATGGGGATAAAGAGGACCCTTATTGACAATGGCTCAGACCTTCACATGTGTAGCATAAACCTTTTGGATAATATTGAAGTAGAAAAAAGCTAAATTCAATCCAACTCTTTATCTATTTGTGGGTTTGATAATATAGGAAAACAACCACTTGGTGTGATCGCATTACCTATTACAGTCAAGAAGGTAACATTGCAAACTCCGGTCCATGTTATTCCTCACAATCTTTCATACAATCTTCTTTTAGGTAGACCATGGATTCATGAAATGAATGGGGTTCCTTCTACTCTTCATTGTAAAATGAAATATGTCTATAACAACAAGGTTTATATGATCAAAGTTGATCATAAACCAGATAGTTTTTTCATTGAGAAAGACAAGGAAAATCCTTTGAAAACATTGACACCAACTACACAAATGGAACCCATGCAAGAGAAAGAAAAAGAAAAGCATATTGAGGAAGTTGCAAAGTTATTGGAATATGATTGGGGTTCCTTAGATTTCACACCTACATTCATGGGAGAATATAAGATTATAACAAAAGAGTCTGAAAAGGGAAAAGAAAAAGTTGTAATGTCAACACAAAGCTCAAAAGCATCCACTTCAACCACTTTAGAAGAAAAGACAACAAACTTTGATGAAGTTGATTATGAACAACACCAAAGCCAAAAGAAATGAAAAATCTTTATGGAAGAGGTTATGAACTTATGAAACAAATTAGTTATAGTGGGAAAGGATGTGGTGCTAGAGAACAAGGTATACATGACCCTGTAGAGCCTAACACGCAAGAAACAACTAATGGTCTTGGTTATTATCCTTCAAAAGAAATAAAAGCATCAAAAAAGCTTCCATTCCATACCAACACTATTACAAAATATTTTCCTTAGCCAACTTTAATCTTGGTGCATCCCAAACTGATAGAAATGACTAGTGGTCTTGGTTATTATCCTTTGAGAGAAATGAAAGAATCAAAGAAATATTTTCTTAACATCAATTTCATCACGCAAAACACTCCTAATACATGTCTTAGTAATGATTGGATTTTTTTATATTATACACCCTCCTTTAAAGGAGTACAAAATCTTGCAATCTAAAGAGTCTTGTGTAAGTATGAAACCTTGTACTAAGCAAGATATATCTTTCTCACAAAATAAAGGAACATCCTCTACTATTGATCAAGAGAGTATCTTGTTGAGACTCCTTCAAGATCATTTGATATCTCTCCCTCCAAGAACACAAAATAAATTTTACTACAAGAGTTCATTTTGTGCATATCATCAAGTTTATGGTCATTCTACTAATGAATGTAAGGCTTTGAGTGATGAAATTCAACATCTTAAGGATTGTGGTGCTCTTCCTTGTGTTGAAGCACCTAGTTCCTCTAATTGATACTAATTTTCATTCTATTATGTTTCTCATCAATCATCTTGGCTCATCCTTGTCTTTGCAACTAAGTGGGGGAAAGGGATTAGGTAGCCTTGTCCTCGTATGGCAATTGTCATTGTCTCTTTTGGCTAGCTGACCGCCTTCCATGTATATATAAGAGCAAGCTTGGGATGTGGATGACATGCCTTAAGTTGGCTCGCATGTGACGTACTATCTTTAGCATTTCATTTTTTTGGAAACTCCTTTCCTCCCCTCCCTTATTCATGATGTAGTTTCATTCGAGAACATATTACTGGGCATAGGGCTTTTTGAATGAGCTCTCATGTCCTAAGATTGAATATTGGCTACTTTAAATCAATTGATCACAGCAATGGTGTAGCAATTTGTTTATAGTGGGGGAATACATTGACATTATCTTTTGATATTTTGAATGTTTCATGGTGTGTTTTTCTTTCTTCTTGTGATGTGTCCTTTTCTTGGTGGTATCATTGGGTTTGATTTCCTCTTAGAGCGTGATATTTCTTTGATTTTTCCTCTCTTGGAGACATTAGGCAGGATGTTCCCTAAGAAGAGACCTTACATGAACTAATAAAAACCCCTTTGAATGTACCTTACACTATTTCACATTTAGAATAACCATTATATGGCCACCTTGCATAACACACTTTTCTTGCCTGTGGAGCCATCTTGTTTGTTCATGGGTGTCTAGTATAGAAAGTTTTGCTTGCCTCATGAATCATAATGTCCATGTGTGGTGCCTTATCAAATTTATCAAGAGCTATAGTTTTGGTATGGTTAGTATGATGAGAAGCCTAAGTGAAGGCATGACTTTTCTCATTGTGCAGTGAGAGCAGGTAAATACCAGCATGACTTTCTCACTAAGCCACCCTTTTTGGATACTCACGCAATGGATAGCCTAAAGTTTTGTTGCCTCAGAGTGAGTGCACTTTTTTTTGGACAAACAACCAAGAACTAGTCCACATCGCGTTGGATAGACTATCGAGGCTTGATCCCCCCTTCTTAAATATTTTATTTTTATTTTTGTTCTTCTCTTTTCTTTCTTTAAGTCTTTCACATTGTATGTTTGTGTATATTTTCTTGTTGTTGGATATCATACACCTTGTGTGTGTTCTTTTGTGCTTATGTTGGTTTGACATGAGATCTTGGATCCTAGGGGCTTGATCACCCTCCTTGATCTTTGTCATCTTATACTATCCAAATTTGTACACTTGAACCCCTCTTGATGTGTATTTGTCTACTTTAGTGTGAGTTTGATGCAAGGTGATCCTCTCACTAAAGTGGGGGCTAAATGTAGTGTAGAAAAATATATCCCTTTACATTTTCACACTTGTTTGGGCCCTCTTTGTTAAAATTGGGCTTATTTATGCCTTAATTGGTCCTATTTTGCATCCACAAGCCTAATAAATTGCATTTTCTAAGGATAATCCCAACATTTAATAAATGGCACTTCATAATTTAACATTTTTGGCTATTTGTGTTGGAAGCCTTGCAACATGAGCATGAAGTATGGATGTTTGTGTTGGTTTTTTCTATGTTCTCATTGATGTCAACATGATAATAACTACATGGTGATGACTATATACTAGTTTGCTTGGTTTACCGAAAGTTGTTCTCTGTCAGTAATACTCCTCTGTTATGGATCAGTATGTTGGTATTTGAGTCTAGAACTCATCGTAATATTTGATATGACTCTAATCTCCTAACCGTGTTTTATTGACTCATTCAAACTACTTTTTCTTGGATCTTGAGATGTTCTTTTGACTATGAATAGAAAGTCATCTTTGACAAAGTTCAACTATGTATCCTACTATTGTTCTATGTATGGTGTACTGTGTGGGAGACTTTGCATTCTACTAAGGTGAACATTCTTATACTATGGTTGTGTTGACAGTCTATTTACTAGTAGTATGGTGCGGAATTAATGTGTTCTCAGATCCGGAAGGTGTTTGCTTTGAGGATTATTTGTTGGTTTGAAGAATTGTGTTTTTTAGTCTTGGTCAACTCAGCGAATGCAATATATTATGAAAACTAATAGCCGACTTGGCATAATGCACTACATGGATAAAATGTTGAATCTTATATGGTGCCAACCTAATTGGTGAATAAAATATACTTGTATATGTAGTCACGTCAAATTGACATAATGCATTCAACTAGGTCATATTCATCCATTCGGTGAATAAATCAAATTTATTTATCAATCTCCTAAAGTCATCAGTTTAAATCAAATAAATCAACTTGACCCCATCACCTTAATTTTAATTAAATCAATCAAACCTTTTATTTAATTAAATCCAAACACATTTTCCATCCTTTTCTTATTTAAATAAATCAAATATCAAAGTCCTAAAAGTCAAACTCACCTAATCACCATTAAGCTAACCTAATCCTAATTAGCCTAACCTAACCCACCCACTTACATCCTCTAGATATCTCCACTTGCACAAATAAATCAATTTATTGATTTATTAAAACCCTCATTTTCACTCAACATGACAAGTTGATTTGTCCCTCCAACATAGCATTTATTGCTCTTTTTCTTGTCCCCCTCTCTAAATTTATTGCAGAATTTGAATTCAAATTCTCCCTCTCATGGGCACACTTCCCAAATATTGCACATGCATCAACCACTCACCACTTGACAAGTGTCCTTTCATTGGTCCAATCGTAGTCCCACATCCTCCATGTTGAGCACTCTTAGCCTTTCAAAATCTACAAATAGAGGCTTCATCCTCAAGAAAATCCTCCACAATCATCTACATCTCTTGCAAGGTCACTCTCTTAAGGAGAATTGGTTTTGTCCACTCACTCCATATCTTAGCAATCCATATCACTCGTCATAGCATTTTCATATCATTTAGCTTATCTAAAGGGGTTGGGAAAGGGCTATTTTCCACAATAGCACCAATCCCCCTATAAGATGTTGATTTGGTCACATGAATAACATTTTATTGGTTTAGTTTGCTTTCATTCTTTGTTTTTGTTATTCTTATTTTCAAATAAATTTTATAGCGAATATGAGGTTTGCTAGTTTTTGAACTAACTAATAGTTATTGGTGGTCATTGTTTGAAGAATTCAAATTTAAGATTCACAGTATATATATAAGGAAGTGGAAAGAGAAGCAAGCATGGTGGAAGAAGAAGAAGGAAGAGAGCAAGAAAGAAAAGTGTGAGTATGTGTGCAAGCAAGTGAACAGAGGAGAAGATCAGAGCCTAAATGCTTTATCAATAGTATGGATTTGTTGAGCAATGCGGTGATTTTTATTTTGAGCTTCATTGGAACTAAACCCTACACATTGAAGGTGTATTCCATCAGTTCATTCTTTTGGTAGTGAGCCACTATCATTGTATCTTGGCAGTGAGCCATCTTTTGTACTCAGGTTGTGAGCCTTTTATGGATAGTGAGTCTTGGCAGTGAGCCCCATAATATTTTTTATTTGGGTATAATATATTGTGAGTTAACCCTCACCATATTTTTTCCCTCATTGGGTTTTCCACGTAAAAATCCTAGTGCTCGTGTGTGTGATTGCATTGACTTTCTTTTATGTTCTCTCTTGTTGATTTAGTCAAAATAGTTTAATAATGATTAAGTGGATTTTATTATTAGTTTATGGAATACTGATTCACCCCCCCTCTTAGTATTTCGGATGTTCAACAATTGGTATCAGAGCTTGGTTCCTTGGAAGAAGCCTAACAGCTTGAGGAAGGTCCCATAATTTGAATATAAAAAAAAAAATTCCCTCAAAAGTTGTCACTGTTGAATTTTCAGAAGAAATGGAAGCCCTAAAGGACAAGTTGATAAAAGAAAATGAGTACATTGGAAAGCTACAAATTACATGTATGAATGCATGCGATCTATTGACTGAAGGAGAAGAAATCATTACTAGCCTGCAGGAACAACTAGATGAGAAGAAAAGAATTGAAGAATATCAGGAAATTGAAATTCAGAAGAAGATGAATGAATGCACGAATCTTGAATTAGAAGAAAAAATCCTAAGATCTAATCTAGAAAAGGAAAAGATTTTTGAAGACAAATTTAAGATAAGCTTGGTGATGCTTGATGAATTGATTAATTCTCAAAAACTTGAAAGGGATAAGAACAGTTTAGGGTTTGAAAAAGGTTAGAGTTATAAAGTGAAGCAATTCACTGAAAAGAAGATGTAGTACAAGGATAAACAATTCAAGGAGTGAATAAGCAACTCCAGAAAAACTCTTGTAAAATGGCATGATGCAAAAAGAAAACTGGAACACTCTAGTAGAAATAACAAAAGAAAGAAGAACATCTATCTGACAAAGAAGAATGATCAAACCTTTGATCTGGAAGTGACAAGAAAAGAAATGGAAAGGATTTGGAGAAAGGATTCATCAATTTTATCTATGATGACCTCAGGTATAGATACTCCCATCAATTTCTAAATGAAAGCAGCAACTAAGGGGGAGCAATCATTAGAAAATATAATAAACCCCCTTATTGGTAAGTTTGTGTCATATCATGACAAAAGTATATTTAATGTGGTAACAAGATTAAGGTATTTTTCGCATGTGTGAAGAATGAGGTCTATAGAATTTGAAAGAATGGAGGCCTACACATTTTTCGAAACAATCTACTTGCAAGTTGAAACATTTATTAGAAAATCATTCAGAATGGAAGGAATAAGATCAAATAGCATTAAAGGCCTATGTATTTTTGAAGAAGCGTGCAAAGGAATTTTGGAAGGGAATTCAGTGTTTCAAAATTTGAATAAAGTAACAGTCAAAGTGAGCTTCGGAAATAGAACATCTATACATTTTCAGAGGTATTTTTGTTTGCACAATCTTTTACCTTTATTGATGGATAATTCAAAGATTGTGAATTGTGTGGATAAAGCTGGATTGAAGAGATATATGAGGAATGTGTCGGAAGAATCTATTGGTTCATTCTCTTGCATCCCTCCGAGAGTTTTTCCTACAAAAGATATCTATGCATTTCCTTTCAGTAAGATCGAAGAAATGTCATCAGTTTAGTTGAATTTGCTTTGGGAAAATGAATTGAAAGAGAATCATGATGCCTACAGAGTATTAGTTGAGAAAACTTCGGATGTTTGGAGGAAAGTTCCTTTGTTTGAATTTGAGAAGAATTATATTCGAATGGTATTGAGTAGAATTCATGATGAATCTTTGTGGATTAATGAGGCACATCTGGTTACCAAAGAAGCAATTAGAGATGTAACTGGTATATGTTCCTCTAGACTGGTTCCTCAACTAAAGTCTATGAATGAGAAAGAAATAATTGAGGTTACAGGTGCGAGTTCTAAAGGAAAAGAAATTGGATTGAGATTGATTGTTGATCCAGTAATGAGGTATGTTGCTATGGTCATTGGTCATAAAGTTTGCATCCCTAAAAAATGACTCTACAGTTTCTACTACTATGGTGAATATTGTTGTTGACATGGTATTAAGAGGTATGGAATATGACTTGTATGAACTACTTTGCATACATCTTTTGAAGAATTTAAAGGAGATCAAGAAGAGCAGGAAGAATACTTTTTGGTATGGCAAGTTGGTTGTTTGTCTACTCTTTTACTTTTTGAAAGAGTTACTGGTAATAGGAAAGTTAGAATGGTCAAATTCAAATCCTATTGCCTATCAAATCAGGAATTTCATGATAAATCTTGGTAGTTTGGATACACAAGAATCTTACCTAGCTACAATTTCAGATGAGGATGAACAAAAGGTCTAGGATTCTAGTAAGTGTTGTGGAAAGATACTCCGGAAGCATAAATTTTCTTGTGTCTACAGATTTTTGTCACATGGAAGCAGTTGAATCAAGGTTATTTTGGATATCTGAATTAGATTATGAAGTGTTAGGGGCTGAAATTGATAAATATGTTAAAATTCTCTTGGAAATCCCTGAGCATCTCAATGAAAGTACCCATGTAGCGAGATCGGAACAAGGAAGAAAAGGAAGAGTGTAGTGAAGCTAGAAGATGCAGAGGAAAGTAAGCTTGAACATGAGCATGAAAGAATGAGTATTTAGAGAGCTTTGGAAGATTTGCAGAAGGTTATTCCTGATACTAATTTTGATTCATCTATTTCTGTTGTGGAGAATCTTTGTGCCATGATTAATTCTTTGAAATTCTACATCTCTGAACTTTAAGAGTTTGCCTAGAACTAGGTTTGATGAAGAAGATTTGAATTATATCAAAGGAAAATGTGTGAATGCATACAATCGAGTAATGAAGGAATTGGAAAATGTACAAGGTTGTGAAGAAGAGGAACATGAACAACTTTTCTTTTGTCTAGATTGTTCTGAAAATACATTGGATATGAGAAATGAAATAAGGATGAGTGATTGTCAATTGAGCACTCAGGGAGATACATACAAGTTAGCACAAGATAAAGATAATCAGAGGTGGTCCTACATTTTCCAGCTTCAAGACAATTTTTTCTCTCTATAGGATCAAAGAACAGATGTCATCAAAAAATTTGTGGCACTTAGAGACATGATTAAATTTAGACATACTTTTATTTCTAGTGCTCTTGGTTGTATTAGTGAAATATCAGAGATCAATATTAGTCCCAATACTTTAACAGATGGTATAGAGTCTCTAACTAAACTTGAGCTATTTTACAAGACTCTTTTCAATGCAAAAGGTTCATGGGAAGAAGGTAAAGCATCATGGAAGGCTATTCTGGAGAGTCTCAAAGGCTCTTCTTCTAGTTAAATCTATGTTCAAATATTTTTGGCTACTTTTTGATATGCATCCTTATACCAGACCCCTTCCTTTGTCATTGATGTCAAAGGGGGAGAGATGGAGAGATGAAGAGATGGAGAGTCAAAGGAAAAACTTTTTGTGAAGATCAGTTTTGATAGGGGGAGTAAGTAAGAACATGCAGTTGTGGTATACTTGAAAAAAAATTCTTATTCATGTTGCCATCAATGCCAAAGGGGGAGATTGTTGGAAGCCTTGCAACATGAGCATGAAGTATGGATGGTTGTGCTGGTTGTTTCTATGTTTTCATTGATGTCAACATGGTAATAACTACATGGTGATGACTATATGGGAAGTTTGCTTGGTTTACCAGAAGTTATTCTTTGTTGGTAATACTCCTCTATGATTGATCAATATGTTGGTATTTGAGTTTGGAACTCATCGCAAGATCTGATATGACTGTAATCTTCTAACCATTTTTTATTGACTCATTCAGACTACTTTTTCTTGGATCTTGAGACATTCTTTTGACTATGAATAGAACGTTATCTCTGAAAAAGTTCAACTTTGTAACCTACTATTATTCTGTGTGTGGTGTACTGTGTGGGACATCCACATTCTACTAAGGTGAACATTCTTATACTATAGTTGTGCTGACAGTCTATTTTCTGGTAGTATGATGGGAAATTAATGTGTTCTTAGATCTGGAAGGTGTTTTCTTTGAGGATTATTTTTTGGTTTGAAGAATTATGTTTTTTAGTCTTCGCTGACTCAGCGAATACAATATATTATGAAGACTAATAGCTAACTTGGCATAATGTACTACATGGATAAAATGTTGAATCTTATATGGTGCTGACCTAATTAATGAATAAAATATACTTGTATATATAAGGAAGTGGAAAGAGAAGCAAGTGTCAAAGGTGTATTCCATTAGTTCATTCTTTTGGCAGTGAGCCACCATCATTGTATCTTGGCAGTGAGCCATCTCTTGTACTCATGTTGTGAGCCTTTTAAGGACAGTGAGTCCTGGAAGTGAGCCCCGTAATATTTTTTATCCAGATATAATATATTGTGAGTTAACCCTCACCATTGTTTTTCCCTCATTGGGTTTTCCACATGAAAATCCTGGTGTTCATGTGTGATTGCATTGACTTACTTTTATGTTCTCTTTTGTTGATTCAATCAAAATAGTAATAATGATTAAGTGGATTTTATTATCGGTTTATGGAATATTGATTCACCCCCCCTTTCAATATTTTGGATGTTCAACAATGTGTTCCAAATTTAGGGATATGGGACTCATACACCCATCTAGGCGTATGAGTTCTCCTTAGGTTTTAGCACCAAAATTCAAATGCCACATTAAGTATCACACTTTTCAAAGTATGTGTCCCAGGTTTTAGGTCCTGGGACTCATATGCCCAACTAGGCATATGAGTCCCACTTTAGCATAGGACCTATTTTGATTCAAATTATTGGGGATATTTTTTTGTCCTTAGTTTCAATTGTCAAATTTCGGCTTTTAGTGTTGTAATTTTGGGAAATTAAGCACAATCAAGTATAAAAACAAGGTTATTTCACTTAGTTTCACCTAGATTTTCAAGTGTTCAAATCCTAGAGCAAGGTTTTTGATCAAGAGTGATTTCAAGAGCATTCAAGGGAAGATTTATACATCATTTTTTGCAGCAATCAAGATTCCATTATCATGTCAAAGATTTATTGCATCATGCATGTTGTTTGAGCTAATATGGCGATGTAGAGTTCAAGATCTATTCAAGCATTCAAAGGCATTATCTCTAATCAAGTTTCATGATCAAGATCCGCATCCATTGAATCCAATTCATGCAAGTTGTAGATCTATGATCCAAGGTTCAAACAAGATTTGATCTAGGTGAATTGGAGTGTGAAGATCCTTTGAAGATGAAATTTCAAAGTTGTCAAAGTTGTCATCTTCATGGAAACTCGCCTACAGACGAGACTTTTGAGACTTGAAGATTGGACAAGAAGGAAGCTACAGGAGATCACTAAAGGCTACAGAAACATCATTTAAAATCTTGTAGGTGGACTCATATGCCCAACTTGGCATATTAGTCCTAGATAAGGACTTTTTATAGCATTTAATAGTGTCAGATCTGGGTTTGGAATATTTTGGAAGATCCCCCAAAAAATCTATAGAAGGACTCATACACCCAACCTAGCGTATTAGTCCTGAGACAGTATTTTATCACCATCTTGCAGATCCTAGTCAACCCTTAAAGATTCCAAACTCTTCCCTACAAACCCTAGAGGAGGACTCATACACCCTACCTAGCATATTAGTCTTGGTGCAACCCTAAAAGAAATTTTCAGAGTTTGCAGATCTTTTTTTGGCCTCTTCATTTCACCAAGTACTTTTTTGTTTTCATTTTTTGTTTCAGTTTGATTTCACATTCTTAAGCTTACAGGTTACATAGTGAGTTTGCATAAGTGTTTTCATTTCCCTTTTTGAAGCATTATTTAATGGTGAACCCCCATCCAATTATTCCTCAGTTGAGTCGATTCACCTAAGGTTTGATAGTCACTTAGTTTAGGGATCTGGTTTCCTAATGAAATAAGGAGAAATATAGAGGCTTGTCACACTTTCATTTTGGTGACAACATTCATCCACCTCTCCCCTTTTTCTTTATTCAGTTACCTAACACTAGTGGATTCTTCTAAAACAAAGCATCCCTCTTCAACTAGGTTTTGCATATCCATCTCATTAGGCACCTAAACAACTAGACAATCCATAAAGGCATGGTGTCATAAAAATTAGATGAAATTGTATATCTAAATAAATATTAATCTAAAATACTTAATATGAAGCTAATTACTCCAATTCCTTGCCAATGCTTCTTGAAAACTCAAATGGTATCAAATTATTAAGTTTAATAAAATAATTCAAGTCACTTGATTTTAAATAACATAAGAGCATAAAGTTCAATTATGCAATAGAGAAATGGTCCAGTGTAAGGTCCAATGGGTTCACTACTCAAAGGAGAATGTTACATGGGAGGATGTTGCAAAAATGCAGTGATTATTTCCTTATTTGTTTTAGTATACTTTTGCATACATATCTTTGGTCATTGGGATGATGACTATTTTTAGTGGGGAGGGATGTCACAACCCTAATAGCATCTTGGCCCTAAATTTTTTGATGGAATTCTTGTATATACGTTCATCTAATTATGAAACTTAATTTTCACAATGGTTGTCCCTAAATTTCTATGATAACATCTTTGCATACTTGCTTTATCTCGTTGTGTAAATTAACTGCCATAATGGTTTTGAGGAATGTGGTTGGTTATGGTAATTATGAGTATATTTGTATATTTACATATATAGTGTATGTGGTTTAATGTTATATAGAAATTTAATATTGTGAATGATTATCCTAATTCATATTTTTATTTTTTTTTAAATGGACTAATTTTATTCTTGTCACTAGAGTTTGACAAGACAAGTTTTGCAACTCTTGTTAGAGACAGTATCATTGGAAAAAGGAGTCTAGTCATTTGAGGATGATATGGGTGATAATTTAGCACACACAAGCACACAATATCATTATTTAGTTTGTATTATGCATTATACAAAGATAAATAATAATAACAATATCATAACTCTTCTTCCTAATAATGAATCATTGAGTGTGATTCAAAAAATCAATCTAAATAAAAACACATAGTTGAATCCAAAAGTTTTCAAAATTTATATTCTACTTATTAATTATTCATCAAATTAAACAAGAAATTAAAATTACTATTATTAAATAACTTGAATTTTAAAATTTATAGTATTATTAATAAAGAAACAATTGATATTTTTATTAAATAATATAATATTTAGAAAAGACATTTTTAAATATTGAAACAAAGAAAATAGTGTTCCACCTTTTGGGAGATGGAACAAAAGAAAGGTTTTAGGACCTTTCCACCTATTTCCCTTAAATTTCATTCAAGGAAACCTCAGAGATCTCAAACTAGGGATGAAATTATGGAAAGAGATCTGCAATAAGGTGTCCTAGGGTGTGATTAAAGACAATAAGGGGGTTCACCACCAAGCAAAGGCTTGGAAAAAAAAGTAATGAAAGTAGCATACAAAACTTAACAATGTAACCTAGAAAATGAACTCAAATTAGAATAGAAAATTGGAGATAAACAAAGGTGCACCTGGAAAAATGAAGATTCTTGAAACAAGGTCTACAATCCCAAAATTATGACTTTTGAAGCACACTGGGACTCATACGCCAGTAGGGGCGATTTAGTCCCAGTTTAGGGTTTCGGGCTAAAATCGAAATTTGAAACTGTAGAACTAGGATCTACAGAAAATACTTGAAATTTGGTATACTGTGACTCATACGCCACAAGTGGTGATTTAGTCCCAATATCAAGGTTGATTTGAAACTCAGATATCCTCTAGTGGCCTCCTGTAGCTTCTCTCCCTTCCAATCTTCGAGCCTGAAATACTGAATTTTGACCTATAAATGACTTTTTGTGATCTTGCAAGATAGATGGCAACTTTGATAACTTTCTCCAAACTTTCTTTTCAATGGACCTTCAACCTAAATCTAGAAATAAAACATCAAAGAGAGGGAGAAATGTTGTTTTGTTAGTGGATAGGGGTTTCCCTTTGTCAAACCCTATTTTGGTAATCAAGCCTTGAAATGAAATCAAATAGAATGAAGGAATGATGATTGAACAAATATGCAATGTTGCAACTTAGCAAACCCTTGGAATAAAGGCTGCAAACTTGTATGTAATGGCTAGCATGAATGTGGATCTTGAATTCAATTGAATGTTGTAGATCTTGATTTGAATGCTTTCTTAAATCATAAGAACCTACATCACAAATGTTAGCTCAAAAACAAACATGATGCATGATGACTTTGGCATGATGCTTGACTCTTGAATATAGCTCCAAAATGCTTGATAATCAACTCTTGAATGCTCTTGAATTATCTTGTAATAATTAACTTGCTAGAATGCTTGATCTCAAAAAGTGCTAGGAGAAAATATGTAAAATAACCTTATATTTATACTTGTTTATGCCAAATTTCCCAAAATTACAACACTACAAGCCGACATCAAATCTAGGAGAATAAAATCCCACCAAGAATTTAAATTTAAAATAGTTCCAAGATAAGTGGGACTCATATGCCAGTTGGGGCATATGAGTCCTAGTAGGCTAAGCTTGGGACACAATTTTCAAGAAATGTTTAGTTTAATGCTAAATTCAGGTTTAAGCCCTGACACTTAGGTGGGACCCATATGCCCCAGGTGGCATATGAGTCATATATCACTAAAGCTAGGCCATACAAACCAAAATCATTAAATTATGATTGGTCATTTCATGTGTCAGGATTATCCCCATAAAGATGCATTAAATAAGCCTTGTGGATGCAAAATAGGACCAAATAAGGCATAAAGAAGCCCAATTTTAGTAGGGAGGGCCCAAACAAGTGTGAAAATGTAGAGGGATACATTTTTCTACACTACATTTAGCCCCCACTTCAGTGAGAGGAGGAACTTGCTTCAAACTCACACTAAAGTAGATAAAATCGCATTAAGAGGGGTCCAAGTGTACCAATGCTAGTAAGATAGGTCAATAATGACCAAAAGGGTTATGGAAGCCCCCAGGATCAAGATCCTATGGAAAACCAACATAGGCACAAGAGAACACACATGTGAATAATATAAGGAGCAACAACAAGGCACAAGCATACATTGCCAAAGACATAAAGAAGAAAGAACAACAAAAACAAAAAGAGGTGGATCAAGCTTCAACTATTTGTCCCGTACATTCTGGATCAGATCTAAGTTGTTTGTCCAAAAATGTTTACAAGTGGAACACAATGTTCACTATGTAAACCAATGCATGCTCACAAGGGCTAGTGGAACCTCAGGCTATCCACTAGACACGCCCCCAACAAGACACATACACACACAACCAGTATAATCTCACACAGATAAGCATGTGGTTATCGGAAATTCATGCCTAAGTTTGGCTCCCATATGCACAATCATACCAAAGCTATACCTCCTAATAACTTTGATAAGGCACCACACAACATGAATAGCAAGATTCACGAGGCAACCAAAGCTTCATATTCTTGACACCCATGATCAAATAAGATGGCTCCACAGGCAAGCAAAGTGTGTTATGCAAGGTGGCCATATAATAGATATTATAAATGTGAAATTATTGTAAGGTACATTCAAAGGATTTTTTCTTAGTTCATGTAAGGTCTTAAATTAGAGAACATCATGCCTAACATCTCCAAGAGAGGACCAATCGAAGAATAGAAGATTCACAACTTAGGGGATGCAATATCAAGCCACTAAGAGGAATATAATATGCTAAGAGAGACCACATTCTTGAGGGACACCACATCCAATGTCACCACTATTGGAACTATAAAATTTTGCAAAATTTTAAGTTCCCATAATGAAATATTTTCTTTGCACACTCAGAAATGCACCTAAAAAATCTACCCCAATGACCTACTTTGGAGGGTCATAATTTGGAGCCCATTTTATTTCATGCCAAATCCCTTGGTGAGTGTATTCATTTGGAATATGTGAACATGTATGTTTTATTTTTCCTCTTGTGATGAGTTTTGATAGGTTTTTGAAAAGAAAAGTTGGAGGGTTTTGGAACTGTTTTGTTGTTTGCAAATTCTCAGGCCTGCGAAGTAGCCTCCTATTTAGACTGATATTTCACAGTTGGATGATTGTCATGGAAAATGGATTAGTTCTCTACATTCCCCTCAAATTCATATGCTCCTTGGTCTGGCTTCAGGGTATCGAGATCAAATTTGATATTTTTTCAAGGTCAAAAGAAAATGTAGTTTGTTATGTTTTTACATCTGCATTTCCAGAATGTTTCAAGGAGGTCAAATTTGACCCCTAATATCTTGTGAAGAATGTGGATTGAAGGAAATACCTCTTGCACACATACTCAATGGACCTAAATTATTTAGTGTTTCCATTCATAGTTTCTCAGGAGAAGATTTGGTATTTTTTTGTGATTAGACTCGGTGAGCCCTAATTAGTTTTTCACAAGTGAATTTGCAGAAAAGTTTGAGTGAGCCACTTTGGCATTGAATATCTTCAACCTCAAGATCTAGTTTTCCAAGTTTGTTGCACTGATTTCTTGGGTCAAATGTATGCATGACTATGTATTTTCATGACTTCAGGAGGTTGTTTGACTAGTTTTCCAGGGTGATCCTAGAGGTCATTGGACTTGTTTTGATTACTATGCAAGGTGATTGAAAGTATATTTTGATGTCTACCCGGTTCATTTTTTTACCTCAGGAGCATTCAGAGGCAGCCTCAAATCAATTTAGGATAAAAAATTGTTTCAAAATTTAAAAAAAATAGTCAGGCCCACAAGGGGACCCAACATGTGTCACACAATTTAAGGATGCTTCTATCCAGTTGGGTCAAAGTGAAAATCATGGTGAAATAAAGGTAAAAATGATAAAATAAAAAATCAGAACCTCATTTTGAAGTGAGTGGATATAAGGAAGATCCTTTGACTTTACATAATGATTATGATGAGAGAGGTTTTCATAAAATATGCATTGGGGGATGTCTCTAGATTTGTGTGAACTAGTTTCTGAATTTTTTAACATGGATATGAGTCATAATTTCAAATTTGAACCAGAATACTTTCCTAAACAAGAAATGATTTTTTTTATGCATGATATGGGTGTTGATTATTTAGATATGTGCCCTTGTAAGAATAGATGTATGCAACTAGAGAAACCTATGTATGAAAACCTTCTTTTTCATACAATTGAGAGTTTGAGTGAGGTGCACAAAGATGAATATGATAGTTTCATCTTTGATATACAAATTTATGATGAAATTCGACCTAATGATCCCATCTATCTGGTAGACTTTGGGTACTTTCAATGTTCAGATCAGATGGATGGTTATTCAAGAATGCACTTAAGGTGGATCACACTCATCAAATGATTTATGTATGTTGGGCAGCATCAAACTACAAATGGATGACTAGCTTGATGTGAAGGGAACAATTGAAACTGTACAATGTGAATCAAATGCAAAGAATTCTTTGTGCATTCCACTTGGAGATTGGAATTGGTTTGTAGATTTGCACAATGAGAGGATGGATTCAAAGAACATGGGAACACATCTTGAGAAGGCTCGCGAACTGTATTGCAATGTGATGGTGCAAACCGGGAGATGTCTATGTCGTACATGGGGCATCAATCAAGCCAACTAAAGGGTCAATTTGATATTGCAAAGAAATATTTTACATAGATACACAAGGTTGTGGGAAACATCTTTGCTTGATGCATGTGCATGGGTAAATCGAGCACATGGTTCTTCTTTCATGAAGGTAGTTTGATCTTGTAGTAAAAATCTATCAAGGTTGTTGAGGAAAAAAAAATTGGCTTTAATACCTGAATTATATCACATCTTGCTCAAACATGTTATGGAGTAGAGTGATGGTAAGATGGAAAAGGAACATTATTAGGGCAGTATATTTGGCACCTTTAAAGTGCATGTATCGCTTTGATGTTTTATTGCAATGCGAGCTTTCAACTTCAACACTTTCAAAGCATAAACATATTGCTATGAGATTTTTGATCTATGTGGGAATTGAAAAATGCACTGTGTTTTGGGCTGATTGTGTGCTATGGTGAACTCTATAATCTTGGATTTGATGGGTAGAAGATAGATTTTTGTGTTGACTACTATAAACATTTGTGTGCCACCATGATCAAAGAGAATTAGCAAAGTTAAGAATTAGGGAAGAACTAAATCAACGGACAGCAAGGGGGTGATGTGGCCTAAGCTGTGTCATCCCCCGCCAGCCCACGGGGTACCCACCCACAAAGAAAGGCATCAAACAAGGCTAGTAGGGCTAGTGGGGAAGCTCCATGTGGACAAAGTGGGCCCAAGGAGAAATAAATAAAGAACATTAAAATATAAAATGTGAAAGGGTTAAGTGCTCGGTGAAATGAACTAAAATCTCCACCATAAAAACAAAAGCTTTAGATGAGAAGTAAAATAAAAAGGAGGCACGAATAAGATTTTTATTTTGCTTGATAAAGTGATTTAAAAATCTTCAGCATTTAAAATCTTTCAAGTGAAATAATTGAAATATATGAAGCATGGGCAAAGATGGTTGTAAAAGCCCGATAAAGTGAATTAAACTATTCACTATATAAAACAAAGGTCTTCTTTGTTGGGAGTAAAAGGTTTTACAAAGGAACAGAAAATTTGTAGCCCGAGTAAAATGGAGTGAGTTTTTTCATGGTTAAGGGGTAATTTTCTGTTGCTTGGTAAGTGCAAGCAAAAAACAAAGGCAAAAAATAAAGAAAAGTGGGCATTCAACAATGGAGATCAAGATGCCAAGTGTCTTCCATAGATTCATTTTAGGGTTGCTTCTTCTATATCTTTTCATTCTTTCTCATTTGTAAGGGTTCTAAAATTCTAAATTAGGAAAGTAAGAATAGTGTTGAGTCTGAGTCATAAATAGAGTATGTAAATTGTAATAGCTTGGTTTTATGAGCAAGTGTTAACCAATTTGTGCAACAACATATTACTATCATGAAGTTGTCTCCAGATTTGTACACTTTTAATCATATGAATACAATATATCAAGGATGTTTGAATTTTTCATCACAGCTTTCTTGTGATTGTGTTGTTTGGCCATGGTTCTCTTTCAATTAAAGAGTTAAATTACTTTGATCAGATAACTATGATTTAGAGTGCACAAGTGGGATCGGTAAGTAGAAATTTATGAAAACATGAGTGGATTTGCTAATGTAAGGAAATAACATATTTTAAATCCATTGGTTAAACCTAGTTTGTTGATAGGATCTCTGTTGTAGTTTTATAGTTGACTATGTGTCCCATGATTAGGCACTGATCTATCAAAAATCCTCAGACATTTTCAAAAACAATTCAAATCATTTTAAATCTCTATTGCTTTTGTCCTTCTCTTTTGCTTTCATGTTTAAGTTATCTCAGTTCCCTATATCTTCATGGTATTTGAAAGATTACAGAGGCTAAATTTGAGATAATTTCATCTATTAACCCTCCATGTGTTTGAGATGAAGATATCTAAGTTATGTGTTCTCAACAATGTTCAATGCAAATGGGATTATGCTTGAACCTGGTGGAATATAAAATACCCATTACTCATATATTTGAGAACTATCCACTTTCATAGGTCTGTAGTTTTTTGTTTGGCATAAGTTTATCATACATTGGACCTACAATTAGGAACACTCTCTTGAGTCCTATGGAGCTCAAAGTGTAGAAGGCTTTCATAGCCAAGTGTTAGTTGGATTTTCTTTTCTTCAATTTGTTGATAGTACAGATTCCTTGTCCTAAATAATTAATCCCCTAGTTTAGGCATTGTGTTTCTCCTTAGGGTTGAAGGTTGCAAGAAAAATAACCAAAAAGCACAAAGCGAAAGACACATCGCATGAAGTAAGAAGACAACACAATGAAACATGATTTTTGATGTATTCCCCCACTTTAAAGTGGTTGCTAACACCATTCTTGTGAGAAAAAATTTTAAAGTAGAAGAAGACATGAGAGGTTGTTCGGAAAGCCCTATGCCAAGTCATACATTCCCAAATGAAACTACATAATGCATAAAGGGGTTTCCCCAAAATATAACTCAGTATGTCACATATGAGCCAACTTAAGGCATATCGTGCACATCCCAAGCTTGCTCCTATATATACATGGAAGGCAGTCAACTAGCCAAAAGAGACAATGACAAGTGTCATACGAGGATGTTGTGCAGTTTTGCACACACGCCCCACTTGGAGTAGGGGCCCTCTTTTCAGAATGTCTTCGGACCTTTGGTTTTATTGGATTTGTCTTTTGAGGTCTTGAAATGTTGGTCTTGTTGGCTTTGGTCTTGCCTTGAGCCTTGAATTCTTTAAAATTGGCTTTTAGTGAAAATCCAGGTTTTGACCCGAATATGGGATTTTCTAGCTCTGGCGGATTTTCCCGGGCATTGGTTCATTGTCCATTTATTGCTGAATTTTCTGAATCCAGGTTTATGCTTGAATCTGGGATTTTCCAGTTCTGGCGGATTTTCCCGGACTGCGTCAAAATCTTGAACTTCGTTAAAATCCCAGTTTCTGCTATATCTGCAGAATTTGCGTTCATCCGGATTTTCCGTGTGTCTTGGTTTTTTCTGAAATTTCGTCGTAGGCTCAGGTTTCTGAATTTTTCAGACATTTCTTGTCACTCATTAATGCTTGAAGTACCTTGGCTCAGGCACGATTATGGAGGGATTTAAAGTCTTTTAGGCATCATTTTGACTTCAATGTTCACCTGTTTTCTGCTTTGGCGTTTGAATGCATTCTTCATTCAAGCTTTGAGCGTTGATCTTGAGTTGTTTACGTGCGAATTGTTTGGGCACGGGTGTCAGGATTCTCGTTGCTAGGGCACAACTCATTTTGCGATCGCCTCCTCAAGTTCCAGTTTCATCTGCACTAATCCATGGTAAGTCATCGTTGACCCCTCCCTTTGTTTGCATCATGATTGAATCTTTCTAAGTCGATTGGTGGTTGTCCTAGGTCAGCCTTTGCTTGGTTACGATTTTGTATTTATCAAACTAGGGTTAGACTTAACTCCTCACCAAAATTGCACTCGTGCTTATGTTTACCCTGGTTTTCATGGCGGGTGTGTAAGTCTGGATGGTGTTAGGAGTCAGATTTTTCCTCCAAGTGCGTAATTTGTCCGGCAAGGTTAGGGTTTTCGGTGCTCTGCTTGGATTTTGTTAAGGTTTGATAGATATTGTTGCGATTTGCATATCCTGCGCCCAGATTAAAATAGCCCCTGCCTTTGGAACCCCCAGAGTGTTTTAGATTGATCTTTACAGATAGTATTTCAAATCCCTAACTTACCCTAGTTTTCATGGCAGAGAGTTTAGTTGTCAAAATTAGGGCATCATTGTTTTGACTATGAAGATTAGCCATTTGAAGGCTTTGAAATTTGAATTCGTCTGCATTTGAGGTCTTTCTTATTGATGTCGATTTTGAGACCATTAGAATCCAAGTAGAGAAGTTTGCATGATCATTTGATTAATGGTTCGCGTGTTAACAGTCGTCGGGTTTCTGAGGTGTCCGTGTAATTCCTGCGCACCTGGATTTTCCCGGTTTTGGCCAATTTCGTAGAGTATGGAAAATTCTAGAGTCTCAAACTGTCCGCGGAAATCTGTCCTATCCGGATTTTTTCAGTTTTCCTGCCTGATTTCATCCTTTCGATTTTCGAGGCTAGGGTTAATGGGGTAAAGGCCAAATGTTGATTTCTTATTGCTAATGGGTGAATTTCATGATAATATTATAAGTACTAATGATCTATTTGGTGCATGGTGTCTTGGTAGTAGGAATTCGTCTGGGTTGGATTTCTTCAAAATTCTGCCCCGACTGGATTTTCTCGGTTTACCTTGTTTTCCCAGATTGCTTTATTTTTCTGGATTTTCAGGGATTGATGATTTGTGATGGATCTCAATAGCTTTATATGATTTTATGCTAACCTTTGGATTGGAATATGTATGATAATTGGATATTCATGACGTCCTTTTGTAAATGTAGGCCGAATCAAGCAAGTCTACTGCAGGAAAATCTAAGGGAGATACGGAAGGATCCTCCATGTCAAAGGCAGAAAGACTAAGATTGGATACCAAGAGTCAACTACCCGAAAGCAAGATATCTTATGTGTGGTCTGAGGTCTCAGACACTAATGTTGGAGCATGGAGATACGAGGAGTTCAAAGAGAGAACAGCTCAGAAGGATCTGTCAGTCTTAAGACAAGGAATGATGAAGTCTGGACTAGTTCATGTGGTAGGGTTCCCTCCTGCAATCTAGTGCTATGAGTTAATACTTGAGTGTGCCCGACAATATGACTTCGACACACAAAGGGTTGTGAGTACCGAGGGAAGAGTCTTGGCAAATTTCAATCCTGTTTCCATTGCTCAAGCTTTCGACATGCCAGATTTGCCTTCTATGTGTGCCCTAAACATGGACTTGGCCAAAACATATTATGAGAATGAGCCAACCAAAGCTCAGCAGATGATTAATTCTTGGTTGGAAAATCCAAAGTCACACTACTCCAAACTACCCAAGCAATTGCACAGGATTAAATTCAGATCAGACATTTATGATGCAATCACATTCTTAAGCAGAGTAGCAGGATTGAAGAGTGCTGGTGTGTTAGAAAACTGGATGGTCCATGTGATTAACAAGATTGAGCAGGGTACTAATTACCATTGGGCAGGACTTATTAGTGATGTGATTGATAAGCAATTAAGAGATGTCCTGGAAACAAAGAAGTTCACCATGTCTTCCTATGTGGTGTATGTGTTAACTAGATTCTACCTATACAGGGGTCTGAGTCCACAGGGGACATTTGGACAGGATATAGTCTATGAGATAAACCCAGAATTACACCTAGTACATCAAAACTACAGAAGGGCCAATGATGCATTCACAATGCATATCACTAGGATGCTTCAAAATGCGGAGCATGTGAGACTGTCAAATGGAGCGAAGGAATTGATAAAGAAATATGGAGCCTGGTTCATTTAGTATCCTACCTTCTCTTATATTAGAATTGATGGATGCCCGGCTGCTCCATACAGGTTACCTAGGTACCCTACTAATCATATTGTATTATTGGAAGTTGTTAGACAGATATGTGAATTTGATGCAATTGTCAAAAAGGAAAAGCATAAAACAGGTTTTGGTGGGGATTTCCCTCTTGGAATTGGCATAGTAGAGATGTGCCCTTCCATTCAATCAGCATACGTAGCAGGCAATGAATTGGAAGCTCATGGTTTTTCCTTCCACTCCAAAAGAACAAATTTTGATATCACCAGGGAAGCACAGAAGAAGGCTACCAAAGAATACCGCCACCAGGATGACCTAGAAGACTATTGGGCCAATATCAAAGATGATTTTGAGGCAAGGAAGAAAAGGTACTCTAGGCTTCCTGTTGATGTGATTAGGTAATACAATGTCAAGTTAATCCCTGACCAGTTAGAAGATGATGGAAATCTGGTGCAAGACCATGCATATGAGTCCATTAAGGATAGATCAATTGGGGAGATAAGTTGGAATGATGATGAGGTCACTGAGTTGGAAGACCTAATGGTCCCTGTTATGAAATTTACCACTTCATGGTTAAAGCATAAGGTTTGGGAGTTGGAAAGTGAGAAGGTACCCTGTACCTTTAATTTGATGGGAAATCTCAATCCCATGTCCACTTTAGAGGAATCTGGGGAAGATGACCCCAAAGGGAAAAGTAAAAGGAGCTCACCCTTTAAAATAAAAATCAGAGGTCCTAAAGGAAGTGAGCCAGAACCTAAAAAAAAACTAAAAGGAAAGAAAAGAAGCCGAGCCTTGAAAATAGGCAAGTCCTCTGAAGAGGAAGAAGTTGAAAGGGCAGAAGAAGAAGATGCTCCTCCACCACCATAGAAGATGAGGACGACTAGGGTTTCAAAGAAGAAGGGTCAGGATACCTCCAAAGATGAGACTCCGATTGTTGATGTGGAAAGTTCAGGGGAAAAGACAAAGGTTTATTTGAGGAGATCAAGGACTCGATCCCCTAAGGAAATTGTGCAAAAGATGGATCCTCCTCCAAAGTCACCAGTTGTGGAGCAGCCTAGGGCTACTTCTCCTTCGCCAAGTGTGCCTGAGCAAGAAACTAGTGGAGAGGCAGGGCCATTCAAGGAAGGAGAACTCTTTGGTACGATGTCCGAGCTTGAAGTTGAAGAGATAGAAAAACACCCTTCTCCATTAGTGCAATATGAGGATTCTCTGGAGAATAGCAAGGGCAACAGATCACCTGAAAAGGAGAATATCCCCATTAGAACCCCATCACCGGTGCAAGAAGAAGAGATTGAAATAGGTGATCAAGGTGAACAGTCTCCTAGGAAAGGAAAAGATGAAACACCGAAAAAACATGAAGAGGTGAAGACGGATGAAATCCGGGTAGAACCTGTTGTCCCGGATTGGTTGGAAAAGGAGATCACAAGAAAGAAATAGGTTGTTGTTGAAGACACTCCTCTGGATTGGGATGAGATGTTATCCAAGATTGGCAAAGGGAAGAAGAAAAAGGTGGCTAAGATAGTTTCAAGGATAGAAAGGGATGAGGCAAATAACAAAGTTATCCACATTGCCACTCCTGCTGCTGATAAGAGTAAAGAAGAGGTCACCAGAAAGGATTACAATGTGCAGACCATCAACCTTGGGCCAGCTTCTGTAGAACAGGACATTGAGGAGTATGAGGGGTCTAGTGCAGTAATAATTGGCAGATTAAGGAAAGAGACTCAGTCAAAACATGAGCTCAAAAAGGAAAATGAGAGGCTCAAGAAGTGTCTAGAAGATGTAATGAAACCTTTGCAATCTCTCCACCCCTCTTCCTCTGTTACTCCTGGTTTCTTGCCTAAGGAAACTATTTCTAAGATTGAAAAGTTGAAGACTTCTACCCAGACTGCAGTGGATTGGTTGAAGGATGTGCAAGTAAAAGGAGATAATGCAATAAAGGATGTCCTTTTGGTTGGAAAAGATGCATTCAGAGCCAAGGATTTGTTGGAGCATGTGTTATCCCAGGACAAGGAGGATATTGACCTTCTATTGCAGAAATCCAGAGTGATCACGGAATGTGGAAAGGATCAGTTGGCTATAGATGGGATTCTTCCTTCCTCCAGACTTAGTGAACCTTGGGAATGGTTTGAGGCTTTGCAGATTCGGCAGAAGGCCATGAGGAAGATTCAGAAGTGAAAGAAATTAATAGATGGTGATTTAACTGATGTTTATGAGGGGTGCATTGCATTTTTTGAGATCATGGTTGGTAGGAGGAAAATTGCTCCTAATTATCTGAACCTGGAACAACTAAGGGAATGGTGGCATGATGTATACGCCCCAGATTCTGAGAATGTCATAACAGGGCACCAGTTGGATGATGCAGCAACCTATTTGGCAGTGATGGATAAGTACCAAGCCCACAAAGATGATTGGAATAAAACTGTTGAACATTCAAAAGAGGAGATTGGCTCCATTGAATGTCAGCTTAAGATCTTGCCCTTGCCACCTATCACCGAGCTAGATAAAGTATTTTTGAAGGTTCAGGAATCATTGGCCCAGAGTAAGGATAAGGGAGGCGGTAGTTAATGTCCATTTTGAAGATTTGTGCTTCCCTATTATTATAGGGCATGTGTTGATCCGGGCTACATTGGGGAATGTGTCTAGGCTGACCTTGATGATGTATCGGCATTTAATGTGTGCCTTATTGTGGAATTCCTGAGGCCGACTTGTTTTGGGTGTTTTGTTTTGTAAATGTTTGGTTGGGCCGACATGTTTTAAGAATTTGCTATAAAGGGCATTCTTGCCTCATTGTAAGGGAGTTAGAAAAATAATAGAGACAAGTTAGACCAAAGAGTTAGAGCATTTTGTAGTAGGGATAATAGTGAATTTCTTGAAGCAAGTATTGTAAACAGAGCAGTGGAATTGTTGCAGCATTTTGATGATCTAATACAATTGAAGACATTGTGGTTTTCTTGGTGAAACCTCTTATGTTAGTTTATCTTGCATGGTTCCTGTTGTTTTATCTTTCAAATTGCTTAAAGATTTATGATTTAGTGTTTTAGAACTGAATTAAGTTTGGTGGATGATGTTCATGATCTCATATTTGGAATGTTTGTAGCAATCTCTGGTCTATACTCCCAGTAACTATCTGATTGTAGTAGGTTGGTGAAGTCAACCTCGACCATATATTTATATGTGCTTAGTTCGATTGTGGATGAATATCTATGATTTGAAAATCTATATACCTTAGAAGATTGCTCTATTTTTGTGATATTGCATTGTGGGTTGATCAAGAATTGGTTATTTGAGATTGGTCCATTCCAGATATCTGTCATTTGCATTGTTCATTCTAGGAATAGTTTAGATTTTATCATATCCTTGCATCCTTATCTTTTGCTATTTCTTTATCATCCGATTAGATTTAGGATTTGAGATCATCATATTACACAATCTGATAAATTGGAAAGATATAGTTTGCTTGTAGTAAGGTCCGATTGTGATTACCAGCATTTCACATATTATCTGAGTTGTTTATGCATTGTCATGACCTGACACCCGAGAGACCTTGGGGTTATTTTTAGTAATTTATTGTTGAGAATAACCTTTCAAGAGAGATAGAATATCACATTCTTTCTGAGTTGTTGTTGTGCAGAAAACACCCTCAACAGAGGACAAGGCTACCTAACCCCTTGCCCCCACTTAGTGTAGGACAAGGATGAGCCAAAATGATTGATGAGAAAATCAATATAAATTAAAGGAACTAGGTGCTTCAACACAAGGAAGAGCACCACAATCATTAAGATGTTGAATTTTGTTACTAAAAGCCTTACATTCATTAGTAGAATGACCATGACCTCTATGATATGCACAAAATGAATTCTTGTAGTAAAATTTCTTTCATGTTCTTAGAGGGAGAGATATCAAATGATCTTAGAGGAGTCTTGCCAAGATACTCTTGATCAATAGTAGAGAATGTTCCTTTATTTTGCAACAAAGATATCTCTTTCTTAGTACAAGTTGTCATAGTTACACAAGACTCTTTAGATGGAAAGATTTTGTTCTCTTCTTTAGAGGAAGAAATCTAACAAACTCCAATTGTTAGTGTTTTTCATGATGACATTGATATTAAGCGAGGATTTCTCTGTTTCTTTCAAAGGACAATAATGAAGACCACTAGTTTCTATCAGTTCAGGATGCACTAATGTTAAAGTTGTCTTAGAAGATTCTTTTGTAAGAGTGTTGATATTAAGTGAAGGCTTTCTTGTTTCTTTCAAGGGACAATATAACCAAGAACAGTAGTCGTTTCTCATGTGTTAGGCTCTATAGGGACATAGATACCTTGTTCTCTAGCACCACATCCTTTTCCACTATATCCAAGTTGTTTCATAATTTCAAAACCTTTTCCATAAATCTTTTTCATTTCTTTTGGATTTGGTGGTTGTTTGCAATTAGCTTCATCAAAGTTTGTTGTATATTTTTTTGTCTTTCGTTCTAAAGTGGTTGAGGTGGATTTTTTCAAAGGGTCTTCCAAATTTTGTGTTGACATTACCGCTTTTTCTTTTCCCTTTTCAGAATCTTTTGTTATGATCTCATATTCTCCAATGAATGTTGTGAAATATAAGGAACCCCAATCATCTTCTAATATCTTCATGACTTCCTCAATATGTTTTTCTTTGTCTTTATGTTGCACAGGTTCTACTTGTGTAGTTGGTTTCAATGTTTTCAAAGGATCCTCCTTATCTTTTTCAAGTTGCAAAACATTGTAAGGCTCATGATCAGTGTCAAGTGTGTGCACTTCATTGTTGTAGACATATTTCATTTTACGATAAAGGGTAGAAGGAACTACATGCATCTCATGAATCCATGGTCTTCCTAAAAGGAGGTTGTATGAAAGATCATCAGGCATAACATGGATTAGGATTTGTAATGTTACCTTCCCGACTATAATAGGTAATGTGATCACACCAATTGGTCATTTTCCCATGTTATCAAACCCACTAATAGATAAAAAGGTAGGTTGTATTTGGCTTTTGTCTGCATTAATCTTGTCCAAAAGGTTTATGCTACACACGTTAAGGTTGGAACCATTGTCAACAAGGGTCCTCTGTATCCCAATCCGATTATGTATAGCTATTATCATGAAAGCTTCATTTTGTATTTGCACTTCTAGTGAGGGTAACTCATTTTGATGGAAATTAATGTCTAATTTGTTTGGTGTTATAGCTTGAATTTGGGCTAACACATCATTTGATTACACATTAGGAGGAGTAGGAACTTGTTGTAAGGCACTTTGAATCATATTATGATAATGAGGGGAGGCTTGAATAAGGTCCCATAATGATATCTTAGCAGGAGTATTCTTTAATTGTTCAACAAGATTGTACTCCTTTTCATTATGTGAAGGCAAACAAGGGGCACTAGGCAAGATAAGGTTAGGAAATAGGAGGGATGTTGGAGGTGTTTGTCTTGGTTGTGGATTGTTTCTAGTGTTATATGTATGAGAAACGGTTTTATAAATTGATTGCTGCAAAACATTATTCTTAAGTGGTTCAAGGATGAAGACGTGTTTGTTTTGAGTTTGTGGTTGGTTTGAGGGTGGGTAAAGGATAAGTTCGGGTTTGTTGTGAGTTTTTGGTCATTGTGAGGGTGGGTAAAGAATTAGAGGATTCTTAGGATGTCCCATAGGGTATTTAGAAGGTCCAATAATCAATGGCAATCTAATGGACACTTGTGCATTCATAACCTCAGCGGTTTTGGTTTGATTTTTTTCTAATGAAGGGGAATCTAGTGTCATCTTTTCACCATCATCCAAGGAAGTCACATCACTATTATTTTAAAGGCATGTGTCAATGTTCTCATTTTATTCCACCATGATATCTTCCCTAGTAGGAGAGTTTTTAGGAGAACTACAAACTAGATGTTCATGACATTCAAAGGTTGGTTCTTCTAAAATGACTTCACCATAAGTAAGGGAGTTATCAATGGTTGGGTTTTCTTGTTTATCAATGATTTCATTCTCTTGTTCAATAATTTTTTCTCTAGGGGGGACAGTAAAATAGGATTCTCATGAATTTCATTGGTTTGATCTTCTAACACTAAAATATCTTCTTCACAACTAGGAGAGATACTAGGAGAAGGACAAATGTGATTGTCATGATTGTCCATGATTTCATTTTTTTTTCTAAGGTCTCATTCTATTGTGCCATAACTTCTACCCTATTAGGATATCTTTTAGGGGAGGGGTAATCAAAAGGGTCATTGCATTCTATCATTAATTTTGTAAAGTAGCTTCATCACAAATAGGGGAGGCAACAAGAGAAGGACAACTATGATTTTAATTCTTACAAATGATTGGATCCTTTTGTTCGAATAGGTCTTTCCAAATGTTAGGGACATTAGGAAGGAGAGAAATAATACTATAAATTTCAATCTACATGTCCTCCTCACAAATGTGATTTTCATGATCGTTCACGATTGTATCCTCTTTCACTAAGGCACTCTCACAAGTAGGGGAGGTGTTGGGAGAGGAATGTAGACTAAGTAAGGTAGTGGAAATGATCTCATCTTCTTGTGTCATAATATCTTCCCAAGGGGGAGGAGGAGAAGGACAAGTAAGACTTTCATAATTCTCCATGATTGCATCTTCTTTCACCAAGATACCTTCATCACTAACAGGAGAGGTATTGATAGAAGAAAAACTATGATCTTCATGATTGTTTATGCTTGTATCTTTTTCTATCACATCATTCCCACAAATAGGAGAGATAGGAAGGGGTGTCGAGTTAAGGAGGGTGTCAATATTTTCACTCTCTTGCACTAAGAGACTCTCATAACTAGGAAATGTATTGAATGAATGACTAACATGCTTATTGATGAACTTTTTCTTTGAAAACTTGAAAATAAAGATGCTAACATTTGTGAAAAGTAATCTATAAAAACTCAAAATTGAAAGAGACTTAACATGCAATGCAATTTTTAGATTCTAAAAAAGGTAATTTATTGATTACACTATGAAACAATCTAAAAAATGAAATGTTGTAAATGCCATTTTTAAATTAAGCATGCAATAAATAAACCAAATTAAGCTAGATCTAATGAAATGAAAAAAATAGAAACTCAAGAAACTAAAATAGATAGCTAACAGCAGCAAACAGAAACATAGAAATGATGTTTTTAATGTTGTAAAAGGCAATTTTAGGTCTGATCTTGGACTAAATCACCCAGAGGGGTGTCGAAGTCCTAGTTAGGGTTTTTCAAGGGTTCAAATGTTGAAAAACATACAACACATAATTCCTAGAAATCAGGTAAAACAACTTGTATTGGAACTAATTTGCCCAAAGGGGCATATGAGTCCTAGATTAGGGTTTTGACACTAATTTCAGCAAATTTTGAGTGAATGTTAGTTTTTTTGGTTTGTATGATGTCTAGAAAATGTGTAGTTATAGATTTGAAATGAAATTAAATGATGCAAGATGTAAAAATGCAACCTATATGCACTTTCACTAATGCATAGTTTAGAAGCCCTAGATGCAAATTAACTAATGCAAGACCTAATGCAAAGTTAATGCAAGCTAGATCTAGGACTATGATGCACTCCAAATCAAAAAATAAGGTGTTCTAAAGGCTAGGTTCACCAAAATGAAACCTTGGAAATAGTGTTCCAGTTTTGGGAGATGGAACTAAAGGGGAATTAGGGATCCTCCTATTTCACTTAGGTTTCATTAAAGGAAACCAAGATCCCTCAACCAATTGGATTGATTGAGGAATGGGTTAGATGGTTAGGATGGTTTCCTTATCTATGATTAAAGACAATAAGGGGGTTCACCACCAAGCAAAGGCTTGGAAAGACAAGTAATGAAAGTAACATGCAATACTTAACAATGTAACCTAGGAAATGAACTCAAATCAGAATAGCAAACTGGAGATAAACAAAGGTACACCTGGAAAATTGAAGATGCTTGAAACAAGGTCTGCAATCCTGAAATTATGACTTTTGAAGCACACTAGAACTCATACGCCAGTAGGGGTGATTTAGTCCTGGTTTAGGGTTTCGGGTTGAAACCAAAATTTGAAACTGTTGAACTAGGATCTACAGAAAATGCTTGAAATTTGGTATACTGGGACTCATATGCCACAAGTGGAAATTTAATCCTAGTATCAGGGTTGATTTGAAACTCTGATATCCTCTAGTGGTCTCATGTAGCTTCTCTCCCTTTTTATCTCTTAGTTTGAAACACTAAACTCTGACTTGTAGGTGATTTTTCATGATCTTGCAAGATAGATGACAACTTTGACAACTTTTTCCAAATTTGCTCTTCAATGGATCTTCAACCTAAATCTGCAAATCACACATCAAAGAGGGGGAAATTTTGTTTTGTTAGTGGATAGGTTTTTTCCTTGGTCAAACCCTATTTTGGTAATCAAACCTTTAAATGAAATCAAATAGAATAAAGGAATGATGAATGAACAAATATGCAATGTTGCAACTCACCAAACCCTTGGAATAAAGGTTACAAACTTGCATGCAATGGCTAGCATGAATGTGGATCTTGACTCTTGATTGAATGTTGTAGATCTTGACTTGAATTCTTTCTTGAATCATAAGAACCTACATCACAAATGTTAGTTGAAAAAAAAACATGATGAATGATAACTTTGACATGATGCTTGACTCTTGAATATAGCTACAAAATGCTTGATAATCAACTCTTGAATGTTGTTGAATGCTCCTGTAATCATAAACTTGCTAGAATGCTTGATCTCAAAAAGTGCTAGGAGAAAATATGTGAAATACCCTTGTATTTATACTTGTTTATGCAAAATTTCCTGAAATTACAACACTACAAGTCGACATCAAATCTAGGAGAATAAAATCTTGCCAAGAATTTGAATTTAAAATAGGTCCAAGCTAATTGGGATGCATATGCCAATTAGGGTGTATGAGTCCCAATAAGCTAAGCTTGGGACACAATTTTCAAGAAATGTTTAGTTTAATGCCAAATTCAAGTTTAGGCCCTGAAACTTAGGTGGGACCCATACACCCAAGGTGGCATATGAGTCCCAAATTAATAAATTTGGACCATACAAACCAAAATCATTAAATTATGATTGGTCATTTGATATTTTTTGGGATTATCCTCGGAAAGATACATTAAATAAGGCTTGTGGATGTAAAATAGGCCCAAATAAGACATAAAGAAGCCCAATTTTAGCAGGGAGGGCCTAAATATGTGTGAAAATGTAGAAGGATACATTTTTCTACACTACAAATATTTATTTTGTTTAAAAAGTTAAAGAGGGAATTAAGGTTTAAAAATGAAAAGAAAAGGTAAATAAAATATTTAGAACATTATATTTAATGTCATTCCTTAAAAAAGGTATGCTAGGTACCTTCTCTTACTTAAAAAGGAACAAAGAAATGTTCTTTTTCTAAAAGAAAAGGAGAAAAAACAATGTAAAAAGTGAAATGAGGAAGGAGGGGCTAGTGATCATGTTAAAGTAATATAATTTGTTAATGAGGAAGCCTTACTAAAGGCTCTAAATTGTCATGTGACAAAAAAAGAGTAAATTAAAAAGAAACACTACTATTATGGTTTTGAGAAAGCCTCATTTCCCATGTAGCAAGGGAAGAGGAGGTATTAAGAAAAAGGAATGTAGAAAATTTATTATGAGAACAGTTAGAAAAGGAGTTGTGTGGGTAGGAGGAAGGGAAATTTTTGCATATTTTATTTTTATGTTTAAGGTGTTCCCTCTATGAACAATGTCCAATAGATCTTCTAGATTGATGGTTTGCAGTGTTCGAGGAGTGTGCAAGATGATTAAACTAATCTTAGTCATTATCATTTTTTGCCATTTTTTCAGTTATTTTCTACCATTTTGTTTTGCTCCCTCAAACTCTTCCTCGTTGGTATTGACCTTTCACTTCTCCAATTTGGTGCTCGCTAAAACCTGAAAATAAGGTTTTGATGAGGGTTTTAGAGTATGTTTATTAAAATGAAAATTACCGCTAAGATCAACACATTTAGGTTTTAACATTATGACATCCTTTACTCTATGTAGTTAAGTATATATTAGCACAATTAATATATAATATATATTTTATATAAATAAAAAATAAATTATAAATAATATAATTATACTTATTATTATATATTATATTTTTTAATAAATACATATACAAAATAATTATAATTATTAATTATTAATTATTATAGTTTTATATAGTACAAAAATTTACATACAAATATAATACAAAATATAATTAATATATATTTTATATTTTATATGATACAAATTAAAGTATATTTAATATAATTATATTTATTATTATATATGTTAATATATATAAATTATATAAACTGTATTATTATTATATATCCCTCCCTATCTTCCTATATATCTCTCTATCTCTACCTCTCTCCTTTTCTTATATATCTCTATCTCTCTCTTTCTCTTCCCATATATCTCTATCTCTCCCTACTTATCTCTCTCCCTCTCTTTATCTCCTCTTGTTTCTCTCTCCCTCTCCATCTTTAAGTATCTATCTCTTATTCTCTCCCTTTGTCTCTCTCTCCATCTCCTCTCTCTATATCTCTATCACTTTATCTCACCATCTATATCTCTCCCTCTCACTCTTCATCTATATCTATTTATCTCGTCTTCTTTATCTCTCATGTTGTATCTCTTTGAGCTATCTCTCCCTCTCTCCCTAATCTTCTCTCTCTCCCTCTCTATGTATCTCTCTCCCTCTCCCCCACCCTTCTTTCTTTCCCTCTTCTACCTTTCTCTTTCCCTCTCCCCCTTCTATGTCTTCCTCCTCAACCTATCTATCTCCCTCTCTCCCCCTCTTATCTATCTCTATCTTCTCTACCTATCTCTCCCTTTCCCTCTCTCTCTATCTCTCCCCACTCTTCCTCCCTCACTCCCTCCCTATCCCCTATTTGTCTCTCTATCTCTACCTCTTTCTCCCTTTCTCTTCCCATATATCTCTATCTCTCCCTCTCTCTATCTCCCCTATTTCTCTCTCCCTCTCTCCCCTCTTCTCTATCTCTCCCTCCTCTACCTATCTCTCTCCCTTTCTCTCCCTCCCTCTCTCTCTATCTCTACCCTCCCTATCTCACCCCATCTCTCCCTCCCTCATTCCCTCTGTATCCCCCTTATCTATCTCTCTACCTCTACCTCTCTCTCCCTTTCTCTTTCCATATATCTTTATCTCTCTCTTTCTCTTCTCATATATCTCTATCTCTCTCTTTCTCTTCTCATATATCTCTATGTCTCTCTACTTCTCTCTCCCTCTCTCCATATCTATTTATCTATCTCTAATTCTCTCTTTTTTTCTATCTCTTTGTCTCTCTCCCTCTCCTCCTCTCTCTATATCTCCTTATATCTCTATTTCTTTATCACTTTATCTCACCATCTATATCTCTCTATCTCTCCCTCTACCTCTCCCTATATCTCTCTATCTATTTTTCTCCCTCTTCCTCTCTCGCTTTATCTCTATATCTACCTCTACTTTCCTCTCTCCCCCTTTATTGAGCTAGACATGTCTCCCTCTCTCTATCCATCCATAGCTCTCCCTCTCTCTCTCCCCTCCCTCTTTGTTAGGAAAAATTTAGGGGCATCTCAAAGAAACCTTCAAAAATAGTAGTGCCTTCGATAACTTTAATTCCAATTAGATTGCCTCAAAGACACATACAACTATGTCCTCAAGCAAAAACAGACACAGTTCATTTCCCACATTAATCCTTCTGAAAGAAGCACATGTAAATTCAACAGCATGCATTGACAGATTCTAGAAACAGAATCAACACAGATGAAAGATAAGACAGAAAACCAGAACACACATATTTACGTGGGGAAAACCCTTTCAGGTAAAAAAACCCCACACTCCAAAGATCGAGCCATTGTATTATTCAGCAACAAAAGGTTACAATACAATTTTAGGATCATAGCCTTTTTAGAGATTACATCTTGTTCATTCTAGATACAACCTGGTAGCAAACTCTCCCTCTGTACATTTCCTGATCAATCTCTCAAACCAAACAATCTTGGCACTGTTGCAATACCTTCACATAGTATACAGAGCAGATCAACAAGAGATCAACCATGATCCATGATCAGGAGTGATTGTGGCAACATAACCCTGCCTCTCGTTTTCTCTGTTTCGGCCTCATGGCCTCGGCCTTTCAGCTAGCCTCTTGGCCCTCTCTCTATCGCTCTCTATATTTCTCTCTTTTTTTTCTTCAGAACGTCCAATGCATACATATATACATTTTTTCTCAATAGCCTCTGTGAATTGGTTCATTTTCAACTGTCGAACATCCAGGTCAGCATCACTATCATCCATTGCCCAAACGTAGATGTTTCCATTTCCTTGTATAGAAGTTTCCAAACACACTGTTAGCCTTCCACACAAAAATGGTTGCAACAGTCTCATAGCAAAACAGCTCACATTCTGCTCTCTGATTGGTCCAAGTCACACCACATAGAACAATATTCCAAAAGGTCAACAAAGATCAACTTGTGTCACATGTCGGTGAGACACTAACCGTGTCTCCCCGATGCCACAAAACCAAATTTTCATTATCACCAAGAGTCTTCACTATCGGCAAGACATTATACCAAGTTCACAAGTTGCATCAACCTCAGTAATCCCATCGGCAAGACTATCGCTCTTTTCCAAGACATCATACCAAAGTTCTCAAGTCACATTGACCTCAGCATTCTCATCGATGAGACAATCGCCACTCGATGAGACATCGTACCGATATTCAAAAGGTCACCCTGAAATGTCCAATAGTCGAAAAGACTTACCACTATTGCCAAGACATCATAGCAAACACAACATGTCACCCCAAAGACCACTATCGGTGAGACTTCAACAGTCGCTAAGAGGTTATACCAAATGCTCACACCTTTCGCCGAAGACTTCAGTCGCTAGGAGTCCATACTATCGGCAAGATATTACACCGCGTCTAGAGAGCTATCGCTAATACTTCGCCATGTCACCAAGACCTCATACCGATGATCATCACTTGTATCGCTATCGCCAAGACTTATCGCTTTCACTAAGAGATCATACCAAGCCTTTATGTTATACTGAAACATTCAATAGTCGGCAAGACTTATCGCTTGTCGCTAAGAGTTCATACCGAAGTCTCCAAGCTACCCTGAGACCACCTTTGTCCAGGAGTCATATCGAACACATCCCACAGCATCAATGAGACTCACTTGTGTCACCAAGAGTTCATAGCGACCCCTTTTGTTACCCCGATGACTCCATATGTATGACTATCGGCGAGACATCTCCCTATCGCCAAGAGTCTCCCTGATATTCGATAAGAGTGGCCTGTCAGCCAGAGATCTCCACTTGGCATAAGGTTATAATGAACGCCACCAGTCACAATGACAACACCAATCGGCAAGACATCTCTTATCACTAAGACACATTCTGATAGGAACAAGTCATACCGATTACCACATCAGCTAGATAGACCAAAGATCACATCGATATCGGCAAGACTTCCTATCATCGTCAAAACATCATTCTGACTGTCCAAGGTTACACCGAAGGTTTCAGGTTATGTCGATCACCAAGACATTCAAGAGGTCACAATGATAGTTTAGGATCTACTAGTAGATCGGCCAGACATCTCACCAATCACAGCGACCATGCTTTCTCAGAGGTTTCAGCCTATGAGATTGAGGCAACAATTCCAACAATATCCCACTTGACGAAGATCACACAGGCAGCTCCAAAGCAACCAGAAACTAAGATCACACTAGCTCCACCAGTTCAAATCCTACAATACACAAAACACCCAATCAACAAGATTCCATAGAATCAGTCCACCAGACAATCTGTAACAAAGACCAGGCATCCAATTGCAACTCACTATCCAAATCAATAGAAATGCAACTGATCACAACCTTCCAGGAAACCATATAGATCTAAAAACATGCTCTCATGCTCCATCAAGACTTCTGCACCAACATCTAAGATGTCCACCATTCAAGCAACAATCCTTGTCATCTTCCAATATGCCACCTACGAAAGAAAGAACACGCCAAGGTGAATAAGCACCAGTCCAACGAACACAAGCAAAAAGATCCTAGAGATATCATCAACAAGATACTGCTACCACTTCACTATGCTCAAACGCTATACAGAAGCAATATCAACTTCAAAGCCTCAAACAGAACACAACAGTGAATTCATTCTCCAAAAACAAGACAAAAAAAAAAACACCAGCTAGAACAACAATCAGACTAACTACTTACATCCAAATGATAAACCCACGCGACTGAAAATAGCACCCACAGCTCATGCTATTCCATCCAATCTCTCATACCTCAAAGGTATTAGCATTAGTAAACTCATGCTACTCCAAAACCAACCCATCAATAGTGAATGCAAGCTCCAAGTGCCAACTAGTCGAAGAAGACAAAACACAACAGGAACTCCCACTGTCTGAGTAATCTAAAGACATCACAAGTCTACAATAACAGCACATAGAAAATGTAACCATGTAGTACCAAGGAAATATCCACAATGACATGCACAACCTACAACAAACTGTTACAAGAAACATTTCTCTCACCACAAGTCTTCACAGTTCACCCAAGATCTCCACACGCGACAAACAATTGTAATGTGAAAACAAACATCTAGGAAGTAAACCAAGACTAAAGAGAGAAACTCTGCACATCATATTCCTATAGAACATCCTCTTACAGACACTTCTAACTGCTAGCTGTGTCAAGAAAGATCTCCTTCTCATCCCAAAAGAAAATCAAGCTACTTCATTCCCCATTTCATGAAATCAGCCCATACATCATCTCCTGCCAATTCTCATCAGTAAATAACATAACACAAAAGCTCAAGGAGATAAACAAGTTGTACATCTTCCACCATGAATCCTCTAGAACCATTAAACAACAATTCAAGATCCATATCATGAAAGTGAACAAAAAACCACATCTGAAAATATAATGGGCCAAATACCTCTCAGATAAATTGTCGAGCAGACCAAGAGTGGGAACAAGAATACTCTGAGATATACAAGCCATCATGACTAATCCAAGAGAAATCTCCTCATAGGTCTCTTATTAAACTCACGTTCAACTAAGGTGTAGGCTTCTCAAACTTTCTGCTAAAAAACTTCATTAAGAATACCAATCAACAACACTTCTCTCATAAGAGAAAAACTGCCTCACCTTATTCTCCATGTATTCATGAGTACTAGCAACCGATCATCTCATGCTAAACTTCAATTGCATTATTGCACTATCATGAAGTATCAAGCAAATAATCAAAGCACCCAATACATAAAGAATTACCAGACCACTGGACATCAAAGCTCCAATCATCTGAATCGGGAACTTATCGTGACACCATGATCTACATATCCCCTTAGGAGATACCATACTTCAAGTGACTTCACCATGGTCTCAAGTACAATGCACAATGCCAAAACTCTAGTGCACAAGCAAGAGTATCTAGTGCACAAGCAAGAGTATACCATGACATAAAGCAAACAGACTCAAAACCAACATCACCTATCAAGCACCACCAACACCTCAGCCAAAGACTCCAAGCATCCTCCATGGATCCAAGATGTTGCACATCTTCAAATAATGTCCATGCAAATGCGAAAGAACCCTTCTATAGAAATAGGATCTAAAAACTCCCCCTTGAAACATCTGCAACACTAAAGAAGACCATTCACCACCATGTGATGAACCCTCAAATATTGCTAAAGCTCCCACTGAAACGTGGCATCCGAGCTCCCCAAACATCATGACCACCTGCTTCAGGTTCCCATAATCGACTATTTTGGTACTTAATTAAAATCCATCCTCTCATCTCAAAACAATCACACCAATGCACAAGTGATCACATACAAGGCCATCTAACAAGTCTGCACATGCAAAGAATCAACCTCGTGGATAAAGACAGTCCACATCCAAGTTATCTCACTGTAGCCAATGGGTAGCGAATCCATCAACCGCATAACTTGTAGATCACAAACATCAAACATGCAAATCCATCATCGCATTGGAAACTGCAACACTGAGATTTCAAAGAGAATAACCATGTAGACAACATGACTCAAACACTAGATCACACCAAACCTAATTTTCCAATCATGTCCACAATGAGCACCATAATCAAGGAACCCACAACCACCACCACAAGAATGCTGAGTGAAAAATCACGTACCAACACTCCCATGCAGAGAAGAAAACACACCTCCTCAAACCATGCACAAAGCATGCATGCAGAACTGCAACTATCTCATCCAGCAACACCCCAAAAGTCAGGCTCTAGAAAATAGCTTAACATCAACTCCACATAACCACAAGTTTTGCTTAACCATGTAAAAACCTATAAAACCATAGAGCCATGCAAGTACAAAACATCCTTAAAAGGAAAACAGAAGTTTAGGAAATCCAGGCCCCTTTCAAGCCAAATCTAAACCACCAACATGTGCATGCATCCGAGAAAGAGAGAAAAGGCTATTTCAGAAGCTGACAAATCATCTAATGATTAACTCCATAGCCTTTATGTATTCGAGGTTAACAGGAAACTATGCCTTCCAACACTAGGAAACACCACCTGGCATAAGCACTCTCTTCCATCTCCACCATCCTTCAAGTTGTGTGTTGTCTCTAAATATCACAAGACTTCCACTCACCAAAGGATCAATAAATTAGATGATTCCTCCATATTTCCTCCAGCCTAACAAACTGAGAAATCTTCATAGGAGAAATACCCAGAACCAGCAACCAAAAGATGGCTCTGATACCAATTGTAAGGGAAAATTTAGGGGCATCTCAAAGAAACCTTCAAGAATAGTAGTGCCTTCAATAACTTTAATTTCAATTAGATTGCCTCAAAGACACATACAACTATGTCCTAAAGCAAAAACAGACACAGTTCATTTCCCACATTAATCCTTCTGAGAGAAGCACATGTAAATTCAAAAGCATGCATTGACAGATTCTAGAAACAGAATCAACACAGATGAAAGATAAGACAGAAAACTAGAACACACAGATTTACATGGGGAAAACCCTTTCAGGTAAAAAACCCCACACTCCAAAGATCAAGCCATTGAATTATTCAACAACAAAAGGTTACAATACAATTTCAGGCTCATAGCCTTTTCAGAGATTACATCTTGTTCATTCTGGATACAACCTGGTAGCAAACTCTCCCTCTATACATTTCTTGATCAATCTCTCAAACCAAACAATCTTCGCACTGTTGCAATACCTTCACACAGTATACAGAGTAGATCAACAAGTAAGAGATCAACCATGATCCATGATCAGGAGTGATTGCAGCAGCATGACCCTGCCTCTCGTTTTCTCTGTTTCAGCCTCATGGCCTCGGCCTTTCAGCCAGCCTCTTGGCCCTCTCTCTATCGCTCTCTATATTTCTCTCTTTTTTTTCTTCATAATGTCTAATGCATACATATATACATTCGTTCTCAATAGCCTCTGTGAATCAGTTTGTTTTCAACTGTTGAACATCCAAGTCAGCATCACTGTCATCCATTTCCCAAATGTAGATGTTTCCATTTCCTCATATAGAAGTTTCCAAACACACTATTATCCTTCCACATAGAAACGGTTGCAATATTCTCATAGCAAAATGGCTCACATTCTGCTCTCTGATTGGTCCAAGTTGCACCACATAGGACAGTATTCCAAAAGGTCAACAAAGATCAACTTGTGTCACATGTCAGTGAGACACTAACCGTGTCTCCCCGATGCCACAAGACTAGATCGTCATTATCGCCAAGAGTCTTCACTATCGGCAAGACATTATACCGAGTTCACAAGTTGCATCAACCTCAGCAATCCCATTGGCAAGACTATCGCTCTTCACCAAGACATCATACCGAAGTTCCCAAGTCACATCGACCTCAGCATTCTGATCGGCGAGACAATCACCATTTGATGAGACATCATACCAATATTCAAAAGGTCACTATGAAATGTCCAACAGTCAGCAAGACTTACTCCTATCGCCAAGAAATCATAGCGAACACAACATGTCACCCCGAAGACCACTATCAGCAAGACATCAATAGTCGCTGAGAGGTTATACCGAATGCTCACACCTTTCGCCGAAGACTTCAGTCTCTAGGATTCCATACTATCGGCAAGATGTTACACTGAGTCCAGAGAGCTATCGCTAAGACTTCACCATGTCACCAAGACCTCATACCAATGATCATCACTTGTATCACTATCGCCAAGACTTATCGCTTTCACTGAGAGATCATACTGAGCCTTTATGTTATACCGAGACCACCTTTCACCAAGAGTCATATCGAACACATCCCATAGCATTGGTGAGACTCACTTGTGTCACCAAGAGTTCATAGCGACCCCTTTCGTTACTTCGATGACTCCATATGTATGACTATTGGAAAGACATCTCCCTGTCACCAAGAGTCTCCCCGATATTCGATAGGAGTGGCCTATCGGCTAGAGATCTCCACTCGGCATAAGGTTACTGTGAACGCCACAAGTCATAGTGACAACACCAGTCAGCAAGACATCTCTTATCGCTAAGACACATTTTGATAGGAACAAGTCATACCGATTACCACATCGGACAGACAAACCAAAGGTCACACCGATATCGGCAAGACTTCCTATTGTCACTGAAACATCATTCTGACTATCCAAGGTTATGCCGAAGGTTTCAGGTTATGTCGATCGCCAAGACATTCAGGAGGTCACAGCGACAGTTCAGGATCTACTAGCAGATTGGCCAGACATCTCAACATGTCACAGCAACCATGCTTTCTCAGAGGTTTCAGCCTGTGAGATTGAGGCAACAATTCCAACAATATCTATATCTCTCCCCCTTTATTGAGCTAGTCATGTCTCCCTCTCTCTCTCCCCTCCCTCTTCCTATACCTCTATATCTATCTCTCCATATTTCTTCTTCCATCTCTCCCTCTATCTCTATCTCTCTATATCTCCATCTCTCTATATCTCCATCTCTCTATATATCACTTCCTATATTTATCTCTATCTTTCTATCTCTCCCTCTCATTCTCTCCCTCTCTCTCCCTTTCTATATATTTATCTCTTCTATATCTATCTATCCCTCTCCCCTCTCTCTCTTTATCTCTCCCTCTCTTCTCCTCTCCTCTCCATATCCCTCTCCTTCTCCATCTTCATCTCCATCTTTACCGTTATCTTCCTCTCTATCTCTATCTCCTTCCCCCTCTCTATCTCTCTCATTCGCCCCCTTTGTCTCTCCCTCTTTCTATCCCTATCTCTCCCTCTTTATGTCCCTCCCTCCTTATTTCCAACATAACATGAGCCTTCTGGTAATGGAACCTAATTATATTCTTGATTCGAAGGTTTTATTTCAATCATGTTTGGATCCTTGTAAGTGGATGCATAGTTGATTTGAAGTTATAACTTCTCCATTGAGACCTTTGTTGCATAAACAAATTCATTTGTTGAATGGCCTACCAATTGACCAAAATTAGTAATTAGTAAATGTATGCAAAAAATAGACCAAAATTTATCATAATTGACCTTCCACACTTCTTCAACATACCCATTGCACATTAAGGTGCAATTACTAGTCATATGTATTTGAATACAATTTTAAGCCTCTGATTTTGTTTGATAAAAAAAAATATTTGTGATAGGGAAAGCTAAGTAGTTGGCTATTGGAAATAAATATTTTACTGCATTTGGAATAATAATAGTAATTTTTTGAATTCTTTTAAGTTTTCAATGTTGGTCACTTTCAAATTTTTTGTTATATCATTATATCTTGATTTGGTGGTGATTTTAATGCTAGTCATATAAGAATTTATAGTTTAAATTTCATTATTTTAAAATATTTTTTTCAAATATAAATAGATTATAGTTGCTTACAAGTGAAATAAATAGACTAATATGTTTATACTTCTTTTAAATGAGCTAATAAGATGAAATAATTAAACCTGAATTAAACATTGGCTAGAAAAATGAGGTTTGTATAGGTTGTTGGAAACTGAGTGTCTTTAAGATAAATTATTACTTATATTTGGGGCATGATTTGATACTTAAACTTGTAAGAAAACATGAATTTTATAAGAATATTTATAAAATAATGGTTATGAACTTTCACATGACTACTATAGTATTTTACAACAGCCATAGGAGAGCTCATTACCAGGACTAACTTCTATAATTTATGCATACATTAAACACTATGATTTGTAATTTGTTTATTTATTATCAATATTTTGTAATGAAGTTATGTATTTATTATCAATATTATATCTTATAAATTATGCACTCATGACCAGTATTATATCTTGCTAAATAGGTATTTATGACTAGTAATTTATGCAAGTCTTGACCAACATTATAATCTATAACTTATAAAATTGAAATTTATACCACACAAATGTTTAAGTATTATGATTGGTCACCTATAAACATGTACAAGGAAAAAATTACACCTAACTATAAAATTCCACTATTGGCTAATGTATTTTCCTTTTTTATTTAAATAAGAATGAAAACTTGTTAGACTATTGAACAATAAACATAAAAATCTAACTAATAACAATGTAATGAGAAGGGTATTAATTCCCTAAACTCTTTTGGCTAAGCCATGTGGTCATAGTCTTGAGTAACTATAATCTATACAAAGGACAAGTGCTAAAAGGTGCTAAGTGACTACTAGGTTGAACATGAGGGAATAATTAAGAATTACAAATAAATATTTTTGCCAAAGAAGTTAATTCAAATAATTAGAAAGAGTATTGTTTAAAATTAAATTCACTTCATGGGTAAGGGGGTATTTGCATAGATATTTGTGCTAGGAAGAATTAATAGGTTGCATATGTTAATTATTCCATGGTTGCATAGATTTCACACATGTTGGCCATAGATTACTAGACTCCTCATGATGGGTTTGGCTCATCTAATCGGGTAGCACGAGGAATGGCTTCCTGGAAGGGTGGAATTCATTCGAGTGATGCTCTCTCTCTCTCTTCCTCTTCATATTATGGAGAAGGGATGGAAGTGTTAGCATATTACATTGATAATGATGGTTAACGATAGCAGAGGTGTATAGTTTAACTATCTTCGCCAACCGCTCTTTCCTTGTTATAAAGGTGAATACTATATAGTGAATAAACCATTATGTTTTATGTGCTTCATATAGTATTAGAGCAAGGTATATGCAAAAAATATGTGACACAAAAAAGATGCCACTTTCTTTTTATGCCTTAAATGAGCAATTAAGCAAGCACCAAATTTTGCGCTTGCCAAATGGTTTGGATGATCAAGCCTAAGGCTTGGTCATTCCAAACCAAATTCGGTGAGTGTTAAATTTGTCAATTTGACACTCACCAAATGTGAATTATGTCACTTTTTTGCTCCTCTCTCTCTCTCTCTCTCTCTCTCTCTCTCTCTCTCTCTCTCATCTCTCTCCCACCCTACCTTCTCTCTCTCTACTTATATCTATCTAACCTATCCCTCTTTACCTCTCCCTCCCTCATATCTCTCTCTATCTCACCTCTCTCTCTCCCTTCCTACCTCTCCCTCCTCCTCTCCTTAGCTCTCCCTCTCTCTACCTATCTATCCCTCCATCACTCCATACCACTCTCTCTATCTCTTTATACTTCTCTCTATCTCACCTATCCCTCTCTACCTCTCCCTTTTTCCCTCCTTCACCCTCTCTCTATATCTTTGTCTTTCTCTCATTCCCTCTCTACTCTCTCTCTCACAACTCTCTCCATATCTCTCTCTCTTCTATTTATCTCACCTATCCCTCTTTACCTCTCCCTCCACCCTCTCTCTCTCACCTTCACTCTATCTCTATGTTTCTCTCTATCTCACCTCTTTCGCACCTCTCTCCTTCCCTCTCTACTCTCTATCTCCCGTCTCCCTCTCTTTACCTACCTCTCTCTCTCCATCCCTACCTCTCCCTCCATCTCTCATTCCCTACCACTCTCTCTCTACCTACCTCTCTACCTCTATCTCCCCTCTGCCTCCATCACTCCCTACAAATCTCTCTCTCTATCTTTATCTCCCTCCTCCCTCCATCCCCCCTCTCTCTACCTACTGTTTCCTCTCTCTCTCATTTGGCTCTAACATTCTAAAAATACATTTTTATTTGGCTAGCGCCAAATTTGGCACTTGCCAAATGATTTACATTGAGAAATACCAACCCAAAGGGTTGGACAACCATTTCATGCCAAAGACATGTTTTTTGAAAAGGTAAAAAAAAATCACACATTTTGGCCATGCTCTCCATTAGGTTTACATGTGTTTCAATGAAAATTTATAAAATACCACAATGATGTTAAGCTCTCTCTTAGCTATCTAACCATGTATTTTTTTCATGTTTTTATTATGTTAAGGTTTTCATCTTTAATTTCTTTTGTTAGTGTGTTTGTTTTTTGTTAAAACCCAACATGTGGTATTTGAGTATAATTTTTTACTTGTTCATCAAATTTTGAAACAAATTACATTTGTAGAAACTAGACTCCATTCTACATGTATTGAAAAATAAAATTCATTTTTTATTAGTTTTCAAAAAGTTTAGTGGGGAGCACACCAAAATTTCTATTTTTTCAGGATGTGTCCACTTCAAAAATTAGTAAAAAATCATATATTCATTAAAAACTTAGCCAAAAAAATCCGGCATAACTACATGGTATTAGCTAATTTCTCACCCAAGTGATTTTTGAAATTCTAAAAAAAAATTAACACTTTAGGGGGAGCACACCAAATGCTATGTTATGTTTTTTTGAAAAAATAGGACCACTTTGTGTGCTCCCCCTTTTTGAAACCTTTAATCTTCACCATTTTCAAAAAAATGGTATTTTAAAAAGTATATTTGAAGCACTACAACTCGTGTTCTTGTTGCATCTTTAAATTTTGAGCGTAACTATCTTCATTTTCTCATTGAATATCAAACTTTGTTGATTTCAAAAAAAAGTGGCATCTTAAGATCTCTTTTTATAACACATCTTGGTGCACTTACCCTTGAACATTATTTTATCATGTTCATGTAGAGTTTAAAAGAGATTCAAATGGAGATTCTATTGGCATGAGAAAATATGATGTGTTAAGGGTGATGGATAAACAAATATAGGTATCTATATGGTTTGGATTTTTTGCACCATGAATGTTGGATACCCTTAGAGGAATGAAGTCAAACACATCACTCTAAGGCTTGGATCTTGCATGAATTAGCTTGACTGATTGATGCTTGAATGCTTGAAACCCACATCACAATGTTAGCTCCAAAACATGACATGAACACACATGAATTTTGACATGATTATATGATCTTGATTGTTGTTGTAGATGACCAATAATGCTGCTCTTGAATGCTCTTGACAATAATATCTACTCTTGTGAAAGTTTCCTTAATGCTAAATAATTCTCCTTAGATTTGAATTGATAAAATAACTATGTAATTATAGGTGTTTATCTAATTTCCCAAAAATTAGATTCCAACAGCCGACACTTGAAACTTGAATTTGAATCACTAAAATGACACCAAAAACATATTAAAAATTGGGTCCTAGGACTTAAAGGGGACTCATTTTCCCTTGGGAAAATGGGTCCTAGGACCTAAGTCCAAGACACTCAATTTCCAAGGTGATTTAATTAATGTTGAAAATTGTTTAATAAAGGTTTCCCTTTTGAAAAACAAGAATAATAAAGCTTTGGAATACATGATTTGGTCAATTAGAAGCTTAATTAAGTCTAATTAATAAAGGGGATGCAAACATAGTGTGAAATTGTAAAGGTATACAATTTCCTACACTATATTAAGCCCCCACTTTAGTGAGAGTATGAACTTACACTCAGAATCACACTAAAGTAGAAAAATAAGTCAAGCTTAAAGGGGACCCATTCTCCCTTGGGTGAATGGGTCCTAGGACCTAAGTCCTAGACACTCAATTTCCAAGGTGATTTAATTAATGTTGGAAATTGTTTAATATAGGTTTCCCTTTCAGAAAATGGGAATAATAAGGCTTTGGAATGCACAATTTGGTCAATTAGAGGCTTCATTAAGTCCAATTCATTAAGGGGATGCAAACATAATGTGAAATTAAAGGTATATAATTTTCTACACTACATCTAGGAGGATGGAGATTGATTGAGGTATACATTTTATTATTTTTATTATCTTATGTTGTTTTCTTCATTCATTTTTCCAAACTTCAATAATAAACTAAAGATAAAAAGTATTTAAAATTTTGTGTTGACTAGTTCAATGCCCTAAATTAGTAAATATAAAATAATTCTACCTGCTCAATAATCTAGCTATGAAGAAAATACATAGAAGGGGTAATCCTAGAGCGCAATGTCGTCCCATCCACCGCTGCTGGCTGCTACTATGGTTTTCTGTGATCGTGATGGTCGTGAGTTTTGTCTCTAATCATTTTGTTGGGATTTGGAACACTCCATTCGCGGATGTGGTTCGGTGTTGTTCGAAGCTGAATGGGGGGTGCTCATCTGGTGGGTTGAAGGGATATGTTTTTCATCCACTGCAATGCACAAGTGGGGTGCAACTTGGATGGGCGTCCACTCCAAAGGGGGATTTGATTTTGGAGGTGAGGTGCAGGAAGAGCTTGGGGAAAAGGGTAAGGATTCAGGAGAAAATAATGCACCCAGATTTTTATGAAGCACAGTTGTATCCCCCTTGGTTTCTTTAGTTGGGGATATTGCAGTTGAAGTTTTTGAGAATGTCAAGTATTTTGAAGAGCTAGGTTTGATAGGGCGTTTCAGGGGTTTTTGGCCTTGTCTTGTTGAACTGCATCGTTAGATCATTAAAACCTAGCAACCTATTTTAGACTATGAATTTTAGATTAACCCCAATACAAGGGGATTTTTTGTGGTGGTGTTTGATAATGTGAAGGACAGGAATGCTATTCTTTGCGATTATCAATGGAGTTGGGAAGACAAGCATCTGTTAATGTTGAAGTTGTGGCACCTTTCCTTTTTTCCTACCACCGAATATTTCGATTTGGATCCATCATGGGTGAGACTATTGAATCTTCCTTTACACTTTTGGTTTAAGTCATGCTTTAAAGCCATTGGAAACTCACTAGGGAAATTTTTGGGCATTGATGAGGGTTCTCTTAATTTTTTGTACAATACTTATGTGGGGATATTGGTGGAAATGGATATCTCAAAATCCCTCCTTGCAAAGGTAAACTTGAAATTTACTAGTGGAGATTGGAAGAAAATGCTAGACTATGAAGGGCTACCTTTTCATTGTAGAAGATGCTTTAACACTAGTCATGTTGTTGATCAGTGTTCCAAATGAAAAAGGGTTAATCATGCAACTTGGTGGAAAGAGGTCTCTCCTCAGCACTATGCAGTGGAGCAAGAGAGTATGGATGGTAAAACTAATGTTGAGGCACCATTGAAAACAATAACCAGCAAAGTGTCCTCACAGAAGCTTGATGAATAGACAATGGGTTTAGGTGAGAAATGTAATGTCCTAAAAGAGGCTCATCCAATGGGAATAGGTGAGCAATGTATGTCCCAAAAGAGGCTGTGGGCAAATGTTATGAGTGTGTGAGCATGGCATCATCTAAAGGAGGGAGCATTCTAGATGAGCATTTGGGTGAGCCCACTTGGACAGATGATCAAAAGGAAATTTGGCATAAGGTCCAAAGGAAAAATAAGAAAAGGAGGGAAGTCGCCTTCAACATGCATCTTCGCTCACACGGCAAAGGAAAAAAGTAACAAAAGCTTTATTGCAGATTTTTGTAATGTATGTAAACTTTTTATGTGTCTAGGGGTTTAAGGTGGTAGAATTGTGGTAGGGGGAAGTGGTGGTTGTGGGAGCTTTGAAGGTTATCATGGATTTTAGTGGTCTATTATTTTTTACCTATGTTGCTTTTTTCTGGAAGTTAATGATGAATGTAATGCTTTTGAGAGATTAATAAAAAAGATTTGCAGGGTGTCCCTGCCTTTACCGATCAAAAAAAATATAACTGTGAAAAATTAAAGCACTAACATAGACAAAGGAAGAGATAAATTAGCATATTATTTAGGAAAATTTAAATTGTATGGATGGAAAGATGAGATCATTGTATCTTAATCTAATGTGTTGCCAAACATGTTGCTTAAAATACTATTTGTAGGACTAAAAGAAGGGTTGGTATCACCTTGGTATTTTTTGAGTTGTTGGTTAGGCTATTGTTGGTTCCACTAATCATGCACAAATATGTGTAATCGTGATTAAAGGATATGTATGAGTTATATTACAATATTTTGAGGGAGAATATAAACACAAAATTAAAAGTATTCAAGGTTGAAGAATAAAAAACAAAGAAAGAGGAAGTATAAATATATAGAAAGATAGAAGATGAGTAGGCTAAAAATTAAGTTGAGAAATTATGATAAGAGGAGTTGATGCTCAAAAAATAAGAGATTGAATTATCCAATACTCTAGTAAAGTGATAATCACATTTTTAAAGTCACAATAAATATCAATGCCATTGAATAATTATTTGAAGAGCATTATAAATTAAGTACATCTGCATATACTTTAGTAGAAACATCTATATATTGGTTTGATTGGTAAATATTGTGTCTTGTATCATTAATAATTAATTATAATATGTTCAAGAGGTCCAATTGGGTTACAAAGTGAAAGAAAAAAAAATTTCACTCTATAGTTTAGGACATAGAACAAGTTTTCTTCACTTTTCATTCAAGGAAACCCTAGAGATCTCAATCCAAGGATGGAATAAGGGAAAGAGATATACAATAGGGGTGTCCTAGTGTATGATTAATGACTAAAACGGGTTTAACCACCAAGCTAGGGCTTAGAATGACAAGAAACATGCAAGACCTAACGTCAAAACCTAATGATATGCAAAACTTCACTCAATAACCTAGAAATGAATGCAAATTGGAACAGTAAACTAGAAAAGTATAGAGGGGCACTTGGAAACCTATAGCAGCTTGATTGAAGACCTGAAATGTTGAAAATGTTGAATTTAATGCACATTGGAACTCATACGCTAGGCTAGGTGATTTACTCCCAGATTAGGGTTTCTTTGAAGGAACAAAAATCTGGAAGAGACAAGTTTGGAACACCTGAAAACTAGAAAATCCACCATACTGGGACTCATACACCAGAAGTGGCATATCAATCCTACTTGGCCTTTTTGGAAAGTCAAAGTTTGAATATGCTCTTCAACCTCTACTTTGTCTTCTCAACCTGATTTCTAGATTTGAATTGTTGAATTATGCTCTATAGATGTCTTTAAATGATCTTTTAAACAAGGTAGCAACTTGGAAAACTTTACAACTTTAACAAATTCTTTCCAATCTTGCTCTTCAATATGTCTTCAACCTAGATCTACAAATCACACACTAAAGAGAGGGGAAAATGTTGTTTTCTTAGTGGAAAGGGATTTTCCTTGGTCAAACCCCGTTTTGGTAATCAAACCTTGTAATGAAATCAAATGGAAAGTATGAATGATAAATGAATAAAATGATATGTTGCAACTCACCAAACCCTAGAAATAAAATATTGCAAACATGTATGAGATGGCTCCAATGGATGTGGATCTTGAATCTTGCTTGAATGTTGTAGATCTTGATTTGAATGCTTGCTTGAATCATGAAACCCTACATCACAAATGTTATCTCAAAAACAAACATGATGCATGATGACTTTGACATGATGCTTGATACTTGAATAATGCTCCAAAATGCTTGATAATTAGCTCTTGAAGGATCTTGAATTCTCTTGTAAACTCTTGAATGCTCTTGTAAACTCTAATTTTCTATAATGCATGAATACTCAAGTTTCTAGATCACTTGATTGCTTGTTAGGAGAAAAATGAGTGAAATAACCTTGTATTTATACTTGTTTATGCCAAATTTCTCAAAATTACAACACTACAAGCTGACATCAGATCTAGGAGAATAAAATCCTGCTAAGAATTTGAATTTAATTTAGGTTTAATCCACAAAGGACTCATATGCCAGAAGTGGTGTATGAGTCCCATTAGGCTAGGCTTTGGGACACATTTTTTAAGAAATGCTTAAAAAAATGTGAAATCAGGATCGGGGCCCCAAAACATAGGTGGGACTCATACGCCCAAGGTGGCGTATGAGTCCCAAATCACTAAATCTGGGCCATACAATCCAAAAATATTAATTTATGATTGGTCATTACATATGTGTCAGGATTATCCTCAGAAAGATGCATTAATTAAGGCTTGTGGATGCAAAATAAGGCCAAATAAGGCATAAAGAAGCCCAATTAATTAATGAAAACCCTAGATTAGTATGAAAGTGTCAAAAAAAACTTTACAACACCCTAAATAAGGCACGATTAGGTTCATTTATTTCACAAGGGCCCAAAAAAGTGTCAAAATGTAACAGACAACATTTTTTGACACTACATTTAGCCCCCACTTTAGTGAGAGGAGGAACTTTCTTCAAGCTCACACTAAAGTAGATGAGACATGCATCAAGAGGGTTCCAAATGTACCAAAGCTAGTAAGATAGGATGGCAATAATCAAGGGGGTTGTGCAAGCCCCCAGAAACAATATCATATGGAAAACCAACATAGGCACAAAAGAATACACATGAAAAGGATATAAGGAGCAATAACAAGGTACAAGCATTCACTACCAAAGACATAAAGAAAAATAAAAATAAAATAAAAGGGGGTGGATCAAGCTTCAATCGTTTGACCTGCATGTTGTGGATCAGATCTAAGTTGTTTGTCTGAAAAATGCATGCTCGCTATGAGGCAATGGAACTTCAGGTTGTCTGTTGGGTGAGTATCCAAAAGGGTGAGACACATATGCACACAATCGGTATGCACTCACACAGACAGGCAAGAGGCTATGGGAAATTCATGCCTAATTTTGGCTTCCCGTTCAACCAAACCAAAGTTATACCTCCTAATAAATTTAATAAGGTGCCACACAACAAAGAACTTCAAGCTTCATAAGGCAAGAAAAGCCTCGTATGCTTGAAACTCATAAACAAACAAGATGGCACCATAAGAAAGCAAAGTTTATTATGCAAGGTGGCCATATAACCAAAATTGTAATGTAAGGTGTGTTCAAAGAAGTTTTGCTTAGTTCATGTAAGGTCTTACCTTAGGGAACATTGTGCCTAATGTCTCCAAGAGAGGACCAATCAAATAATAGAAGATTCACAACTTAGGGGATGCAATGCATTGCATCAAGCCACTAAGAGGAATATAATATGCTAAGAGAGATCACACTCTTGAGGGGCATCACACCCAATGTCGCCGCAAAAATGAAAGACGCATCGCATGAAGTAAGAAAACTACACAATGAAACATGAGAAATGTAAAAAGAATATGTATGCCCACACTTTAAAGAAATTTCTAAACACCATGATGTGAGCAATTACTTTAAAGTAGTAAATGATAAATGCTTACAATAAATAAGATATGAGAGCTAACTTAGAAAGTCCTATGCCAAGTCATATGTTTCCAAATAAAGTTATTTCATGAAAAGGAAAAGAGGGGTTGCCCCCAAAATGAAACTCCAAACACATGAGGGATCCATGGATTTGGGGTCAGTATGTTCTTGCTAAAATATTTTTTAGAGAGCTCAGGACTGTGATCATTCCCCAAATACTCATAGAACTAGAAGAATGACACAAAGAGAGCAAAAACAAAGAAAAATCTTTTTGGGTCAACATGGAATCTGAGACATGAATGTATCGACACGTTGCGTCATCCCCAAAAGGAAAACACAAGACAAATGAAAACAAAATATAAAGGAAAATCTTTTGGGTCAACATGGAAGAGACATGAATGTCTCGACGCCTTGTGTCATCCACAAAAGGAAAACACAAGACAAAGAAAAGATAAAAGAAAGGATTTTGGGTCAACATGGGAGAGACATGAATGTCTTGACTCCTTGCATCATCCTCAAAAGGAAAACACAAAACAAATAAAAGATTTAAAAAAAAATACGACATAAAGAAGAATGTAGGCACAAATAGAGGAATGTCACAAAGAGAGAGATAAACATCAAATAGAATAGCATGGGGGATCACATTACGAACATATAATAACATAAAAGAAACATGAAAAAGCAAACAAAGAAGAAGACTAGTAAGGAAAATGGAAGTCAACCTGTAGTGCCCCTCCATGATTTACTTTTTCATGATGTTTAATAAATGTTGTTTTGGGTTCTTTAGTTTCTTGGTTAATTACTTTTCTTAGTTAAAAATCTAGAAATATTTTGCATGCAGCACTAGCATAACTGCAAACAAATTGGCAAACAAAAACTTGTTGTTTTTGTGGGATTTTTGAGACTTAATTAGATTTTTTGGTTTTGGAATCATCGGACTGTTTTGGCAACATTCTATCCTTTTTGTTTATATTCAATATTAAAAGATAATAGACTCGAAGATACCAGGGGAGGCATTCATTCTTGATTTGTAACTGACCAAGAAAGAAAATATGGGTAGTTACTTAATATTGGGATTTTATTCAAATCGGGGAGGGCAGACGGTTTTGTTTTTTCATGCATTCTTGTTTCAATTTTCGCATATCTATTCACCGCCATGCTCCACAGTATGTGACATGGAAATTCAGCCTCATTCTTCATGGGAAGGATCGCATGAAGAAGTTTAGAAACCCTCGAGCAGTATAGTTTAGATTCGAGCTTCAGTAATGAGTCTTTCTTATTTTCATTTGTTATTTCGTTGTAGCCTATATTCATATATGATACATAGGCATCGCAAGTTTTTCTAGCATCTAGGTTTAGGGTGTCCCAAAGATAGCCAATGCAGATATGAAGGTCAACCAACCATGCTTAATGATCAACTATATTTGTAAAGCAATAAAGGTTACTGATGTGTGAAGTATGGCAGCTCTCATTCGCTACACTGCATGACTGCATGTGCCTAGAACACCTCGCACGCCTGGTCTATCTGCCCGCATTTCGCTTAATGCCATTTTTCATTCTAGAGCATAGTAATCTTTAAATACAATGTAGGCTTTTAGTTTACTCGTCCTGTAAACGGATTCTCCTCTATCGTTTAGCTTTGCTCGATGGTTGTTCTTTTCAGTCGTGGCTCACTCCTTGTTGAATAAGCTTTTATTTTGACAATCAATCTATTCCCTCACATTGAATCTTCACTTAAGGCACTTGGTCATGAGTTCATGAAGAATATATGAGTTGGAGCTGATTCATTCATTCCATAGTAAAATTTATCACCTTTAGGTTGTTATTCATTCACCACAATGGTTGTCAAGGTATTCGCCCATTTGTACAATAGAAAATTGCGTTGTTTGAATGGAATCAAATCAATGGTGGCTTTCTATTTAAAAGATCTCTTTCTTTACTTCCATGCAATAAAACCAGTCATTTCTTTATAATTCAATTGTGAAGTCATTATGAATTGACACTCCATTAGGCCACACATATATCCTACGCCTTTTGTCAAACAGTCCCTGTACCTTGACTTTGCTTACTCATTCTGCATACATGTCTATTAGGGTAGTTGTATCTTCACATCTGATGAAACTCCTCTGTGCAGTGATGGATGTCTATAATCGGTTCCAAGCTCCCATGTTCGCACAAGCAGGGAGGACTTTGGCGAAGAATTTGGTTGTACGCCTACCAATTCCATTGCTTGAAAGCTTCTAGGCTCTTCAACATAGTCTATCAGCGCCCAATCTACTGTCTTTGTAATCTAGTCCATCACATGTAGTCGTCTCTCATTCTGAATCAAGGATTCTTTTAAATGGTCATGTCAGATATCCTTTCAAGGTATTCTTCTGCTTGTTTCTAAATCTCTATCTTAATCAACTTTTGAATGAATATATTCCTTTTGATGAAATTCCATCTCGATATTTGCAAATGGAAACTACGTCCCTGTTAAAACAATCTATGATCGGTCTCTTTGGGAGTAAGCAGTGTCGCCTTTGATGAAGTATCATTCCAATAAACTTTCCTTGCTTAATTTCTTTTTAATGCCCTATTTGTGACCAGTAGAGGTTACTAGGATAGCATGTTAAAAGAGACTAGATGTTTATTTTCGAAGTTCCTCAGTTATAAGCAGGTATGGTCTAATCGAGTCAAATTATTGCATGAGATTGTGCCCTCCTTCGAAGTTCCTAGTTTAGTTAAATTCTTATGTCTTAGGTATGTTGGTGGCATAAACCCACCTCCTTTAAAATGACCTTGAATGTAACCGAAAGCTATTTTGTGTGGTTAGTTTCATATTAAGAAATATTTATGGAATTCCTCAAATTATTTCATAGGGAAACCTTATTTAGATAGACCTTATGAATGCAATTCCTTATAAAGCCATGAATATCCTAAATTGAATGAGATCTTTAATTCGTTATGGAGTATAATTTAATATGATTTCTTCTTAGGGTAGCTGCGTAATTAAAATTTTAATCTAGTCCATCTCATTTTAAGAATATGGGAAAATTTATATATAAAGGATAAAAGAGAATCATTCTTCTAAATCATTTTTATTCGAATGATTAATGTCTCATAGTTAGCGATTTTATTTATGATGTTGTTGCCTTGAATGATTCCATTATTATTTACTTTATATTATTTTATCTTCATAGGATGATAATGGCCATTTCATAATAATCGGAGTATTATTAAATATGAATGTCTGACATGCTATGATTGATTAATGTGAATTTATTTAAGAAGAAATATAAGTAACATAGGTTCTCTCTAACTAAGAAGTAAAGCTTGTTTGTCTACGAAGGAAATTTGAGTCTTATGCTTAGATTTTATAGGATAATGTTTTTCCTTGAATCTTATAGATATCTTGATAGTTGAAATTGAATTTAGTTGGCGAAGACCCCAATATATATTTCCACAACTTCACCATTTTGGTATCTTGAGCAAGCACTTTATCTTTGGTTTACTTAATATTATTAAATATCTCTCAATTCCAACTAATCTAGTTGTATTTTATTGATTCAAAGTTAGTGTGGCATTACATGTTTGATTGTTGAGTTAGGTGATTATGTAATTGTTAAAAGTGAAGGGTTGGGGTAACCTAATTTTTGAAAAGATAATTTTTCCTTGAGATTAGTTGATTTTCTTGAGATAGGCGAATTAAAAATAAATAGAAAAGAAAAGGTTAAGGTATTATTTAATAAAGTAGTTTTAATTTGTTAGCCTTGGGTAAGTGATCATTACGTAGTGTATTCAATTAAGGGAATTAGTTATTTCTTAAATAGGTGATTCAGAGAAAATGGGAAAATTAGTTATAATTTGTTGGAAGATTCTTTAGGCCTTTTATATAAGTAATATATTTGTATGTTAGTATAGATGAGTGTATGAATTAAGAAATTATATAGATAGTGAAATAAGGGAATAAATAGGGAAAATTTGGTTTATTTATATTTCGATAAATGAAGGGGTTTGATTAAATAAATGAATTAGATTAAATCTAAGAATGTTGGTTTCATTCACAATTATTTTAAATTAGTTGTGAATTATTGTGTGAGTGGCCTTTTACGTTAAGTTAGTGGTTAGTAATGAGATTTAGAAATGTGAGAATAATGTCTCCCATGGGCATTTGTTTTAGTTTTTTTGTTGTTGATATAATTGTTTTAAGTGTTTGGATTAAGAGGTTAAGTCATTGAGTAAAATAAAAGTGGGGTGATGTTTATTTATGGAGTTGTTCATGATTGCTTGTTTTCTTGTGAGGTTGCTTTAAATAGTGTATTTCATAGTTGCAATGTTTGATTGTTTCCTTGTGATGAATCATGTGTGTGATTTGGAATTTAAGTTGATTTTGATTTTGTGGTTGATTTTGTATTAAGGTGATTTTGGTCATTGTTTTATGAAGGGAGCTTATTTATGCCAAATGGTTATTGAGAGACTTCCAGAGGTTTGGGGAAAATGGCTTAAATTTTGGTTTCACATTTTTGGTCTTTTTGAAGATGGATTGATTTTGTACTTAGATTGTGTTCATGAGGGTATTTAGCCTTGCACTATCTACTCATGATTATGGTTAGAAAATTTGTAAGCGAGGTGGTTCATGGGGTGATTCCACAATACTGGTTTACAATTTTTGGCCAAATTGGACACTGGACTAATTTTTTCTAACTAAATCTTCACTTTCAGACACCTATAGTGGCTAAATCGTGAGGAATATGAAGATGATGCAAACTAATGATTTGTAAAATTTTGTCTGTAGATTCTAAATATTTAAAAAAAAAAAATTGGAATCAATTACACTTCTTTTTTCATCTCCTTCAAAAATTAGTTTTTTAGTAAACACCATTTTTTAGTGATGCTCACTGTATAACACATAACATTTTTTCCATGAAGGATAAAATTCTAATATTTTTGAATTTAGATTTGTAACTATGATATCTAGTGCTTCCAATTGGTTTCATAGTGTTTTATTGAATATTTTTTCCTTAATCAAGTTTTGAAGTCAAACCAATTACAATTCAGACATAGGCGAACCGTATAACACAACTTTTTTTAATGTATCGAAATTCAATTTTATTTTATTTTCTTGGATCAAGGACTTTAATATCTAGTGCACTCATATTTTTCAAAAAAAAATTATAATATTCTATTTTTCCACATGTGTAGAACAGAGAGCTTGATTTTCGGTGAAAAACCTACATTCGCACAAAATAAAAAATAAATATAATAATAAAATTTAATTTAATTAAAATTATACTTTTTTGGAAGCTTATAATAAGGACTACATACCTGGCTTATAATAAGGGGGTTAGTTTGTAGCCTTTATGGAAATTGTTGTGTTTGATGCCAGATGATATTGCCTGGCTTTTCCTTTGTATTTTTCTTTTTATATATTAATATATTTTATATAGGTGTTTTTCCTTTTGCCAAAAAAAAAAAAGGACTACATACTTACAAAAAATAAATTTTAAATGAATTCATTTGATCCCCCAAAAGGTAAATCAAAAGTGGTTTTTTATCAGCATTTTGATAGGTGTAAAGGAGACTCCATTATAGGTATGGTTTAAAACTAACGGGGTTTTATCCAAGGGGGCTTGGTCTAAGATGGTTTGATCAAACCCTCTTCAATTGGAATCCTTTAAATGGAAATTTTCAAGGCTTAAATCATTATATTTTCTAAAAATATGTGATTTCAACAAAAATAAAGATCTCCTAGAAAGTGTAAACCACTATTGTGGCAACACCCCATGCCATGCTCGGGTAATGTGATTCTTGTGGCATGTTTCAGTGTGCAAGATGGGTTACCTGGTTGGATATTTTTGGGTCTTCTAGTTGTTAGTAGGGGGAGTGGCTCTCTATGGGGGTCCAACACATAGAGTGGCGGCCAAGGTAACTCATTGAGAGTTTAATCAATGATAATCTAAAATGAATTAGGGGTTGGGTAGTTTTTACCTTAATCAAGATAACGCCTCACTCATGGCTCAAGTGCTTATTTAGGCTTGAGATGAGTGGGAAGGCCTGGAAAGGCAAGATCAACTACCTTGTTCTTTTGGAAGGTATGTTGATCCTGCATGAGTTTGTATCGGGGTCCAGTGACCAGTAGAGGTGGTCCAGGGTAACCCAGGATGGGGGTTCGGTAGCCTAGGAAGGTTACGCCAGGGTAACCCATAGCAATCTATGTGATGGCACTCCTCCCTATGGCAATCTAGCATACCCTTGTCTTGTGTTCCCTTTGTTGTTTGCATACCTCTAGAAGTGGTGTCATTGTTATGAGATGTTTGTGGTATTTGTATGTTGGAGTCATGTTAGCCCTTTTATGTCGTGCTACTGTCTTCATGTTAGCCCTTATATTTCGATAAATGAAGGGGTTTGATTAAATAAATGAATTAGATTAAATCTAAGAATGTTGGTTTCATTTGCAATTATTTTAAATTAGTTGTGAATTATTGTGTGAGTGGCCTTTTATGTGAAGTTAGTGGTTAGTAATGAGATTTAGAAATGTGAGAGTTATGTCTCCCATGGGCATTTGTTTTAGTTTTTTTGTTGTTGATATAATTGTTTTAAGTGTTTGGATTAAGAGGTTAAGTCATTGAGTAAAATAAAAGTGGGGTGATGTTTATTTATGGAGTTGTTCATGATTGCTTGTTTTCTTGTGAGGTTGCTTTAAATAGTGTATTTCATAGTTGCAATGTTTGATTGTTTTCTTGTGATGAATCATGTGTGTGATTTGGAATTTAAGCTAATTTTGATTTTGTGGTTGATTTTGGTCATTGTTTTATGAAGGAAGCCTATTTATGCCAAATGGTTATTGAGAGACTTCCAGAGGTTTGGGGGAAATGGCTTAAATTTTGGTTTCACATTTTTGGTCTTTTTGAAGATGGATTGATTTTGTACTTAGATTGTGTTCATGAGGGTATTTAGCCTTGCACTATCTACTCATGATTATGGTTAGAAAATTTGTAAGTGAGGTGGTTCATGGGGTGATTCCACAATACTGGTTTACAATTTTTGGCCAAATTGGACACTAAACTAATTTTTTCTAACTAAATCTTCACTTTCAGACACCTATAGTGGCTAAACCATGAGGAATATGAAGATGATGCAAACTAATGATTTGTGAAATTTTGTCTGTAGATTCTAAATATTTTTTTTAAAAAAGATTGGAATCAAATTACACTTCTTTTTTCATCTCCTTCAAAAATTAGTTTTTTTTAGTAAACACCATTTTTTAGTGATGCTCACTGTATAACACAACATTTTTTCCATGAAGGATAAAATTCTAATATTTTTGAATTTAGATTTGCAACTATGATATCTAGTGCTTCCAATTGGTTTCATAGTGTTTTATTGAATATTTTTTCCTTAATCAAGTTTTGAAGTCAAACCAATTACAATTCACACATAGGCGGACCGTATAACACAACTTTTTTTAATGTATCAAAATTCAATTTTATTTTTTTTGTTGGATCAAGGACTTTAATATCTAGTGCACTCATATTTTTCAAAAAAAAATTATAATATTCTATTTTTCCACATGTGTAGAACAGAGAGCTTGATTTTCGGTGAAAAACCTACATTCACACGAAATAAAAAATAAATATAATAATAAAATTTAATTTAATTAAAATTATACTTTTTTGGAAGCTTATAATAAGGACTACATACCTGGCTTATAATAAGGGGGTTAGTTTGTAGCCTTTATGGAAATTGTTGTGTTTGATGCCAGATGATATTGCCTGGCTTTTCCTTTGTATTTTTCTTTTTATATATTAATATATTTTATATAGGTGTTTTTCCTTTTGCCAAAAAAAAAAATGACTACATACTTACAAAAAATAAATTTTAAATGAATTCATTTGATCCCCCAAAAGGTAAATCAAAAGTGGTTTTTTATCAGCATTTTGATAGGTGTAAAGGAGACTCCATTATAGGTATGGTTTAAAACTAACAGGGTTTTATCCAAGGGGGCTTGGTCTAAGATGGTTTGATCAAACCCTCTTCAATTGGAATCCTTTAAATGGAAATTTTCAAGGCTTAAATCATTATATTTTCTAAAAATATGTGATTTCAGCAAAAATCAAGATCTCCCAGAAAGTGTAAACCACTATTGTGGCAACACCCCATGCCATGCTCGGGTAATGTGATTCTTGTGGCATGTTTCAGTGTGCAAGATGGTTTACCTGGTTGGATATTTTTGGGTCTTCTAGTTGTTAGTAGGGGGAGTGGCTCTCTATGGGGGTCCAATGCACAAAGTGGCAGCCAAGGTAACTCATTGAGAGTTTAATCAATGATAATCTAAAATGAATTAGGGGTTGGGTAGTTTTCACCTTAATCAAGATAACGCCTCACTCATGGCTCAAGTGCTTATTTAGGCTTGAGATGAGTGGGAAGGCCTGGAAAGGCAAGATCAACTACCTTGTTCTTTTGGAAGGTATGTTGATCCTACATGAGTTTGTATGGGGGTCCAGTGGCCAGTAGAGGTGGTCCAGGGTAACCCAGGATGGGGGTCCGGTAGCCTAGGAAGGTTACATCAGGGTAACCCATAGCAATCTATGTGATGGCACTCCTCCCTATGGAAATCTAGCATACCCTTGTCTTGTGTTCTCTTTGTTGTTTGCGTACCTCTAGAAGTGGTGTCATTGTTATGAGTTGTTTGTGGTATTTATATGTTGGAGTCATGTTAGCCCTTTTATGTCGTGCTATTGTCTTCTTGTTTGCTTTGGTGGTGGGACCTTATTGTCATCTCCTAGCACAGGGGGGTGGACCTTAGGGTTCGACATGGTTGGGTGGAACATGCTATGCGCTCCAATAGGTTTCCAATTGATGTTCATGAGCATGGATGTGATACCTGATGTAGAGTTTCCAGATCTTGTACCAAACTTGAGTTAGCATTGATGTTTGTAATGTAATCATTTCAGTTGTATCGTATCATGTATTTGATGTATCCTTCTCATTGTTATAAGGGAAGTTGGATGTAAACATGTAAACAGTGTAATGATCTACCCATTGTATGGGAAGTTGTATATGTATTCATTGGTTCATACTCTATGCTCTTGAATGGTGTTGTATCTATGGATATATGTATATATATGTAATTCTTTTAATGCAGTCATGATACCCTAAAGGACATAGTTAGTGCATATGAGTGTGTAGTTTACATTTTATGTTATTGATAGTATGATCTATATGTTGATTTACCTAAAAAAAAAAATGTCATAAATTGTTAGTTTGTTGTGTTTTACTTTGGGGTTCCATGGCAGGGCATTACACAACCTATTAGCAGGTCGTTTGCATCTCAGTGCAAGACAAGAATGAGCCAAGGTAGGTGATGAGGAGGATCTCTTTGCATTTTGAAATGATTTGCAATAAACGTAAAGCATGTAATAGTGAGAATGTGATGATTCTACAACTATTACATGGCAAGGAGCGAAGAGACATAATTTAAGGGACTATTTCTATGATATCAAACTTTTTGAATATTTGTTTTAAAGCACGACACTCATCAGTACTATTTCCAAGAACTCTATAATATTGACAATGTGATGTGTTTGTATTTTTAGGATTTGGAGACCAATGTTATCTTATGGGTGGTAATGTAATTATTCCTTGGTTTAAAAGTATTTGTAAAGTTCTTTTAGTGGTAGTTGGTGGACAAGGGAATTTTAGTTTCTTTAGTTTGTAATGCCTTTGTCACTTGCTAGATTAACCAATTTCTCGAGTTGAATTTTGAGGACCTAAGACAATCCTATCATCCTTATCATCATTACGAGGTATTGGTTGTTCTTTAGGAAGGATAAAATTCATATCGGGGGGAGGATTTTGATATCCTAACCCTTTAGTATCTTCAATTGGTATTTGTTCTAAGAGTTGATGAATTTCATGTTCACTTGTTGTATCACATCCTTGTTTGCTTAAGATCATGAATCCTTTTCCATATGTCTCTTCTAGATTGATGGGAGTGTTTGTTACTTTATTAACATAGAATGGTTGAATGTTTTCTTGATTAAAGGAACTAGATTCGCCTATTGTAGGGAACTTAGGCTCATACTGTTTCTCAGTTTCAGGATGTAAAAGGACAAACATCTCAATTGGTGAGATGGTAGGGAGTGTTGTTTGTTGCATAGAAGGATAAAAGGATGCATTAGTCTCAAGGTTGTTAAGGAAATTGTTTAGTAAGTTTTTCATGGTATCATCATCTTCTCTAGAATGATGTCAACATCACAAGGAGGACATGCAGTAGGATTCGAGTGAGCATGAGTAAGTTCAATTTCATTAGGGTTATTTCCAAAGCACAACTTGACACATCCACTAAGGACTTTAGGGATATCCAAAGCTTACCAAAGCACATATCCATGATGAAATGTAATGCAATAACCTAGAATAAGATATTTAGATGCAAGTTGGAAATAAGGCAATGCTCGAAATGAATCAAATGAAGCTAGATGCAATGAAATGAAGAAAACAGAAACTCTACAAACTGAAACAAAAATATAATAACAACAAATTGAAGTGTGGAAATATAATTTTAAATGTTGGAAAATGTAGTTTAAAATCTGAAACGAGACTAAATCGCTAAGAGGGGTGTATGAGTCTCAATCAGGGTTTTTTTAGGGATTTAAATGTTGAATAACAATCACCACAAAATACCTAGAAATCAGGAAAGATCACTAGTGCTGGGAATAAATCGCCCAGAGGGGTGTATGAGTCCTAGTTTAGGGTTTTTGCAAAGATTTCAAAAAATTCTAAGTGAAAGTTATGCTTTTTGGTTTGTATGATGTCTAGGGTAAGTGCAATTATAGTTTTCATATGAAATTCAATGATGCAAGAGGAAAAAATGCAACCTGTATGCACTTTCACTAATGCAATACTTAGACACCCTAGAATGCCAATTAACTAATGCAAACCCTAATGCAAAGTTAATGCAAGCTAAATCTAGGACTATGATGCACTCCAAAACATAAATAAGATGTTCTAAATGCAGGTTCACCAAAATGAAAGATGGAAAATTATTGCTCTATATTTTAGGACATAGAACAACAAGTTTTCTTCACTTTTCATTCAAGGAAACCCTAGAGATCACAATCCAAGGATGGAATAAGGGAAAGAGATCTGCAATAGGGGTGTCCTAGGGTATGATTAATTACTAAAAGGGGGTTCACCACCAAGTTAGGGCTTGGAAAGACAAGAAACATGCAAGAACTAATGTCAAAACCTAATGATATGCAAAACTTCACTAAATGACCTACAAATGAATACAAATCATAACACTAAACTGGAAAAGTATAGAGGGGCACTTGGAAACCTGTAGCAGTTTGATTGAAGACCTGAAATGCTGAAAATACTAAATTTAATGCACATTGGGACTCATACGCTAGGTTGGGCGATTTAGTCCCATATTAGGGTTTATAGGTAGGAACAAAAATCTAGCAAAGACAAGTTTGGAACACCTGAAAACTAGAAAATCCACTATATTGGGACTCATATGCTAGAAGTGGCATATCAATCTTGATTTGCCTTTTTGGAAAGTCAAAGTCTAAATCTTCTCTTCAACCTCTACTCTGTCTTCTCAACCTGATTTTTGGATCTGAATTGTTGAATTCTACGAGTTGTAGATGTCTTTAAATGATCTTCTACACTAGGTGACAACTTGGACAACTTTGCAAATTTGACAACTTCTTTCCAATATTTCTCTTCAACATGTCTTCAACCTAGATCTACAAATCACACACTAAAGAGAGGGAAAAATGTTTTTTTGTTAGTGGAAAGGGGTTTGCCTTAGTCAATCCCCATTTTGGTAATCAAACCTTGTAATGAAATCAAATGGAAAGGAGGAATGATGAATGAACAAAATGATATGTTGTAACTCACCAAACCCTAGAAATAAAATGTTGCAAACATGTATGAGATGGCTCCAATGGATGTGGATCTTGAATCTTTTTTGAATGATGTAGATCTTGACTTGAACGCTTGCTTGAATCATGAAACCCTATATCACAAATGTTAGCTCAAAAACAAACATGATGCATGATGACTTTGGCATGATGCTTGATACTTGAATAATGCTTCAAAATGCTTGATAATCAACTCTTAAAGGCTATTGAATTCTCTTGTGAACTCTAATTTTCTATAATGCATGAATACTCAAGTTTCTAGGTCACTTGATTGCTTGTTAGGAGAAAAAATAGTGAAATAACCTTATATTTATACTTGTTTATGCCAAATTTCTCAAAATTACAACACTACAAGCCGACATCAGATCTAGGAGAATAAAATCCCACCAAGAATTTGAATTTAATTTAGGTTTAAGCCACATAGGACTCATACACCAGAAGTGGCATATGAGTCCCATTAGGCTAGGCTTTGGGACATATTTTTCAAGAAAAGCTTAATGTGAAATCATGATCGAGGCCCCAAAACTTAGGTGGGACTCATACGCCCAAGGTGGCATATGAATCCCAAATCACTAAATCTAGGCCATACAATCCAAAAACATTAATTTTTGATTGGTCATTACATATATGTTTGGATTATCCTCGAAAAGATGCATTAATTAAGGCTTGTGGATGCAAAATAAGGCCAAATAAGGCATAAAGAAGCCCAATTAATTAATGAAATCCCTAGATTAGTGTGAAAGTGTCATAAAACACTTTATAACACCCTAAGTAAGGTACAATTAGGTTCATTTAGTTCACAAGGGCTCAAACAAGTGTGAAAATGTAATGGACAACATTTTTCGACACTACATAAAGATATGTCAAATGACCACCTTGATATCCTTAATTATTAAATTATGCATTATTATAATACATGGCAACACCATGAGTGAAATATAGTTACCTCCTCACTTAGGTTAATTAAAAATTACACACACAAGGTCTCCTTTAATGATCAAAGCTTCTAGAATGCATAAAGACACACTAAAAGAATTGAAGGAATTCCTTGTAAAAAATAGTATTATTTGATAATTTTGACATTTATGGAGTAATTATATGGACTTATCAACAAATGAGAGTAAGGTATTCAATGGTGTACATTGAAATAATGAGTTTCTACATTATTTTAAATGAAAACATGCCTAAAATTGCACATAAAGCTAGTCAAGTGCAAGAGAGGGAATCAACTCTAGGAAAATGAATTTCAAATTTTGATTGTATGCTATGTTTTTTCTTTGGTGATTTTAATGATAGAAAAAAAATTGCATTGGGATAATTTTGGCACCAAATTGTGCTTACACCATATTTAGTGCTTCACTATAAGAAAATATGCATGACTTTGTAAACATGGATAAGAATAGTTATAGCTAATCATGCATATGATGTATTTAGGATATAATGTATATAACTTGTAGCTATATTTAAAGAAGATTTATTTTCTTTTAATAGATTCATGACTCTATACATAATTAAGGTAGTGTTGGGGACATGAGCCTATATATAATCATGTAATAGTATAACAAGTATGTGTGTGTGTGTGTGAATGTGAGAATATTCTTGAATAGAGATATGTTGGGATAGATGTAGAGAACATGTATGTGGAGATATATGATCAATATATGTTCATATCTTCTATGTAACTCTATTATTTGTGTGTGTATAGACTATATTATGTAGTAAAATAAATGATACAAGGCTAAGAATACATCCAAATAGACACATTATACACCAAAGAGAGAATACACATTTTTTTAGAATTGTGCTAGAAAAATCTAGTAAGGTCCACTTGATTTATTGAGAAACATACCCAATATCAATCACTAAAGTGTACAACAAACAAATATCAAGAAATGAGAACTCTTAGTAGGACCCTATATTGGCCAAGAAAGTTCACTTGGAAAGCTATTAGGTTAACTTAACATATTTGGGACATCATTTGGATGGTTTTTTTGGTTGTCTTCAAAGGTTTCCAATATTATTATTGTTGCTTTAAATTTTTTTCAATGATCTCGCAATGTTGCATATTTTTTGCACATTCAGACTTATTTAGATTAAATGTTTGGAAGTGTATACACTATTTTTATATAATGGGATATCCTAGTGTTTTATCCACTAAAATAGTGTATGGTAGCACAATATATGTTTATATAAGGCTAAAACAATGGTAATTGAATAAGGGGTAAGCCTTAGAAATTATAAAAATGAACATCAATGTGTTGAAGTCTACCAAAATGTAGGACAATGAATAAATGAACATTAAAAGGTTGTGCATATATTTTTTATTAGATAAAATAGGAGGAAAGGGTCACAAACCTATTACATATTGATCCTAGAGGCTAAAAAAACCCCACTTTTAAGGTATTGACAATAGATAAAGATTGAGAAAAAGCTAACAATGCCCAAAATAGTACCAAAACAACCAACATACAAACTAAGACTTACTCTAGTAGATAGAAACATTCCCCCAATATTCAAAAAAATAAACAACTCATCTCTAGTGGTCTTATTCTTCTTTTTCCTCTCCTACTTGGGACTTTAATCAAAGTGGTCACCAATCCTTTTCCTATTCTCTCTCTTATTAGACTAAAGAAACAAAAGTGTGGTATAAAACTTGTGCATGACCTTTGAGCTTAAATTGAAAACATAATTCATCTTTCCTTCTAGAGTAACTATTCTATCTTGTAGGGACATCAATATTTTGGTGTTAGATTCATAAAGAGAACAAGGAATTTCCTTATTGATAGACTTATCCTCCTTTGAAGACTCCATTAAATTTTTAATGGACTCTACATCAATGTATGGTTTATTCACTTCCTCAAAAAAATTATTCCAATCTCCTTCTTGGTTGTCTTTCCTAAAGTGGCATGCTCAAAACTAATTTTATTTGAATTCCCACTCCCACCAATATAAATACTATCATCAATACCCTAAAGTGGTATGCTCAAAACTAATTTCATCCAAATTCCCACTCCCACTAGTAGCAATACTACCATAAAAATTATTATCCAAATCCTCCTCACCTTCAAGGGTCAAAATATTATCACTAGACACACATATTTCTTCCAATTTGATACTAGTAGGAGAGCTAAGACTTTTAAGTACCACAGACCTATTTGAACTTTTGCATTGTCCTCTTCAAAAACTACTACTTTTCCCTTTTCTTCCTTGGAATTTTTGATAGCCTTAAACTCAAAAGCTTGTCATCAATAAACACCATAACTTCACCATTCTCTACTTTATTATCAACCTTATTCTTAGTAGGGCAACATCAAAGGAGGCTTTATTCTTTTTCTTGGTCAAGAGAGGGGAATCTTTTTTTAGAGAGAAAAAACTAGTAGTTGCACCCACCTCTATGGGTTTAGAGGTATCCAAACCCTTGTCCTAACTTGGGTGGTTGTGGGAGCACAGTAACCTTAGGGATTTTCATAGGAGACATTTTATAGATAGGAATATATCCCTCTTCTTCTCATTGTTCCTTTCATTCATTGTATTACCACCAGCAATAGGTATTTCTTTTTTAGGAGAGAGGGTTAACAAGGAGATTACATATAACATTCAAGGGTGTACCTAACCCTTCCTTTTCAAGGTCTTCCTAAACAACCTCAAACCTATACTTAACAATAGGACTCTCCTTAAAAAAAATCCTTTGCCCTATGATTGAAGGTTGGTGGAGGGGGATGGTATGGTCTCAGAGTCAAGAATACAAGATTTAATGGGCTCACTAGAACATAGGAAAAGATAAAATTTGTAAAGAATAAAAAATTAATACATTTTGTAAAGGCATGAGTCTAGATTGATTTCACTTTTGAAACTAAATTTTCCAAAGAGATTAGGAGAAATAATGAGAAACTAATAGTTATATTAAGGTACAAATGATTAAAAAGAAGAAAATTGTAGTAAAAATACACTTGAAATGATCCTCAAGAGTAAAGTATTTAATTAGAAGCCAACTTACCACATCCTAAGGTTATAGAAAACCTTCTTGTTTATATTCATTCTAATATGTGATGGCATCCTCTCCATATTTGAAAAAGGTTTTGATTCTTTCAATGTCCCTATACCTCCCCTAATTTATAACCTTTCTTCCATCACACTTTAATTTCATGGCTACTCTAATACTTTCCTTAGAGACTTCAAAACTTATACCCCCAACCTATACCTTTTTTTTGTTCCAAGAATATGTAAACTATTTGGAGAGATTCTTATTAAATCCACTTAATATTTTAAGTTAAGGCATTATGCCTGCCTCTTTTTAAATGTCCCATAACATGTATTTTACAACATCTTTATAGGAATTATTTTGTATTCTACACTTGTCACCACCCATTGTATGCCAATATAGGTCAATAGTCTTCTTCTTAAAAAAAAATTAAACCCAACACCAATCCTCCCATAGTGGTTCAATATATATTTAAATGGTATAATAAAATGGGCGCATCCCAACTTGAAAGAACATCATTTTTTCTAATTTTAGCCATGCGATATCCTCTTCCATGTAGTCTCATCATTACTTTACAATCCAAATTAGGCATGTGATATCTATAGTTTCTAATAAATTTCCCTAAGATGTTTAGATAATAAATGGGAAGGGTTGATAACATAATCTTAATAACAACTTTGGGTACTATAAACATGAAGCTCATCTTCCCATCATTGGATTAAGTGTAACACCATTCCTTAAAATTATGATATAAATTTATTAAATCATATGGATTCAAATTTTATATTATTATAAGGAATATGGTAAACTAAAATCTACAACCTTTCACTGATGCTCATGGCAATGAAGACCTTAACTAGGATTTTGGAGCTTGGATGATTTTTTTCAAATCATACTTTAAAACAAGGGATATAGCATTATAGAGGTTTGATTCACTTTAACAACATTGACTATATTTAAGAGTGATTCCTACATTGGTCATAGCATCTATAATTTTTTTCCCTTTGTGGTAAATATGAACAACTTTAAACTAGGAAAAATCATCACAAACATATGTATATCACAAATGAAGTCCCCAATATTCTAAAAATGGTCAATACAATCATTGATGGCTTCAATGATAAGTTTGGACTCTCCCTCAACTAAGATAGTTTGGAATCTCAGAGCATACACTAATTTAACTTCTCAAAGAATAGTAGTGACTTCAGCTTCATTATTGGTCTTATCAGTTATGGGGTCTTTCATTTTCCTATTTATTGGGATAATTCTGATAGCCAATGTTACTATAAACCATGTCATACGGCCTTGAATGGTAAATAGAAGCATGATTGTATGGACATTAATAGTTTATACTTATTTTATGATTAATTTATTTAGTTAAAAAGAAGAAAAAAAATAGTTGTACATTCTTATTCCTTTAGTGGTAGTAAGCTCATATACATGTTTAGGAGTTCTATTTTCATTTTTTGGTTGGTTTGCCATTACATTATAATAATAAAATGGAAAAGATCATAAAAGAATACAATATTTGATAAAATAAAGCATTGGTATTATTTTTTCCTATACATTTGGGTCACAGGATATTTCTACAAAGATTGTTTTGCAGCTTAATCATTTTGGTGGTCCTCTTTTTGGCTTTGCATATGTTTTTTGTTTTTCTCATATCTTGTGTGTTCTTAGTTTTTTCCCTTTTCCCCCTTATTTTCTTTTTTGGTCTTCTCTCCTAGAGACATTTATGGGTTCTTATTTCACTTGTAAATGATACGCCTTCCCAACTAGAGCCATTGTTGACATCTATTCTAAGAAAACTTAATTTGGTTCCATAATTTTCTATGTTCACCCTCTATCCATGTTTCTATGTTATTTTTACCCCTTGTTATGTGTTCTTAGTCTCTAATTTTTTCCTTGTTCATGTTATTTTTCCAAGCATGATTCTAAAAATTATCAATCTTATTTCCTCTATGTTTGATTTTCTCTCTTTGGTTTCACTATCATGTAATTGGTTTGTATCTATGGAAGTATAATTCAAAATGTTCATCTTTACCTTTTGTTTTGTTTGAGTGTTGAATATCTTTGGTGTAGGGTAGGGGGTTGATATTGTGTCATTATTGGTGAGTAATAATCATCAATTTGGTAAGATATAAGGGCTCACACTCTCCAAATAACATGGAGTTTTTGACAACCCATATGATTAAAAATAATTGTTGATCATTTTTTATGAATAATGCACATTTTCTAAAGTGTAAAGGTGACATATCCTTTTGTAAATAAAATCAATGCATGATCTCAACTATTAGATGTGGCAAGTTGGCTTGATTGTATGTCTTGTGAGGATTTTCAAGAGGTTCACAAGATGTTGTTAGGTAGGAGCCATGGGATTGGTTAGTTATGTCTATTGAGGCCATCATGATTTGGTCCACATTAATTGCATATCTTAGATTAGTGGCTCTTACTTTCCCTGAAGTCTAACATGAATATGGGGTGAAGCCACAATAGTGGTTTACAATTGAAGTGAGGAAGGAAAACTCACAGAAAATGAATGCATGGCAAAAATATTGATTTTAGGGGTTCGTACGAACATACTGGTTCAACCGAACCCATTAGGGGTTCGCTAGAACCTGGGTTCAGGTGAACCCTTTTAATGCTTTCCCACCAAAAATGCCAACAAAAACCCTTATAAAAGGGGGGTTCGAATGAACCCTGGTTTGAGTGAACCCCTAGGGGTTCGCTAGAACCCCCCTTATTCCTCATCCCTCCTCTGAGACATAAAAAAACCCTAAATTTTGGTACTTCAGAGCCGGGTTGATGATGAAACTGGAGGAATCTTCACAAACACAACCGGAATCAGGTAGTCCTTGAAACAAGCTATCCAATGAATATAATCTTAATATGTTTTGGTTTTATTATGTATTTGTTTTTTTAGTTTTATTAAACATAGGTTTTTCATCAAAAATGAAGGTCTATGTTCTGCACATGTGCAAAAATAGCAGATTATCAAAAAAAAAATTTGAAAAATGAGTGCACTAGATATTGAAGTCCTTGATCCAACAAAAAAAACAAAATTGAATTTCGATATATACAAAAAAAGTTATGTGTTATACTGTCGCACTATGTCTAAATTGTAATTGGTTTGACTTTGAAACTTGATTAAAGAAAAAATATTCAATAAAAAAATGTCTAACCAAATGGAAGCACTAGATATCGGAGTTATGAATCTAAATTCGAAAGAATTAGAATTTTATCCTTCATGGAAAAAAAGTTATGCGTTATACGGTCTATGTCACTTTTTAAAAATGTTGTTTTTTGATAAAAATAAGTTTTCGTGGGAGATGGAAAAAGAAGTGTAAACTGATTCCAAAAATTTTGAAAAAAATATTTGTAGATTCTATAGAAAAACTGTGATGAGACTCTAGTTTTCATTATCTTCAAATTCTTCACACTTTATCCATTGTAGCTGCCCAAATGTGAAGATTTAGTTAAAGATAATAATTTCAGTGTCTAGTTTGGCCAAAAATTGTAAACCACTATTGTGGGATCACCCTATGTCGATCAAGCACTTCGCAATTGGTCAATACGAAGTAGTGTTGGGCTTAGAGTATATCCAATATGGTTTCTAAGAAGGATTTACTTAGGTGATGAGGAGGCTCAATGGATATTGATTACTTCACCTAGGGGTGTAGGATATCTTGTCTCTACAAGATGGTAATTTCCCTTAAAAGATTGTAATATCTAGGTCTTGAAGCTTGATGAATCTCCATAGTCAACCATAAATAATACTAGTAAAACAAACAAAGTGTGGGGGTGGTATATGGACCATTAATTGTGCCACACGGATTGATCCCACTATATTATGATAGGCTATCAATAAAAGCTCAAAGGAGCATGGACTAGTTGCATTGCATTCTCCAATTGGCTAAATGATTTGTAGAGTAGAAGGAAATTTTTGAGCATCTAAATGCTTACAACTGTTGATTTAAGAAGCAATTGACCTGCATCATTAATCTTTAGTATTTTCAAATTTTAGCTTATGTGGATTACGTGAGTAGATTAAATTCTTAATGATGCCTATAGGATTTGATTTAGAACAGGAAATTTTTGAATGCTTGATTGGTAAATATCTCTACAATGGAGGTTGAGGGAATTATGGTGACATGATAGATATTTTTAGAGGTAAATATGATTTTAATGATTATGTTATTTCTCAAGAAGGATGTGGTTGGAGAAGTTATTAAAAATGAAATTATACTCATATTGGTTATGAAATACCATGAATGAATTCCTTAAAGTGTCTAGGCTACCTTCCAACTATGAATGAATATTATAAATCAATGAAAGTAGGTGGCTACAAATGATATGAGTGCAAATTTAACAAATATTTCCATTCTATTGAAATTAAATCTAATATTATTTTGTATGTAGTGTGATGCACATTATCGACTACTTCGGTAGAGAAGTAGTTGCAACTGGTTTGATAAGTAAATGGGAAGTCCTACACAAGAATATTGAATCATATTTTTAATACTCAAATGTAAGTTTAAATATATTGTCATCATTATGGTTGAATAGAAATTACATGCTCATAACATACTTTTTTTAACATCTCTATTATGGTGAGTATGCAATGATGTTGATTGGAACAAGTGTCAACTACATAGTGGATCTAGAGTAGAATGGTTGTTTATATATATACAATTTTTCTCTAAGGAGAAAATATTTTTTGTCAAATTCTAGATTATTTGTAATATTTCTAGGCCTTAGGAAAATTATATATAGGTTTCCTCTAGCTAGTGTAATCTTTGGTGTTAAATATTGTATGTTAAGTCTAAAGTCTCTATGTCATTCATTCTTATAAAATTTGTAAGGGGTACTGTCTAGAAAAAATCATCTCCATAATCTAGATGTATTAATAACTACCTAAGATTTTTAGGTAATATGAGATATATTTTTTAGGGTTACATTTGTTAATCTATTGCTATTTTTATTAGTTAACTATCACAATAGTTGTATATTTTTTCAAGCCCTTTGAGAAGTTCTTTTAGAATAATATATGGGGTTTCTCTAATTAGTCATGGATGTTAAAATATGTTTATTTGTGTGAATCTTCTCAATTCTTTGTATTGAATCTAAATGAAATTATAGCTAGATTGATGGATCTGTTAGATGTTGTTCTAGTTACTTGTTCTATATGTACAAGAGTTTTAACATGTTTCTTTAGATATTGACTCTAGCACCCAACATAATAAGGCATCAATCCTATATTGACTAAAATAATAATTCTTTATGTTTAATATCATCCTCTTGTTTCATGTAGGTTAGTATAGTTAATGTTATACTAGCCTATGTAACACGATAACATATTCCTTTTCCATATCTTTAGGAGCTTGTAACCCTTATCCATCTTTAGATAGTTATGCATATTTTGGACTTACACTTAGTGAAATGTGAAGTAAAAAATCACAAATGAATATACATGTGAGGTATTAAAAAAAACATTTGTACATATTAGTTGTGTATGTAACCTAATTAATCTCTTGTAAAGAGATATTTAGGGCAACAAGACTAGTATGCTAATGTAAAGGGTATCTAGAGACAAATATTTGGGATATACTTAAATACAAAGGGTATAGCTAAGATATGTAGCCTATTTTTTAAAATCTTTTTAATTTTCCTAACAAGATCTCTAGAAATACCCTCCTTGGTTTTACAAAGCCAAAAGTGTAGAATTTTTTCTCTTTACAATTACCTATAGTTTCATCACAAATCTTGTATTCTCAATTTTAACTAACTTTAATTCTCCAAGTTTAGATTTTGAGGAGTATTCTCTAGAATTATAGAATACAATTTGTATTAATAACATGAGCCTTGAATCATAAATAGGGTGTAAATGACTTCTCAACTAATGATTAAAAGGAGGTGACATCTACCAAGATGAGTATGCTACATTGCTTGACTCATTTTATACTTTGTGTCCCACTCAAGCATGATTTCAAATCCTCCCCCATGATATTCTCCCCCTAATTAGGGATGTGGCACCTCACATTATAGTTCAATCAAGAGATAAATTTAGTATATCATGATAAATCCTTAAATTATTTGTAACTTAATCTTAATAATAAATATTTATCACATATTCATCAATTAAATAACTTAAAATTAGACATAATGCAACACAAAGCATATTATTCAAAATTTGAATCAAATAAATTAACCATAACCAATATTCATCTTTTCTACATATAGTTATCACAATAATTGAGTACATAAAGTCTAGAATTCCTTAAATGTTTTGAATCACAAAAAAAAAATCATTATTAATGTTAATTATTAAGTAATGCTTTGAGGTACTACAATACATGGTAGCCACTCATGCATTCAAGGAATTTTGTATGGTTATAAAGTTTGTATTAAAAAATCTCACAAAAAGATTAATGGATGTATTGCAATAATTAAACTACTATCTATTTACCAAAGTATCATACTTGTCATTCCCAAACTAAGTATATTAATGCGCAATACTATTTTATTAGAGACATGGTTAAAGATTAAAAAAAAAAAATGAAAAAGCTTGATACCTTGGAGAACGTTATTGAATCATTGAAATGTTCAACTAGTATGATAAGTCGTCTTTGTGCATGGAATCAACAAGTGGGAGATTTGTTGGATATGTGTTATTTACTTTGCATGTTGCATGCCTATTATAGATTGTACACCCCACCACAATTAGTGGGATCATGAGCATCATCTTGATTGAGGTATGGGCCCCCTTTGTGGGTTTTAGGGGTGGAAGCACTTGAAATTTACTTTTGGGCCCTCAAAAGTGGTTTTTATAACCCATAGTTTTAAACCCATTGTATTCATATATGCTTATTGATTTATTATATGAATGTGCATATAAATAACCGTCCTTGTATTAGAATTATACACAAGTGCAAAATATTCTAATTTACTATGAACAACTAAGTAAATATAGTAAACAAGTGTTATCTTTCAATTTTTTCCCAAGAGGGCTTTACAAGGTAAATAATCATATTAAATTGTGAGAGCTATTATTTTATTTGTACTAAATTTAAGATTTTGTTACCATTACTTCTCTTTGTTGGAGAAATGAACCATACCCAAATCATAATAAGGGACATTAAAAATGAC